>NC_047568.1:135436-433810 GCF_902806645.1 Magallana gigas | reverse complement strand
CAATTTATCACTTGCACCCCTAATAGCATGGTAATATAAAACTAAAGTTCGTAGTACCCATTTCTTGTATAATGATTCAACTTCCAAATTAAAACATTTGCAGTATAAGACTTGCATTGAAAGTTTGAAACTAACTAATGTATTTTATTTTAAATAGATATAGCTAGGTAGGCTAGCAATAGCAGTGGAAGCCGGATTTGCAAGCCAAATAAGGGGAAACGACAATCTTGAAAAAAGAGCATGTTTTTAATTACCACATGTACATGTGTATACACAGGACATCAATGTATGTATTAAAAATTGATAGTTGTTATAATTTGATTGTATTAAAAAAGTAAAAGGCATGTGAACTACTAACATTTGTTATAAAGAGTTAAATATAAATAATGCATTCATAAATATAATTTCAGATTCAAAATCATAAGCACTTAGCCTATACGCTATATACTACATTTAGCATAACTTTAATATACATATTTCATCGTGATTTTTTTTTAATTAGAAAATTGGTCCAATAATTTGAGAAAAGTAAAACCAAGAAGACAAACCTATACAAGGATCTTTCAAACACAAGATTTTTGAAATAATTCAGATTTCTTTTAATATTTCAATTTCATTCAATTTTTTTCATCTCATTAACCAACGGATATGTTTTCTATTTCAGATTTTGTAGGATTTCATCCAGCGGTTTGCGTAAAAGAATTTTAAAATATTTTAGTTTCAAATTATGTGGAATCCAATAAAAATCATGCTAACTTCATCATGATATTTTGTTTTCATTTTCAAACACTTATAACATTCACTTTCATTATGTTTTAAAACAGAAATGTTTAAAATTGACATATAAGGGGTTCTGGAAGCAGACTGATAATTTAAAAATATCTCTAAAAAATAGAGTATTGTACTTGAGGTCTATTATGTGAATACTTGCCTATTATTAGTACAAACGATGTCATGCAAAAAATCTCCTACACTTCTGGTGTAGACATCCCCTTAATAGTACACTAACATTTTTATGAAAGACGGTTGTCTTAGAATAAAAAGCTAATGCAATTGAGAAAAAGAATACCACATATGCAATTCCATTGAGGTTATAAAAAAATGGCATTTAAGTGAACCACCATTTCCAATTTCCTTTAGTAAACACAGATTTACAGGTTCTCCATGTAAAACATCTTTACTGACCTTTTAGAGGTCAACTGTTTCAACCACCTTAAAAAGAAACCTTATTCAATACAACAATATGCCTACATGATTACTAAATTATATCTGCTCACCTTTATCGATAATCCGTCACATATTTATGATCGTATGTTGCAGATGACATTACAAATGTATCGCCATTAGCAGGGAAACGTATATTATTTCGATTTCAGTTTTCTCTCCACCAGCTGATACTCATGTTAGTTGAAAGCTTTTAATCACGAAGGGAATTGACATATTTTCGAAGCGTTTTTGGTGATTTTATTCTTATCTTATCTCCCTCATTAGAAGAGTTCATTGAACGGTGTATAGCTATTTTGTACCACGACATAATGCTATCAATCCGGAACAAAATGGCGTTTCAAACGGATGTCGGACATATTGTGACGATGTAGCCTTCCACCTTAAAGATACAGGAACAGTTTCGGATAGTTACCGTCAAATATTTTTGTAAATTGAAGTGACTGTACTTGAAGGTTTATCCTTGTTGCGTAGATTCATGAAATGAATTTTAATGATTATCAATAGTTAGAGGGATGTCTCTTGTTGGAATTGGTAAGCAATATTAAGCCCCTAATTTTAAGTACATGAGAGCGAAAATAAATTGAAACTTGCGGCTATGACAGATATGTTGACTTTACAGTGAAATTGAAGGTTACAAACGGGAGGTTATATAACATGAAATGTAGGTGGATGGGATATTATATGCCTATTTAGTATTTACTGGGTATGAGGACAATAGCAAGGTGTATTGTTCCCCAAGACAGCAAATATTTAATGAGGCAAAGCCAAGGGAAATAGTAGCTGTTGATGGGACAATAAACTTGCTATTGTCCGAATAGTCAGTTAATTGGTATTTTCATTATACAGAAAAAAAACTTTATTTGTCAGCGATGCAGACTTTCTTGATGATAAACAATTAGAGTTAAATCAAACTTTGTATTTTAATGTGGCGATCTTATTAGATCAGAGGTGTTCCGAGTTTAAGGTGATATGGGACACTTCCATGTTGTGACGTAATGTTTATCGAAATAAACAATAAATAAAGTGTATTATATAAGTACATGTAGTTTCTTTTTAAAAATGGTCACCTTACTCCTTAGCACAGTGGGTTAGAGGTTTATTAGGAACCTGTAAGTCATGAGTTCGAATCCCGTTGGGTTTTTTACAATTTTTACCTTTTCAAATATTTTTAAAAGCTATTTTTTGGTTAAATATTGTAAAATTTGAAAATTCTAAACCGGTGAAAAGTTTTCAATTATATAGTACTTTAATCCACATTAATATCGACAGACGTCCCATACCACCTTAAAAAGGGGGAATCAATTCTGCTGATGAATGGTTTTGATGACTATTCACCATGGGCAGATAGCATGGATACTATTTTAATTAGATAAAAAGGCATTTTTATGCGGGCGCCTTCTAGTGATCAATTTGTCCGTCTGTCCATCCGAGATGGCTTGACAGGAGCATAGCTTCTCTCCCCTTGGCCCAATCTGGCTCATACCTCATCCACAGGGTTCCTTTGTTTGAAGGATGTGCAGTGACCTTGAACCATGTTTTTAGGTAGTATAAGGTTAAGTCATAGCAGAATTTATATATAAAATCCTTGTCTGGGGCATATCTTTTTTCCCTTTGGTCCAATCTGGCTAATACTGACAGAGTGTCTCTATGGTTAAAACAATGTGCAGTGACCTTGCATGAAATTTCTAGGAAACGGGTGAAGATCTATCGGATCATGCAAAAATCCTTTTTTGAGAGCATATATAATTTCTACTAACCCCTATTTGGCTCAGACTTCACATAAGCAGAGCTTTTGAGTAAAGGTGAAAGGGTGTGTAGTGACCTTGAACCTATTTTCAGTGAAAGAAACTGTGAAGGTCATACCAGAATTATATTTCTAAAAATCCTTGTCCGGAGTATATCTTCTCTCCCTTTGCTCCATTCAGCCTCATACTTCACCCATATGATGCCTTTGTTCAAAATATATGCAATGACCTCGAATGATATTTGTAGATGAAGAGTCAAGGTCATATCAGATCACACAAAATCCATATTTTAAGAGCATAGATATACTCTCCTTTTAGCCCCTATTTGGCTAATATTTTACCTTTACAGAGTTTATTGGTTAATGGCGTGCAGTGACCTTGAACCAAGTCTGTCAATGTGAAGGTCATAGCAGATCTTTTTAAAATTAGTTTTAAATAGTAGATTATTTTCCAAATATGCTTAATCTTGGTCAGATTGAAAAAATATGCATGTATGTTAGGGGGAATGAAATTGAATTAAAAGTTCTATGCCAGCTGGAAAAATTTCAAGTTATAGGTCAAGGTCAAAGCAGATTCTCTGAATAACATAAGCGGGCCCTTTGAAATGTTCACCATTTCAATGTTGTCTGGTTCATAGTAATTTTACATAGAAAATATTCACAGAAGTACAGTAAAGTAAACTTTACATCGATAAGTTTCTGACAATTAATGACGCAACAAGCACACAGTACGAAAGGTCAACCTTTTGAAAAGCAGTGAAGAGGAAAAGTTGCTCAGAATTATGTTTTAAACAAAATTTATTTTTTACATAAATTTTGATTTTGCATTCTGGGTTAAGAAAAAAGATGTTAGTTCAAGGTAAAGTAAACTTGTACCTAAAATGAAGTCAAATTTGTTTAGTCGTACTTAAACACATTGTGTGTTTTTTTTAGTTAAGTCGTTCTTGAAATGGTTAAGGGTTTTTGGTTATGTCATACTTAAAAACATTCGGATTTTGTTAAGTTGTACCAAGAATCATTCGATTTTTTTTTATCTTTTTGTACTTAGGTTTCTTTGTTACTAGATTAAGAACTCTGCTTCTTAGACGTACTTCTAGCGTTGCTTTCGACATTAGCGGAAAACCCACTCGTTGCTTTGCAACGAGCTTTGCTGTAGTTAGGGTTTTCCGTTTTTCAACGGAAAACCCTTCTGTTATTCTACTGTTTCTTATTATTATTATTTTTTTTTATCCGCAAATTTTGTGTAGGCCATTTCTCGTACATTTGTTGTCTGATTGTTATGAAACTTTCAGGGTTGTAGACAATGTTAATATCTCGAGACGTTTTTTTTTCAAATTTTTAAAATTCACTTCCGGTTATGAGTTATTGCCCTTTAATTGAAAATTGGGGGGTCTTTTGTCCAGAGTTGATCTCGGGAACTACAAAAGATAGTTGCATGAAATTTAGCAGAATTGTTGGTAACATTTTATAGTTTTGCTGGCATGAAAAGTTTGGCAAAATGTTTTTTAGTTTTAAGCTATTTGCCGGTAAAGTATAAAGGTTTTGGGGGGTCTGAAATTTTGTTTGTTCTTTGTATAATAACCTTTAAACTAAAATATTTTGTTAATACATATAAGCAAAAGTTGTTTAGAATAACGAGAGCTTTCATTTAAAATTAAGAAAAAAGGCTGGCCCCTATAATTAGGGTCAGCAGCTCATACACTTATTTTTCTGATAGCAAAAATCGTTATCATTTTATGAAAAAAATTAATTCAGTTATTGTTATATAATTAGATAATGTCATTTTGGTCAAATTTAAAAAGTTCTGTGCCCTATTTTTTTCAAATTTCATAAAAAAATATGTGTGAATCGTACATGAACGAGTTAATTTGTGTCTACATAGACACACACGAACAAATGCCGTTTTAAGGCCCAGGCATTTACTGAATTACATTGTGTTGCGTCTTAGATAAATTGTTGTGATTCAATTTCATTTTTTTTTCATCTAGGCTATATCTTTATGAATTCAACTACTTATTTAACACGTTCTAATCGGCCACGCAGAACAAATTTTTGCAATGTTTGTCGCGGACCCGCGAATGTAAACAGTAACGAACGGCATTGTAGAAAAGAGAGAGCGTAATGCAGAAGATATAGTTGTGCATTTTTCGGTGTACACATGCATTTTCAAGTTACTGTGAAACATATGAACATGCATAGGGAACAATACTACATACTAGTATTTGTATAAGGAGGGATTATTCTCGTGTGAATCGTTTACGAGGAAATTCTGACAGCCACACTTCTGTCGACATGTCGACGGATGTGTATTTTCCATTGATCAGCCGTTGATAAGCTACGAGTAATAGGGGAAAAGATGACATTAAGTGTGTGATCTATTTGGATGTTACTGAAGAAGGTGAGGCTTTTTATTCCTTTTAAAGTTTCTTGTCTATAGTGGTTAAAATGTCAGCATGTTAACGGTTAACATTTAGTCTATAGATGTACATGTAAGTACGTGCACACTGTCACTGATGTATGTTATATTTTCTAGTCCAGACAATATAAATCCTTTTAACAGAATTGAATCCCAAATGTTGTACCTTTCACTTGTTTTATTCTCCTTTTTACCAGAATTTTGTGTAAATTACAATTCAATTTATTGACAAAATCCACATGTGGCGAAAGTCATACATACAGTATACAAATAACATGTAGTTGGTACTGTACATAGATTTTCTTATGATATGGTCCATCGCGTATGAATTTACAAATATATCTTGATGATTTAACATCTGCTGGGTTAAGAATTTTATAAATTACAGAGTTAGATGTTTTGTTATGGTGTGGGTTTTGTTTACTAACGTGTACTTTTTACATGTTTACTGATGTTTAGACTTGCTCGAGGTCATTGGTGACTGGAAAGGATGACCGAATTTATCTATTTAAAAAAAAATCAGATTGTGAATTTTCAACTCAAAATTCAAAGCAGGGTCTATTAGAAACATATGTCATTGATCATATTCTTGTGCGGAAGACTCCAAATGTAGACATAAATACCCTGTAGACATACATGTAACATCAAGTAAATAAAATTGTATACTTCAGACTTCAGAGTTAAAACATGACTAAAGTCTTTAATATTTTTATGATGCCGATCAATGTATCATTAGAGAGGTTTAGCAGACCAACGGGTACCCGGTACATTACTTGTACATGTAGTTTACAAGTTAGAACTATGCGTACCACTCTACCAGTTTCACATAATTTTTCTTGTTTGCAGTTTTGATGTGTACTTGAATTGTCCTTGTTAATGTTAAAATGTAATTTTTCATTTATATTCTCTTTTTTTAATCTGACTACTGGCATACTGGCATGCCAGCAGTTCTTGTCGAGGACCATTTCTCGCTGGTGCAATGTTACATCATATTTTCGTATATAATTTTATGTGTTGATAAATGACGTAACAATGCACTGATGAAAATGGTACTCAACGATACTGATCGCATGCCATATTGATTAATTACAGACAAAAACTGAAGTTGCAAGTGTTATTTTTTATTGAACACCATTGTTTAAAATAACTTTTTATATATGTGACGGTCAGACCGGTTTAAATACCATGTTCAGTTGGTAGAGCACCTGACTAGAGATTCAGGGGCCCAGGTTTAATTCCTGGTTTGGTCCTTCATTATTTCTCCCATCCTGTTACAAATTAAGGCTTGGACGTTTCTGTACTAGCCGATTCGGTACATATCACTATACATGAGATATACGATACATATCACGATACATTGCAACTAAATGAAAACATGAATAAGGGTTAAAAATTTATTCAATCTGTCGATGTATTACCGCATGTCCAAAGTTATTTTGATATATTTAAAATGAGCGTTGCACAATTTACAAATTACTTAAGTCTCATATACCTACTTTTTCATTAACAAGTAATCAAAATTGTCCCACTCCAGATTTAGCTTCCTACAGGTTTGACAACTTTACGAGGTTTTCCCGCCATCTTTGTACTTTCATATTAGGCGCGCAGACTAAAAATAGCCGATATATGAAGCTCAGATATTTTTGGAAAATAAAACAAAGTCCGCATAGGTATCGTATGTATTAATGGTAAATGTAACAATCCAAATATCGTCAAATAAATACCGTGATGCACCGGTGCATCGGTGGATCGTTCCATCCCCATACAATATTGGTGTTGTAACCAACCCCTGGAACTGACAGGTTAACTCCTGCCAGGGGAGAGCCAGGGGTGATCTTTGAGGGTGAAGATCATTTAAGGGGGGGGGGGATGTGATGGTCAGACTGGTTTGAATACCGGTGCCAGATACATGGCTCAGTTGGTAGAGCACTTGACTAGAGATTCAGAGGGCAGGTTCGAATCCCAGTCTGTTCTGTCATTATTTCTCCCCATCTTGTACATATATATCAGATCTATTCAAGTCAGTGTCAGCTACATTATGCATAAACAATTTTACCCGCTCCTAAACCACAAACTTTCTTATTAGTGGATTCAGCTTACTGCTGATTGCTGCTGTTGCAGCAGACTTATAATATATGCACGCAGAAAACACAATGACTTATCAGAGAATGAAATTCATCGAGTTACTTTCAACTGTTGGAATTTGGGTATTTTTTAAAATGTATACTTGTGACAAAACATATGATTATGTGGTACATACAGCTGTAGCTTTATGAAGAAAATTTGGTTAGACCATATATACCTATCATGCAAGTAAATGATATTTACAAAAAGCTTGCAATTTATGGCGCACGAAATATACGCTACTTTTATAAAGATTGACATACATGTAATGTAACACATTCTGTGAAAATAATCTATTAAAATTCTTCATTAAGTTTACTCATACATTTTTATGCTTATTACACATAGTATTGTTTTTAAAAAATGTAATTTAAAAGAAAAGAAACCAAAACCCTCGCCAAATTTATTTGCAAAAAAAAAAACCGGTAGAATTGATAAAACATGGTATACCAGAAGGAATACATGTACTTTGAGCTAATTATTTTTTTTTTTATTTCAGCTCAAAACAGCCTCTTGTTACCACATGGCTTTTACCGGTACCTGTTGATTCTTGTGGGTCAGCTCCTGAGATTAACCTGTCACCTCTATCCACATGCATATTCCTTGTGTTCTACAGACTATTTACCAGTAATTCAAATAAATCCGATAATGCATGAACAATAATGGAACTTGAAGAAAGCATCATGCCATGTTGTGGTTTGTGTTTGATAAGAAATTATGAAAACAAAATTAAGGCTGTTTAAAGAAATTCATAATTGCTGTGAAAATTTGTTTTTCAATAAAAGTATGCAATTATGTTTCCTTTATTTTTTATTTCATAAAGATATTTAGATGTGTTTACATATTGAAAAATCCCCCCCCCCTCCCCTCTATTTAATTGTCTGCATTAAGATTACATGTAGGATATGTAATGTACATTTGACTTTGAATAACATCTGCTATGATAATTACTTTTGAAATGAACAAGAAACAACCTATTTCTACCTTTCTAAGGTATATAGCGAAAAAAGTAGAAAACATGTCAAATTTGAACATTTTTCATGAAATCAACTCTGTCTCCAGCTACCTGGGTGTTTGAAGTTTATTTAATTTAAGGCAGATGTCTAACTGTAGGTTTTGTATCTTACTATTTTACATGGTTAGAAGGAGACTAGAAATCAAAATAGATTAGATATTCACTAAATGATTGTTAGCTTACTTTTTTTCATAAAAAAAAAAAATCACAAGCAGGACAGCTGTCTATTTGTTAATTAAAATGGTGTAAATCATAAAATAAACAAATAATTAGGATCAAATTTTAGAATCATTGATGATTGTTTTCAAATATGTGTGAAAGACTCAAGGAAATTGCCATAAGTTTCATAAAATTAGGTTAAAACATTTTAACCATGACTTTTTATGAAAATCAAAAGATGGGGGGGGGGGGTATACATGTAAGGATATTCTAAGTGATGTGAAGCTTTTATCATGATTATATAATGTAGATGCATGTTGTATTGAATAAGTTTCTTTTCAAAGGTGGTTGAACAACATTGACCTCTAAAAGGTCAGGTAAAGATGTTTTACTATGGAGAACCCTGTAAATCTGTGTTTATTAATGGAAATTGGAAATGGGGGGTTCACTTAAATGGCCATATTTTTATTAAACCTCAATGGAATTTGCAATATGTAGTATTCTTTTTCTCAGAATTGCATTAGCTTTCTTATTCTAAGACAACCGTCTTTTCATAAAATGTTAGTGTACTAATTGCAGTTAAAGGTACATGTACAAGGAATAGTTTCGGATAAAGAACCGTCAATATTTTTGTAAAATTGATAGTGACTGTACGTGAAGATTTACCAGTGTTGCGTAGATTCATGAAATGAATTTTAATGTTTATCAATAGTTAATGGATGTCTCTTGTTGGAATTGGTAAGGCCTAAAAAAAAATAGTGTGTTTAGGGTAACACTGATGAAAAAATTAGGTTAGGTAGGTGGGGATTTTTTTTTTATTTTATCTATTTTTTTTTTGGCCTGATCCTAAGAATGTTTGTTTCATATTTAAAAACGTATTTTTTATTGGAATAAGATGAAATTCACAGTCGGATAAAATCAGGCATCTAAAAATGGTAGGATCGGGCCATTTTTGTAGGTTAGGTCGGGTTACCCGAAACCCACAACTTTTTTTTTTTAGGCCTAAGCAATATTAAGGCCCCTAATTTTAAGTACATGGAAGCAGTAATAAATTGTGAAACTTGCGGCTTTGACTGTTGTGTTGCCTTTACACAGTGAAATTGAAGGTTACAAACTGGAGGTTATATAACATGAAATGGAGGTGATGGGATATATATGCCTATTTAGTATGTACTGGGTATGAGGACAATAGCAAGTTTATTGTCCCCCAAGACAGCAACTATTTCATGAGGCAAAGCCAAGGGAAATAGTTGCTGCTGAGGGTGGGACAATAACTTGCTATTGTCCAGATAGTCAGTTAATTGGTATATTATTGTACCGAAAAAACTTTATTTGTCAGCGATGCAGAATTTCTTGATGATAAACAAATTAGAGTTATCAAACTTTGTATTTATGCGGTGATCTAATTAGGTCAGAGGTGTTTCCGAGTTTAAAAAGGAGGGAAATCAAATTCTGCTGATGAATGGTTTTGATGACTATTCACCATGGGCAGATAGCATGGATACTATTTCAAATTAGATAGAAAGCAAGTTTGTGTGGGCTTCTAGTGATCAGTTTGTCCGTCTGTCCATCCGAGATCGCTTGACCGGAGCATAGCTTCTCTCCCCCTTGGCCCAATCTGGCTCATACCTCATCCACAGGGTTCCTTTGGGTTAAGGATGTGCTGTGACCTTGAACCATGTTGTTAGGTATAAGGTTAAGGTCATAGTAGAATTACATATATAACATCCTTGTCTGGGGCATATCTTCTCTCCCTTTGGTCCAATCTGGCTAATACTCACAGACTGTCTCTATCGTTAATCGATGTGCAGTGACCTTGCATGAAATTTCTAGGTAAGGGTGAAATATCATATCGGATCATGCAAAATCCTTTTTTCAGAGCATATATACTTTCTACTAACCCCTATAGGGCTCAGACTTCACATAAGCAGAGCTTTTGAGTAAAGGGTGTGTAGTGACCTTGAACCTATTTTCAAGGTAAACTGTAAAGGTCATAGCAGAATTACATTTAAAAATCCTTGTCTGGAGTACATCTTCTCTCCCTTTGCTCCAATCAGGCTCATACTTCACCCACATGATGCCTTTGATCAAAGGATATGCAATGACCTCGAATGATATTTGTAGATCAAGTGTCAAGGTCATATCAGATCACACAAAAATCCATATTTTAAGAGCATAGATATACTCTCCTTTTAGCCCCTAATGGCTAATATTTTGCCTAAACAGAGCTTATTGGTTAATGGCGTGCAGTGACCTTGAACCATGTCAATGTGAAGGTCATAGCAGATCTTAATAAATTAGTTTTAGACAGTAGATTATTTCCCGGATATGCTTAATCTTGGTCAGATTCAACAAAAATGCCTATATGTTAGGGGCAATGAAACAGCTAAATGCCAGCTGGAAAAATTTCAAGTTATAGGTCAAGTCAAAGCAAAATTCTCTAAAATAACATCAGCGGGGCCCTTTGAAATGTTCACCATCAATAGTAATTTTAAATAAAAATATTCACAGAGGAATAATAAAATTAAGTAAACTATACATCGATAAGTTTCTGACAATTGATGATGCACAAGCACATAGTACGAAAGGTCAACCTTTTGAAAACAGTGTAGAGGAAATGTTGCTCAGAATTATGTTTTAAACAAAATTGATTTTTTACGGACATTTTAATTTTGCATTCTGGGTTAAGAAATTAGATGTTAGTTCCAGGTAAAGTTAACTTTTACCTAAAATGAAGTCAAATTTGTTAAGTCGTACTTAAAACCATTCGGATTTTGTTAAGTCATACCAAGAATCATTCGATTTTTAAAATCTTTTTTGTACCTAAGTTACTTTTGTCATTAGATTAAGAACACTGCTTCTTAGAGGTACTTCTAGCATTACTTTCGACATTAGCGGAAAACCCACTCGTTGCTTTGCAACGAGCTTTGCTCTAGTTATTATTATTTTTTTCCCGCAAATTTTGTGCACGAGATTTCTCGAATATTTTTTGTCTGATTGCTATGAAACTTTCAGGGTATGTAGATGATATTAATATCTCTAGATGTTTTTTTCAAATTTTTAAAATTCACTTCCGGTTATGAGTTATTGCCCTTTAATTGAAAATTGGGGGGTCTTTTGTCCAGAGTTGATCTCGGGAACTACAGATGATAGATGCATGAAATTTGGCGAAATTGGTCGGTAACATTTTATAGTTTTGCTGGGCATGAAAATTTTTGGTAATTTCTTTGTTAGTTTTTGAGCTATTTGTCGCCAAAGTTTAAGATTTTTTCGGGGCTGAAATTTTGTTGCTTTTTGTATTATAACCTTTAAACTAAAAATATTTTGTTAATACATATAGACACAAAAGTTGTTTAGAATAACGAGAGCTTTCATTTAAAATTAAGAAAAAAGGGCTGGCCCCTATAATTAGGGGTCAGCAGCTCATACACGTATTTTTCTGATAGCAAAAAATCGTTATCATTTTATGAAAAAAATTAATTCAGTTATTGTTAATATATTAAATAATGTCATTTGGTATCAAATTAACAAGTTCTGTCTTATATTTTTTTTCAAATATTCATAAAACAAATATGTGAGAATCGTACATGAACGAGTTAATATGTCTACATAGACCACACAAGCGAACAAATGCCACATTAAGGCCCAGGCATTTACTGCATTACGTTGTGTTGCGTCTTAGATAAAGTTGTTGTGATTCAATTTCATTTTTTCATCTATATCATTTATGAATTCAATGAACACACATTGATTTAAAACGTTCTATGTGCAACTATTTGTCGGGGCGCCCCTGTTTGTGACCCCCCGCGCGCGCGCGCCGAATGTAAACATTGTAGAAAAGAGAGAGCCGTAATGCAGAAGAGAAGTTGTGTATTCTTTCGGTGTACACATGCATTTTCAAATTGCTGTGAAACATATGAACATGCATGCACAGGGAACAATACTACATATTTGTTTAAAGAGGATATTTTTCTCGTGTGAATCGTTTACGAGGAAATTCTGACAGCCACACTTCTGTCGACGATCAGCCGTTGATAAGCTACGAGTAATAAAGGAGAAAAGATGGACATTAAAGTGTGTGATTTATGTGGATGTTACTGAAGAAGGTGAGGCTTTTACTCCTTTTAAAGTTTCTTGTTAACTAGTTAAAATTTAGTATATAGTAAAGATGTACATGTAGTACGTGCACACTGTTAGATGTTTTTTTAATGGTGTGGGTGTTTGTTTACTAACGTGTAATTTTTACATGTTTCATGGGTGTTTAGACTCGCTCGAGGTTCATGGGGGACTGGAAAGGGTAACTGAATTTATCTATTTAAAAAAAATAACAGATTGTGAATTTTCAACTCAAAATTCAAAAGCAGGGTCTAATTTAGAACATACCATATATTCTTGTGCAGAGGACTCCAAATGTAGTCCATGACTACCCTGTAGACATAACTTCAAGTAATAAAATTGTATACTTCAGACTTCAGAGTTAAAAACATGACTTTAATATCTTTATGATGCCGATCATTGTATCATTAAAGAGGTTTAGCAGACCAACGGGTACCGGTACATGTACTTGTACATGTAGGTTACAAGTTAGAACTATGCCTACCATTCTACCAGTTCACATAATTTTTCTTGTTTAGCAGTTATGATGTGTACTTAAAGTTGTCCTTGTTAATGTTTTAAATGTAATTTTTTATTCTCTTTTTTTAATCTGACTACTGGCAGTACTGGCGTGCGAGCAGTTCTCGCACGAGGACCATTTCTCGGCTGGTGCACTGTTACATCATATTTTCGTATATAATTTTTATGTGTTGATAAAATACGTAACAATGCATGGTGAGAAATGGTACTCGGCGAGAAACTGATCGCACACCAATATTGATTAATTACAGACAAACACTGAAGGTTTGCGAGTGTTATTTTTAATTGAACAACATTGTTTAGAATAATACCAGTGCCAGATAGCTCAGTTGGTAGAGCACCTGACTAGAGATTCAGGGGGCCCCAGGTTCAAATCCCTTCATTATTTCTCCCATCCTGTTACAATATTGGTGTTGTGACCAACCCCTGGAACTAACAGGTTAACTCGATCCTGCCAGGGATGATCTTCGAGGGTGAAGATCATTTAAGGGGGAGGAATGTGACGGTCAGACTGGTTTGAATACCGGTGCCAGATACATGTAGCTCAGTTGGTAGAGCACTTGACTAGAGATTCAGAGGGCCAGGTTCGAATCGCACTTTGTTCCGTCGTTATTTCTCCCATCTTTTACATATACATGTATATCAGATATATGACAGATGATTAAGGTGATCATCACATGTTTTGCAAGATGCAATAAGTGTTAAAAACCTTAACTTTACAACAGAATACATTTAAGTGAATATTTATGTTTCTTGTTATTATTTGGTGTGGTTTTCTTGACAGTGTCGCATAAACAATTTACCCGCTCCTAAAACACAAACTTTCTTTTTGTGGATTCAGCTTACCGCTGATTGGCTGCTGTTGCAGCAGACAAATAAGATATGCACGCACAAAACACAATGAACTTATCAGAGAATGAGTTGAGTTTATTTAAACTGTTGGAATTTGGGTATTCTTTTTAAAAATGTATACTTGTGACAAAACATATATGTGGTACATACAGCTGTAGCTTTATGAAGAAAATTTTGGTTAGACCATATATACCTATCATGCAAGTAAATGATATTTACAAAAAACTTGCAATTTATGGCGCACGAAATATACGCTAGTTTTATAAAGATTGACATACATGTAATGTACCACATTTTTTGAAAAATAATCTATTAAAAATTCTTCATTAAGTTTACTCATACATGTTTTATGCTTATTACACGTAGTATTGTTTTTAAAACATGTAATTTATAAGAAAATAAACAAAAACCCTCGCTAAATTTATTTGCAAACAAAAAATACACAGTAGAATTGATAAAAAATGGTATACCAGAAGCTAATACCAGTACATGTACTTTGACGCTGTTCGGTGGGTAATATTCGTTTGTAATTTACGAATTGAAATATTGACTGTTGCACTACAAGTATGGTAATAAACTCTCTCTCTCTCAAACTCTCTTTCTTTCTCAATTTGATAAGTGTTTATATTAATATTATATTATGACTTGATATGCAAATTTTTGATCTTGTACTGCCTAAATGTTATGTCATGTATTGGGATATGTCATACTTATTACACTGCATGGTCAGTGTATTTTTTACAGAAATACTATGCATATGTTAATGTAAACACAGCTATTACTAGTACATGTATGTAAACACAGCTAATTATTTTTTTTATTTATTTCAGCTCAAAACAGACTCTTGTTACCACATGGCTTTTACCGGTACCTGTTGATTCTTGTGGGTCAGCTCCTGAGATTAACCTGTCACCTCTATCCACATGCATATTCCTTGTGTTCTACAGACTATTTACTGGTAATTCAAATTAAATCCGATAATGCATGAACAATAATGGAACTTGAAGAAAGCATCATGCCATGTTGTGGTTTGTGTTTGATAAGAAATTATGAAAACAAAATTAAGGCTGTTTAAAGAAATTCATAATTCCTGTGAAAATTTGTTTTTCAATAAAAGTATACAATTATGTTTCCTTTATTTTTTATTTCATAAAGATATTTAGATGTGTTTACATAATTGAACTCCCCCCCCCTCTATTTAATTGTCTGCATTAAGATTACATGTAGGATATGTAAATGTACATTTGACTTTGAAATAACATCTGCTATGATAATTACTTTTGAAATGAACAAGAAACAACCTATTTCTACCTTTCTAAGGTATATATGCATAAAAAAGTAGAAAAACATGTCAAATTTGAACATTTTTCATTGAAATCAACTCTGTCTCCAGCTACCTGGGTGTGTTTGAATTTAATTCTAATTTAAGGCAGATGTCTAACTTGTAGGTTGTAACTTACTGTTTTAGCATGGTTAGAAGAAGACTAGAAATCAGAATAGATTAGATATTCACTAAATATGATTGTTAGCTTACTTTTTTTCATGAAAACAAGAAATCACAAGCAGGACAGCTGTCTATTTGTTAATTAAAATGGTACAAATCATACAATAAACAAATAAAGATCACATTTTAGAATCATTGATGATTGTTTTCAAATATGTGTGAGAAATGACTCAAGGAAATTGCCACATGTTTCATAAAATTAGGTAAAACATTTCAAACCATGACTTTTATGAAAATCAAAAGATTGGGGGGTGGGGGGTATACATGTAAGGGTATTTCTAAGTGATGTGAAGCTTTTATCATGATTATATCATGTAGGCATATGTTGTATTGAATAAGGTTTCTTTTTAAAGGTGGTTGAACAAATGTTGACCTCTAAAAGGTCAGATAAAAGATGTTTTACTATGGAGAACCCTGTAAATCTGTGTTTACTAAAGGAAATTGGAAATGGTGGGTTCACTTAAATGGCCATATTTTTATTAAACCTCAATGGAATTGGCAATATGTGGTATTCTTTTTCTCAGAATTGCATTAGCTTTCTTATTCTAAGACAAACCGTCTTTTCATAAAAATGTTAGCGTACTAAGTTAAAGATACAAGGAACAGTTTCGGATAAAGTACCGTCAATATTTTTGTAAAATTGAGAGTGACTGTACTTGAAGGTTTATCATTGTTGCGTAGATTCATGAAATGAATTTTAATGATTACCAATAGTTAGAGGGATGTCTCTTGTTGGAATTGGTAAGCAATATTAAGGCCCCTAATTTTAAGTACATGAGAAGCAGAAATAAATTGTGAAACTTGCGGCTATGACAGATATGTTGACTTTACAGTGAAATTGAAGGTTACAAACGGGAGGTTATATAACATGAAATGTAGGTGGATGGGATATTATATGCCTATTTAGTATTTACTGGGTATGAGGACAATAGCAAGTTTATTGTCCCCCAAGACAGCAAATATTTAATGAGGCAAAGCCAAGGGAAATAGTAGCTGTTGAATGGGACAATAAACTTGCTATTGTCCGAATAGTCAGTTAATTGGTATTTCATTATACAGAAGAAAACTTTATTTGTCAGCGATGCAGAATTTCTTGATGATAAACAAATTAGAGTTAAATCAAACTTTGTATTTAATGTGGCGATCTTATTAGATCAGAGGTGTTCCGAGTTTAAGGTGATATGGGACACTTCCATGTTGTGACGTATTGTTTATCGAAATAAACAATAAAATAAAGTGTAATTATATAAGTACATGTAGTTTCTTCTCAAAAATGGTCACCTAACTCCTTAGCACAGTGGGTTAGAGGGTTTACTAGGAACCTGTAAGTCATGAGTTCGAATCCCGCTGGGGTTTTTACAATTTTTACCTTTTCAAATATTTTTAAAAGCTATTTTTTGGTTAAATATTGTAAAATTTGAAAATTCTAAACCGGTGAAAAGTTTTCAATTATATAGTACTTTAATCCACATTAATATCGACAGATGTCCCATACCACCTTAAAAAGGAGGGAAATCAAATTCTGCTAATGAATGGTTTTGATGACTATTCACCATGGGCAGATAGCATGGATACTATTTTAGATAAAAAGGCATGTTTATGCGGGCGCCTTCTAGTGATCAATTTGTCGGTCTGTCCATCCGAGATGGCTTGACAGGAGCATAGCTTCTCTCCCCTTGGCCCAATCTGGCTCATACCTCATCCACAGGGTTCCTTTGGTTGAAGGATGTGCAGTGACCTTGAACCATGTTTTTACGTATAAGGTTAAGGTCATAGCAGAATTATATATATAAAATCCTTGTCTGGGGCATATCTTTTTTCCCTTTGGTCCAATCTGGCTAATACTGACAGAGTGTCTCTATGGTTAAACGATGTGCAGTGACCTTGCATGAAATTTCTAGGTAACGGGTGAAGATCATATCGGATCATGCAAAAATCCTTTTTTGAGAGCATATATAATTTCTACTAACCCTTATTTGGCTCAGACTTCACATAAGCAGAGCTTTTGAGTAAAGGGTGAAAGGGTGTGTAGTGACCTTGAACCTATTTTCAGTGAAAAGAAACTGTGAAGGTCATATCAGAATTATATTTTTAAAAATCCTTGTCCGGAGTATATCTTCTCTCCCTTTGCTCCATTCAGCCTCATACTTTACCCACATGATGCCTTTGTTCAAAATATATGCAATGACCTCGAATGATATTTGTAGATGAAGAGTCAAGGTCATATCAGATCACACAAAAAACCATATTTTAAGAGCATAGATATACTCTCCTTTTAGCCCCTATTTGGCTAATACTTTACCTTTACAGAGTTTATTGGTTAATGGCGTGCAGTGACCTTGAACCAAGTCTGTCAATGTGAAGGTCATAGCAGATCTTTTTTAAATTAGTTTTAAATAGTAGATTATTTTCCAAATATGCTTAATCTTGGTCAGATTGAACAAAAATGCATGTATGTTAGGGGGAATGAAATTGAATTAAAAGTTCTATGCCAGCTGGAAAAATTTCAAGTTATAGGTCAAGGTCAAAGCAGAATTCTTTGAAATAACATAAGCAGGGCCCTTTGAAATGTTCACCATTTCAATGTTGTCTGGTTTATAGTAATTTTACATAGAAAATATTCACAGAAGTACAGTAAAGTAAACTTAACATCGATAAGTTTCTGACAATTAATGACGCAACGAGCACACAGTACGAAAGGTCAACCTTTTGAAAAGCAGTGAAGAGGAAAAGTTGCTCAGAATTATGTTTTAAACAAAATTGATTTTTTACATAAATTTTAATTTTGCATTCCGGGTTAAGAAAAAAGATGTTAGTTCAAAGTAAAGTAAACTTGTACCTAAAATGAAGTCAAATTTGTTAAGTCGTACTTAAACACATTGGTTTTTTTTGTTAAGTCGTTCTTGAAATTGTTAAGGGTTCTTGGTTAAGTCGTACTTAAAAACATTCGGATCATGTTAAGTTATACCAAGAATCATTCGATTTTTTTTATCTTTTTGTACTTAGGTTTCTTTGTTACTAGATTAAGAACTCTGCTTCTTAGACGTACTTCTAGCGTTGCTTTCGACATTAGCGGAAAACCCACTCGTTGCTTTGCAACGAGCTTTGCTCTAGTTGTTAATATATTAATTAATGTCACTTGGTATCAAATTAAACAAGTTCTGTGCTATATTTTTTTTCAAATTTCATAAAACAAATATGTGAGAATCGTACATGAACGAGTTAATATGTCTACATAGACACACAAGCAAACAAATGCCACATTAAGGCCCAGGCATTTACTGCATTACGTTGTGTTGCGTCTTAGATAAATTGTTGTGATTCAATTTCATTTTTTTCATCTATATCATTTATGAATTCAATGAACACACATTATTTAATCGTTCTATGTGCAACTATTTGTCGGGGCGCCCCTGTTTGTAACCCCCGCGCGCGCGCGCCGAATGTAAACAGTAACGAACGGCATTGTAGAAAAGAGAGAGCCGTAATGCAGAAGAGAAGTTGTATATTCTTTCTGTGTACACATGCATTTTCAATTTGCTGTGAAACATATGAACATGCACAGGGAACAATACTACATATTTGTTTAAGGAGGATATTTTTCTCGTGTGAATCGTTTACGAGGAAATTCTGACAGCCACACTTCTGTCGACGATCAGCCATTGATAAGCTGGACATTAAAGTGTGTGATTTATGTGGATGTTACTGAAGAAGGTGAGGCTTTTACTCCTTTTAAAGTTTCTTGTTAACTGGTTAAAATTTAGTATATAGTATAGATGTACATGTAAGTACGTGGAGTGCGGGACGGTTCGCCCCTAAAGACCTTTCGCGCTGAGACGTTTCGCCCCGAGATGTTTCGCGCCTATTAATTATGTGGTAACAGTAAATTGATATCAGCATGGAGAGCCTCCAAATAATGAGTTATAACACCTTAGGGTAATTAGAAATTTGATGAGACACATAATTATGATTGCTTGATTTAGATGTTTTGCGGCTTTTAATTATGTGGTAACAGTAAATTGATATTAACCTACCATTGAGAGCCTCCAAATAAGTTTTAACACCTTTGGCTAATCAAATTATTCTAATATATGATTATAATTATATATATATATATATATATATATATATATATATATATATATATATATATATATATATATATATATATATATATATTAACATCGGATTATATAAATAGTCTAGGAGTCAATTTTTTTATGATGAATTACGATATATTTGATATTACTATTTACTCATTATATTTACTCAAATTATAATATTTTGTATAAATGAAATAATATTTCCTTCACAATGATTTAGAGATAACACCTGGATAAAACAACAAAACTAGGCAAAATAAATATTCTGTTTTAATTTCATTGTTTTCAACTGCAAACATGAATACATAACACATACATAAACAATATCGTATACAAACATGAATAAGTAAGTTATCTCAACACAAACACAATGTTTCACAGAATCACAGTACATCACATCACACCTCAAACGTCGAACACACCAGCGTAGATAGATCCGCAGACCTTCAGGAAATGGGACGCGGTGATGATGTCCTCCATGTATCTGGCTGCCGCATCTTCAATCTTCTTCTGCGTGGTGGTCACTATCTGCCTCACGTTCCTCTCCAGGTCACATGCGGCGATCCTTGTCTTCACCAACTCTGCTTCCCTCAGCAGCAGGGGGATCAGGTGATATAAAGGGGGTATAATAATCTAACGGGAGATTTGTAACTTAAATGAAGATGAATTCCATTCAATTATAAGTTATAATATCTTGAATCATGATTGATTTACTTGTACATTGCAAACAAACATTACACACAAATATTAGCTAATGTACATGGGAAATGATAAAAAAGATATCAATAAATGCATTGAATTTATCACAATATTAATTTAAAGCAATATGAGCTGCAATTTTCACGGTGAAATTTTCCTACCAAAAATGTTAATTTCTAATAAAATGACAAAAATATCTTCGTTTATAAATTTCTGTTAGCCATACTTTTGTGGAAATGCCGAGCAAAATTGAATTATTGTCGCCCTGTACAAAAATTTATCTGCTGTATATTCCTAAGAAGAGAAATCATTCTACTGACAAAAATTAATGATTTATTCAAATCTTATTTATCATAAAAGTTTAAGTTACACACAGACTTATCAAACTAGCAGGTTTTTGCAGCAAAATTAAATTATAAAAAAAAATACAGCTCATATTGCTTTAACAATAACTTATAACAAATTTATATTACTTACCAGACATTCTCAGATGAATCTTTCAACTTCAACACTGAATTGATGATGATGAAAATGGAGAAGGGATCTTCACATATGTAGCCGCTAGTTCTCATAATTAACACCCGTCTCATAATTAATTTCTCCTCCTTAGCTTGACATGAAGAGCCTCCAAATTAGTTATAATATCTTAATTAGAAAACCGATTCAGACACTTAATAGTGATTGCTAAACAAATATAATTATATTTGAACGTTGATAGGATAATCGCTTTTTACATTATTAAAATTATCAGTGAATGTACCACATTAAACATGATCATTTGTAGATATGTTTTCAATAAAGTCAATTTTAATTACATGCATATATATATATAATATTTGCCTGAAAACATCGCAATATACATAATAAATAATATAGGTGCGAAACGTCTCAGCGCGAAAGGTCTTTAGGAGCGAAACGTCTCAGTGCGAAACGTCAATAGGGGCGAAACGTCCCGTTCCCAGTACGTGCACACTGTTAGATGTTTTTGTTATGGTGTGGGTGTTTGTTTACTAACGTGTAATTTTTACATGTTTCATGGATGTTTAGACTCGCTCGAGGTTCATGAGGGACTGGAAAGGGTAACTGAATTTATCTATTTAAAAAAATAACAGATTGTGAATTTTCAACTCAAAATTCAAAGCAGGGTCTAATTAGAAACATATCATATATTCTTGTGCAGAAGACTCCAAATGTAGTCATGAATACCCTGTAGACATAACTTCAAGTAAATAAAATTGTATACTTCAGACTTCAGAGTTAAAACATGACTTTAATATCTTTATGATGCCGATCATTGTATCATTAAAGAGGTTTAGCAGACCAACGGGTACCCGGTACATGTACTTGTTAGAACTAGGCCTACCATTCTACCAGTTCACATAATTTTTCTTGTTTAGCAGTTATGATGTGTACTTAAATTGTCCTTGTTAATGTTTTAAATGTAATTTTTTATTCTCTTTTTTTAATCTGACTACTGGCAGTACTGGCGTGCGAGCAGTTCTCGCCGAGGACCATTTCTCGCTGGTGCACTGTTACATCATATTTTCGTATATAATTTTATGTGTTGATAAAATGACGTAACAATGCACTGGTGAGAAATGGTACTCGGCGAGAACTGATCGAACGCCAATATTGATTAATTACAGACAAAAACTGAAGGTTGCGAGTGTTATTTTTTATTGAACAACATTGTTTAAAATAATTCTTTATATATGTGACGATCAGACCGGTTTGAATACCAGTGCCAGATAGCTCAGTTGGTAGAGCACCTGACTAGAGATTCAGGGGGCCCAAGTTCAAATCCCGGTTTGGTCCTTCATTATTTCTCCCATCCTGTTACAATATTGGTGTTGTGACCAACCCCAGGAACTAACAGGTTAACTCGATCCTGCCAGGGATGATCTTCGAGGGTGAAGATCATTTAAGGGGGAGGAATGGGACGGTCAGACTGGTTTGAATACCGGTGCCAGATACATGTAGCTCAGTTGGTAGAGCACTTGACTAGAGATTCAGAGGGCAAGGTTCGAATCCCAGTCTGTTCCGTCGTTATTTCTCCCATCTTTTACATATACATGTATATCAGATATATGACAGATGATTAAGGTCATCACATGTTTTGCAAGATGCAATAAGTGTTAAAAAACTTTACTTTACAACAGAATACATTTAAGTGAATATTTATGTTTCTTGTTATTATTTGGTGTGGTTTTCTTGACAGTGTCGCATAAACAATTTACCCGCTCCTAAAACACAAACTTTCTTTTTGTGGATTCAGCTTACCGCTGATTGGCCGCTGTTGCAGCAGACAAATAAGATATGCACGCACAAAACACAATGAACTTATCAGAGAATGAGTTGAGTTTATTTAAACTGTTGGAATTTGGGTATTTTTTTTTAAAATGTATACTTGTGACAAAACATATATGTGGTACATACAGCTGTAGCTTTATGAAGAAAATTTTGGTTAGACCATATATACCTATCATGCAAGTAAATGATATTTACAAAAAACTTGCAATTTATGGCGCACGAAATATACGCTAGTTTTATAAAGATTGACATACATGTAATGTACCACATTCTTTGAAAAATAATCTATTAAAAATTCTTCATTAAGTTTACTCATACATGTTTTATGCTTATTACACGTACTATTGTTTTTAAAACATGTAATTTATAAGAAAATAAACAAAAACCCTCCCTAAATTTATTTGCAAAAAAAAACACACAGTAGAATTGATAAAAAATGGTATACCAGAAGCTAATACCAGTACATGTACTTTGACGCTGTTCGGTGGGTAATATTCGTTTGTAATTTACGAATTGAAATATTGACTGTTGCACTACAAGTACGGTAATAAACTCTCTCTCTCTCTCTCAAACTCTCTCTCTTTCTCAATTTGATAAGTGTTTATACCTATGACAATTTTTTAATATTATATTATGACTTGATATGCAGATTTTTGATCTTGTACTGCCTAAATGTTATGTCATGTATTGGGATATGTCATACTTATTACACTGCATGGTCACAGTGTATTTTTTACAGAAATACTATGCATATGTTAATGTAAACACAGCTATTACTAGTACATGTATGTAAACACAGCTAATTATTTTTTTTATTTATTTCAGCTCAAAACAGACTCTTGTTACCACATGGCTTTTACCGGTACCTGTTGATTCTTGTGGGTCAGCTCCTGAGATTAACCTGTCACCTCTATCCACATGCATATTCCTTGTGTTCTACAGACCATTTACCGGTAATTCAAATTAAATCCGATAATGCATGAACAATAATGGAACTTGAAGAAAGCATCATGCCATGTTGTGGTTTGTGTTTGATAAGAAATTATGAAAACAAAATTAAGGCTGTTTAAAGAAATTCATAATTGCTGTGAAAATTTGTTTTTCAATAAAAGTATACAATTATGTTTCCTTTATTTTTTATTTCATAAAGATATTTAGATGTGTTTACATAATTGAACCCCCCCCCCCCCCCTCTATTTAATTGTCTGCATTAAGATTACATGTAGGATATGTAAATGTACATTTGACTTTGAAATAACATCTGCTATGATAATTACTTTTGAAATGAACAAGAAACAACCTATTTCTACCTTTCTAAGGTATATATGCATAAAAAAGTAGAAAAACATGTCAAATTTGAACATTTTTCATTGAAATCAACTCTGTCTCCAGCTACCTGGGTGTGTTTGAATTTAATTCTAATTTAAGGCAGATGTCTAACTTGTAGGTTGTAACTTACTGTTTTAGCATGGTTAGAAGAAGACTAGAAATCAGAATAGATTAGATATTCACTAAATATGATTGTTAGCTTACTTTTTTTCATGAAAACAAGAAATCACAAGCAGGACAGCTGTCTATTTGTTAATTAAAATGGTACAAATCATACAATAAACAAATAAAGATCAAATTTTAGAATCATTGATGATTGTTTTCAAATATGTGTGAGAAATGACTCAAGGAAATTGCCACACATTTCATAAAATTAGGTAAAACATTTCAAACCATGACTTTTTATGAAAATCAAAAGATTGGGGGGTGGGGGTATACATGTAAGGGTATTTCTAAGTGATGTGAAGCTTTTATCATGATTATATCATGTAGGCATATATTGTATTGAATAAGGTTTCTTTTTAAAGGTGGTTGAACAAAAGTTGACCTCTAAAAGGTCAGGTAAAGATGTTTTACTATGGAGAACCCTGTAAATCTGTGTTTACTAAAGGAAATTGGAAATGGTGGGTTCACTTAAATGGCCATATTTTTATTAAACCTCAATGGATTTGGCAATATGTGGTATTCTTTTTCTCAGAATTGCATTAGCTTTCTTATTCTAAGACAAACCGTCTTTTCATAAAAATGTTAGCGTACTAAGTTAAAGATACAAGGAACAGTTTCGGATAAAGTACCGTCAATATTTTTGTAAAATTGAGAGTGACTGTACTTGAAGGTTTATCATTGTTGCGTAGATTCATGAAATGAATTTTAATGATTACCAATAGTTAGAGGGATGTCTCTTGTTGGAATTGGTAAGCAATATTAAGGCCCCTAATTTTAAGTACATGAGAAGCAGAAATAAATTGTGAAACTTGCGGCTATGACAGATATGTTGACTTTACAGTGAAATTGAAGGTTACAAACGGGAGGTTATATAACATGAAATGTAGGTGGATGGGATATTATATGCCTATTTAGTATTTACTGGGTATGAGGACAATAGCAAGTTTATTGTCCCCCAAGACAGCAAATATTTAATGAGGCAAAGCCAAGGGAAATAGTAGCTGTTGAATGGGACAATAAACTTGCTATTGTCCGAATAGTCAGTTAATTGGTATTTCATTATACAGAAGAAAACTTTATTTGTCAGCGATGCAGAATTTCTTGATGATAAACAAATTAGAGTTAAATCAAACTTTGTATTTAATGTGGCGATCTTATTAGATCAGAGGTGTTCCGAGTTTAAGGTGATATGGGACACTTCCATGTTGTGACGTATTGTTTATCGAAATAAACAATAAAATAAAGTGTAATTATATAAGTACATGTAGTTTCTTCTCAAAAATGGTCACCTAACTCCTTAGCACAGTGGGTTAGAGGGTTTACTAGGAACCTGTAAGTCATGAGTTCGAATCCCGCTGGGGTTTTTACAATTTTTACCTTTTCAAATATTTTTAAAAGCTATTTTTTGGTTAGATATTGTAAAATTTGAAAATTCTAAACCGGTGAAAAGTTTTCAATTATATAGTACTTTAATCCACATTAATATCGACAGATGTCCCATACCACCTTAAAAAGGAGGGAAATCAAATTCTGCTGATGAATGGTTTTGATGACTATTCACCATGGGCAGATAGCATGGATACTATTTTAAATTAGATAAAAAGGCATGTTTATGCGGGCGCCTTCTAGTGATCAATTTGTCCATCTGTCCATCCGAGATGGCTTGACAGGAGCATAGCTTCTCTCCCCTTGGCCCAATCTGGCTCATACCTCGACATCCACAGGGTTCCTTTGGTTGAAGGATGTGCAGTGACCTTGAACCATGTTTTTAGGTATAAGGTTAAGGTCATAGCAGAATTATATATATAAAATCCTTGTCTGCGGCATATCTTTTTTCCCTTTGGTCCAATCTGGCTAATACTCACAGAGTGTCTCTATGGTTAAACGATGTGCAATGACCTTGCATGAAATTTCTAGGTAACGGGTGAAGATCATATCGGATCATGCAAAAATCCTTTTTTGAGAGCATATATAATTTCTACTAACCCCTATTTGGCTCAGACTTCACATAAGCAGAGCTTTTGAGTAAAGGGTGAAAGGGTGTCTAGTGACCTTGAACCTATTTTCAGTGAAAAGAAACTGTGAAGGTCATACCAGAATTATATTTTTAAAAATCCTTGTCCGGAGTATATCTTCTCTCCCTTTGCTCCATTCAGCCTCATACTTCACCCACATGATGCCTTTGTTCAAAATATATGCAATGACCTCGAATGATATTTGTAGATGAAGAGTCAAGGTCATATCAGATCACACAAAAATCCATATTTTAAGAGCATAGATATACTCTCCTTTTAGCCCCTATTTGGCTAATATTTTACCTTTACAGAGTTTATTGGTTAATGGCGTGCAGTGACCTTGAACCAAGTCTGTCAATGTGAAGGTCATAGCAGATCTTTTTGAAATTAGTTTTAAATAGTAGATTATTTTCCAAATATGCTTAATCTTGGTCAGATTGAACATAAATGCATGTATGTTAGGGAGAATGAAATTGAATTAAAAGTTCTATGCCAGCTGGAAAAATTTCAAGTTATAGGTCAAGGTCAAAGCAGAATTCTCTGAAATAACATAAGCGGGGCCCTTTGAAATGTTCACCATTTCAATGTTGTCTGGTTCAGAGTAATTTTACATAGAAAATATTCACAGAAGTACAGTAAAGTAAACTTTACATCGATAGGTTTCTGACAATTAATGACGCAACGAGCACACAGTACGAAAGGTCAACCTTTTGAAAAGCAGTGAAGAGGAAGAGTTGCTCAGAATTATGTTTTAAACAAAATTGATTTTTTACATAAATTTTAATTTTGCATTCTGGGTTAAGAAAAAAGATGTTAGTTCAAGGTAAAGTAAACTTGTACCTAAAATGAAGTCAAATTTGTTAAGTCGTACTTAAACACATTGTGTTTTTTTGTTAAGTTGTTCTTGAAATGGTTTAGGGTTTTTGGTTAAGTCGTACTTAAAAAACATTCGGATCATGTTAAGTTGTACCAAGAATCATTCCATTTTTTTTTTTTTATCTTTTTGTACTTAGGTTTCTTTGTTACTAGATTAAGAACTCTGCTTCTTAGACGTACTTCTAGCGTTGCTTTCGACATTAGCGGAAAACCCACTCGTTGCTTTGCAACGAGCTTTGCTCTAGTTATTATTAAGGTCTTCCGTTTCCAACGGAAGACCTTCTTGTTATTGCTTTGTTTCTGTTTCCCTTATTATTATTCTTCTTTTTTTTTCTTACGCATTTTTGTGCACGCGAGTTCTCGGGAATGGCTTGGCTGATTTTAATGAAACTTTCAGAACTAATACATACTGATCTGAACCTTATTGGAAATTTTTTATATTGATGACGTCATTTCCGTTTTAGAGATATTGATGTTTTTACGATTTCTAGAGGGTCGGCTTGTCCGGTGATTTTCTCCTAAACGAAAACAGATATTTGATTCAAATTTTCAGGGTTTGTAGACCTATGATTGTGGATATGACAGAAGCATTTCTATTGTTCTGTGACAAAAGACATTGAAGCTCGCCTGAGCTTAAAAAATTGAGATAAAAAGCTACATGATTTTTTTGTGGTTTTCTTTGAATATCTTTTTTCTCAAAAGTATTTTGTTAAGACTTGTAGAACAAAAAAACTTTAAAAAGTCGAGAGCTTTCATTTGATAACAAGGAAAAGGGGCTGGCCCTTTAAATTAGGGGCCGAAATGGCCGTAAATCCTAATAATATCATTTTACTGTGAAATATTTTGTTATATTTTATAGAAGCAATTATGTTTATCGTAACGTTATGTACCTAAACATGACCATTGTTTACTCCTTTGTTACGTAATTAGGGATTTTAAGGGGCTAGCAGTCCGAAATTTTTATCTTATATATCTGAAAATGGAGAGAAATTTTGAAAAGCAACATTGAACAAAAGATGCTCCAAATAATGTCGTTAACAATTTGCAACCATAATGTTTTTGTTATCCGGTCCCTAAAAGGAGTTATAGGGTCGGCCCCTAAAACGATCTCTTCCAGATATTTTGAGAACAGTACATAATTTCTAAACACTTGTTGAACAAAATGTGTTTGAAATGACAAAAGCTTTCCTTTCAAATCAAGAAAAAGGAGCTGGCCCTTCAAATTAGGGGCCAATAGAGCTCTAAAGTCTTTTAATCATAACTTTTAATTGTGAAATATTTTGTAATACATTATAGAAGCAATTATGTTTATCGTAACGTTATGTACCTAAACATGACCGTTGTTTAGTCCAATGTTACTTAATTAGGGATTTCAAGGGGCCAGAAGTCCGACATTTTGAATATTTCAATATATCAAAATAAAGAACAATTTTGAAAAGCAGTATTGAACAAAATATGCTCATAAAATGTGATCAACATTATGTAATCATAACGTTTTTTGTTAACCACTTCCTAAAAAGAGTTATAAAGGTCCGCCCCTAAAATGATCTTCTCCAGATATCTCTTGAACAGTTCATATTTCTAAACACTTGTTGAACAAAATGTGTTTTAAATGAGAAGAGGTTTCTTCTTTTCACATCAAGAAAAAGGGGCTGGCCTTTTGATTAGGGGCCGATAAGGCTCTAAAGCCTTTTAATCATAACTTTTAATTGTGAAATATTTTGTAATACATTACAGAGGCAATTATGTTAATTGAAATGTTATGTACCTATACATGAAAATTGTTTACTCCTATGTTATGTAATAAGGGATTTTAAGGGACCAGAAGTCGGATCTTATTATCCCAAAATTAAAAGAAAATCAAATTTAAGAAGCAATATTGAACAAAATATGTCAAAAAACAAATGTGGTTAACAATCTCCAACCAAAACTTGTTTGTTATCCGTTCCCATGATCTCGTCCTGATAAATCAAGAACGGTAACAAATTTCTAAACTTTTTGAAATGTTCTAAAATCTTCTAAAATGTTTTGAAATCAAAAGACCTCTTATTTGATATGAAATAAATTGGGGCTGGTCCCTAAATTAGGGATCCAACGGGTTGTATAATCCTTCATCCATCACTCTTTTAGATCACATCTGCATTTTCTGATATGTTTCGTTGATGAAGATAAAAGGCAAGGTCATTTCCTCTTCTAAAAATCGGACGGAAGACCTCCTCGTTGCTCGCAACGAGATCGTGTCTAGTTATTATTCTTTTTCTTTCTTTTTCTGACTTTTTTAAAGCTTAATATCTCAAAATGTTTTCAACGGATTTACATAAAACTTTCAGGGATTATGAAGCATCACTGTCCCTCAAAGATGTTAAATTTTGAATAACAACGTCACTTCTGTTTTTACGTTACGTCAATTTTTAAATTTTAAAAAAGTGATTTTGTCCAGGGCGTTTTTCAAAAATGCTTCAAGATATAGACTTGAAATTTTCTGTGTTGAAGCATTGATCGTTTTTATTTGGACACAAGGTTGGAATTTGGTTTCCGTCACTTCCGGTCTTAACCGGAAGCGTTTTAAAATTTTCGAATTTTCGAATTTTTCGTTTCAATTTCAAATGTTTACAAGGTTTGTAGAGTTGGTCATGCTGAAAACGAAACTGAAATCCGTTTGAAAATCGGACGATGCATTACAGAGATATCGGGGTTTAAAAATTGATTTTTCCGGAAATTTTGATTCCGCGTCCTTGGTTTAAAAAATAGCGTAATGTTCAAAGCAAAATTAACTCGTACCAAAAATAATTGCTAAGTCGTACTTGAACACATTCGGATTTTTTTTGTTAAGTCGTTCTTAAAATCGGAAAGGTTTTTGCTAAGTCGTACTTTAAATCATTCGTATTTTGTTAAGTCGTACCAGGAATATTCGATTTTTTTCATCTTTTTATCTAAGTAATTCTTGTTATTGGTTTAAGAGCTCTGCTTCTTACAGGAACTTCCAGCTTTACTTCCAACATTAACGGAAGACCCACTCGTTGCTTTGCAACGAGCTTTGCTCTAGTTCTTATTATTATTATTCTTTTTATTTTTTTTCCAACTCAAATATTTCAAAAACGCTTGCATCGATTGTTTTGAAATTTACAGATTTAATGTATATCTAAAAGATCTCTATGATGTGAAAAAACTATTTGATGACGTCATCAAATTCGTCAGATATTGACGTTTTTTACGTTTTAAAAAGTGATTTTGTCCGGTGCTTTTCTCCTTTTTGATTTAAGATAAAGCTATGAGATTTACAGAGAAGGTAGAACTACCGTTTTACTTATGACATAAGGCTGGAAACTCAATTCGGACTCTTCCAGTCGAAACCGGAAGAAAAATGAATTTTTTTGAATTTTCATGTTTTTCAATTTTAAATATTTTACGTACGTATCTTACAGTAATTTTCATGCTGAGTTCAAAACTGAAATCCGTTTTTGAATTGGACCATGCATTACAGAGATATCGGGGTTTAAAAATTGATTTTTCCGGAAATTTTGATTCCGCGTCTTTGGTTTAAAAAATAGCGTAATGTTCAAAGTTAAATTAACTCGTACCAAAAATAATTGTTAAGTCGTACTTAAACACATTCGGTTTTTTTGTTAAGTTGTTCTTGAAATCAGAAAAGTTTTTGTTAAGTCGTACTGAAAATCATTCGGATTTTGTTAAGTCGTACCAGGAATAATTCGATTTTTTTCATCTTTTTATTTTAGTTACTCTTGTTATTGGTTTAAGAGCTCTGCTTCTTACAGGAACTTCCAGCTTTACTTCCTACATTAACGGAAGACCCACTCGTTGCTTTGCAACGAGCTTTGCTCTAGTTATTATTATTAGGGTCTTCCGTTTCCAACGGAAGACCCTCTTGTTATTCTATTGTTTCTTTTTATTAGGGTCTTCCGTTTCCGGAACGGAAGACCCTTTTGTTTTTCTTCGGTTTCTTTTTAGGGTCTTCCGTTTCCAACGGAAGACACTATTGTTTTTCTTCGGATTCTTTTTCATTATTATTATTCTTCCTCTGACTTTTTTTGTGGCTTATATCTCAAAAACTATTCAACCGATTTCCACGAAATTTTCAGAACTTGTTTGGTATTGTAAATACACGAGGTTATGAAAATTTGAACTCATGACGTCACTTCCGGTTTCAGAAATTGACGATTTTGTAAATTTTTAAGGGTCATTTTGTCCACGCATCTCCTCCGAAACTAATTAAGATAGAAGCTTGAAATTTTCAGGGATTGTAGATAAATGTATGTAGATGTACCCCATTGCCTTCACTTAGGAAAATTGTGCAAGGCTTTGAAGCTCGCCTGAACCTGAAAATAAGCACCACATTTCTCCACTACATTTTTGAACATTTTCTGAAATATCTTTTGATGTATACATATTTTGTTAAATAATGTAATGCAAATGATGTTTATTTTTGCAAGACCTTTAATTAGTTATCAAGGAAAAGGGGCTGGCCCCTCAAATAAGGACCAAGAGGGCTCTAAAGTCTTCTTACAATAAACTTTTACTGAACAATAATTTGTTATCAATCATAGAAACAAAAATGTTCATTGTACAACTGTTTATCTATACAGTACCATAGCTAAGTCATATACTACGTAATAAGGGGTTTCAAGGGGCCAAAAGTTCAAAACTTTGATCATTTATATCGGAAAAAGGAGAAACATTTTGAAAAGCAATGTAGAACAAAAGTTGCTCAAAATAATGTTCTGTACATTATGCCACCTAAAAAAATTTCTTGATGGCCCCATTAAGGAGTTTAAGGGTCGGCCCCTTAAACACATTTGTACAGATATCTCGAGAACGGTTAACACTTTGTGAACACTTGGTGAACAAAATATATTTATATTTGCAAGACCTTTAATTTGATATCAAGAAAAAGGGGCTGGTCCCTCAAATTAGGGGCCAAGAGGGCTCTAAAATCTTCTTACAATAACTTTTCACTGAACAACAATTTGTTATTAATTATAGAAGCAAACATTTTCACTGTACAGCTGTTTATCTTTACACTACCATAGCTAAGTCATATATTACGTAATTAGGGCTTTCAAGGGCCCAGAAGTTCAAAACTTTGATCAGAGATAATATCTGAAAAAGGAGAAATATTTTTAAAAGCAATGTAGAACACAAAATGTTAAGAATAATGTTCTTAACAATATGGCAACTAAAAACTTTTTGGTGGTGGCACGGATAAGGAGTTAACGGGTCGGCTCCTAAAACACAGCTGTTCCGATATCTCGAAAACGTTAAACAATTCGTGAATACATGTGAACAAAATATGTTTACATTTGTGAGACCTTTTATTTGATATAAAGAAAAAAGGTCTGGCCCCTCAAATTAGGGGCTAAAAGGGCTAGTAAGTCTTTTATGATAACTTTTTTCTAAGCGATAATTTGATATTCTTCATTTAGAAAAAACAAAGAACCTTTTTAGCTTTATCTAACGCTGAAATTCGTTTTAAAATCGGACCATGCACTACAGAGAAATTGGGGTTTAAAATTTGATTTTATCCGGAAATTTTGATTCCGCGTTCTTGGTTTAAAAAAGTTGCGTTGAAGGTAAATGTAAAATTAATTCGTACAAAAATTATTGTGTCAAGTCGTACATGAACACATTCGGGTTTATTTTGTTAAGACATTCTTGAAATCGGAAAGGTTTTTGTTAAGTCATACTTAAAATCATTCGGATTTTGTTAAGTCGTACCAAAGATTATTCGATTTTTTTCTTATTGTTTTAGTTACTTTTTTTCTTTGCTTAAGAACTCTGCTTCTTACAGGTACTTCTAGCTTTTCTCTGGACATTGACGGAAGACCCACTCGTTGCTTTGCAACGAGCTTTGCTCTAGTTATTATTATTATACTTTTTCTTTTTTTTCTGACTCCTTTTTTGCTTCATAACTCAAAAGGTTTTTAACCAATTTTAATGAAATTTTCAGAGATTTTAGCAAGTTATTGTCCCTCAAAGATGTTAAAGTTTTAAAGACAACGTCACTTCCGTTTTCACGTTACGTCATTTTTAAAATTTTAAAAAAGTCATTTTGTCCGGGACTTTTCTCAAAAACGCTTTAAGATAGAGGCTTGCAATTTTCAATGGTTATGATTTGGTCGATTTACCTCTGTAATGAGGCTATATAATAAAAATCCGTCACTTCCGGTCGAAACCGGAAGCAAATCAAATTTTTCAAAAAATTGAATTTTTTGCTCAAACAAAAAACGTATACGTATTTTGTAGAGCTTTTTAGGCTGAATCTAATGCTGAAAACCGTTTAAAATTCGGAGGATGCATTACAGAGATATCGGGGTTTAAAAATTGATTTTTCTGGAAATTTTGATGCCGCGTTCTTGGTTTTAAAAATAGTGCAAAATTCACACTGAAAGTAATTTCTACTGTAACAATTCGTACTGATCATAAAACTTTATAAAAATCATAAAATGATATGCATATTGTATAGTTTGCAAAGCTAAATACAAAACTTAAATTCGTTTTAAAATCGGATACTGCATAGCAGAGATATCGGGGTTTAAATATTGATTTTTCCGGAAATGTTGATTCCTCGTTATTGGTTTAAAAAATAGTGCAAAATTCACACTTAAAGTAACTCCTGCTGAAAAGATTTCGTACAGGTCATTAAACCGAACTCCTTTTTTATATAGTTAATCAGAGTGTTTATTGAAACAATTTCGTTAATTCCGTCGATAATTACGTTGTTAGTTTTTATTAGTCTTATTAGTTTTAATCGAAATAATTATCGTACGATTCACCATGTCAACTCGCCATGTTTTGGTGGCAGGGGATAGTTTTTTTGGTCGAGGAAATGTGAGGCAGATAGTGCTCATATATGTGATTTAATTTTTCAGTCGATTTTTAACACAGCTTATTTATTTTTTTAATTTCAGATATTGGTGGCCACATGGTTTTTACCTGTTGATTCTTTTCAGCTCTTGAGGTTAACCTGTCACCTCTACCCACATGCATATTCCTTAATGTGTTCTACAGACTATTTACCAGTAATTCAAATTAAATCGGATAATTCATGAACAGTTACTGTAATGGAACTTTAAGAAAGCATCATGCCTTGTTGTGGTTTGTGTTTGATAAGAAATTATAACAAACAAAATTATGGCTGTTTAAAGTAATTTACAATTGTTAGCTGTGAAAATTTGTTTTTCAATAAAAGTATGCAATTATGTTTCCTTTATTTTGTTTTTAGCTCACCTGAGCCAAGGCTCAAGTGAGCTTTTCTGATCACAATTTGTCGTTGTCGTTGTTGTAAACTTTTCATATTTTCATCTTCTTCTCAAGAGCCACTGGGCAGATTTCAACCACATTTGGCACTAAGCACCACTAGGTGAAGGGGATTCAAGTTTGTTCAAATGAAGGGGCACGCCCTCTTTAAAGGAGAGATAATTGAGAATTATTGAAAATTTGTTGGTATTTTTCAAAAATCTTCTTCTCAAAAACTATTCGGCCTGAAAAGATTAAACCTGTGTGGAGGCATCCTCATGTGGTGTAGATTCAAGTTTGTTTAAATCATGGTCCCCGGGGGTAGGGAGGGGCCACAAGAGGGGGATCAAGTTTTACATAGGAATATATAGAGAAAATCTTTGAAAATCTTCTTCTCAAAAACTATTAGACCAGAAAAGCTCAAATTAAAGTGGAAGCATCCTCAGGTAGTGTAGATTCAAGTTTGTTCAAATCATAGTCCCAGGTGGTATGGTGGGGCCACAATGGGGGAATGGATTTTTACATAGAAATATATAGAGAAAATCTTTTTCTCAGAAACTAATCAGCCAGAAAAGCTGAAACTTATGTGGGAGCATCCTCAGGTAGTGTAGATACAAAGTTTTGAAAATCATGACCCCAGGGATAGGTTTGGGCCACAATGGGTGGGGGGTTTAACATAGGAATATATAGAGTAAATATTTTAAAATCTTCTTCTAAGAAACTAATCAGACAGATGATTCTTTATAATTGTTAATACTTTGGCCCCAGGACAGTTCTTTGGCCTCACAAGAAGGTTCAGAGTTTGATGTAGGTTTATATCCCATATATAAACTTTTGTTAAGGATCTTTTTGAGAACTGCAATACTCAACATACGATATGACTATAAAATCAATATAAAATCATCCTTTTAGAAAAGGAACTAATGATTATAAACATAAGAATATTTAGGGGGGGGGGGGGAATGGATTTTATTTATACAGGATCTACATGTATTATTGTACATTGTCCAGATAGTTTGCATTGTGACTCCATTAAGCTGATTTTATCATACCTATTGTTCCTCAGGTGAGCGATGTGGCCCACTTGCCTCTTGTTTTAGTTTTTCATTGTTTTTCAATATTAAAAATTAAACATATGTAACCTACGGTATATTTCATGATGAGTACAAAATTAAAATCCGTTTTTAAATCGGACGATGCATAACAGATATCGGGGTTTAAAAATTGATTTTTCGGAAATTTTGATTCTGCGTTTTTGTTTCAAAAATAGCGTAAAGTCTTCGGAATTATTTGTTTGTTAAGTCGTTCTTAGAATCGTAAAGGTTTTTGTTAATTCGTACATAGTATCATTCGTATTTTTTTTTATCTTTTACTTTAAGTTGCTGTTGCCTCTTGTTATTGATTTAAACACTCTGCTTCTTGCAGGAACATCAAGCTTTACTCTTGACATTAACGGAAGACCCACTCGTTGCTTTGCAACGAGCTTTGCTCTAGTTATTATTAGGGTCTTCCGTTTTCAACGGAAGACCCTCTTGTTATTCTTCGGTTTCTTTTTATTATTAGGGTCTTCCGTTTTCAACGGAAGACCCTTTTGTTTTTCTACGGTTTCTTTTTTGAGGGTGTTCCGTTTCCAACGGAAGACCCTCTTGTTATTCTATTGTTTCTTTCTATTATTATTATTTTTCTTTTTCTTTATTTTTCTGACTTTTTTAAAGCTTAATATCTCAAAAAATTTTCAACAGATTTACATAAAACTTTCAGGGATTATGTAGCATTATTGTGCCTCAACGATGTTAAATTTTTAACTATAACGTCACTTCCGTTTTTACGTTACGTCAATTTTTAAATTTAAAAAAAGTGATTTTGTCCAGGGCGTTTTTCAAAAACGCTTCAAGATAGAGACTTGGAATTTTCTGTGTTGAAGCATTGATCGTTTTTATTTGGACATAAGGCTGGAATTTAGTTTCCGTCACTTCCGGTCCAAACTGGAAGTGTTTTAAAATTTTCGAATTTTCGAATTTTTCGTTTCAATTTCAAATGTTTATGAGGTTTGTAGAGTTAGTTATGCTGAACACGAAACTGAAATCCGTTTGATAATCGAACGACGCATTACAGAGATATCGGGGTTTAAAAATTGATTTTTTCGGAAATTTTGTTTCCGCGTCCTTGGTTTAAAAATTAGCGTAATGTTTATAATAGAATTAACTCGTACCAAAATAATTGTTAAGTCGTACTTGAACACATTCAGATTTTTTTTGTTAAGTCGTTCTTGAAATCAAAAAGGTTTTTGTTAATTCGTACTTTAAATCATTCGGATTTTGTTAAGTCGTACCAGGAAAAATTCGATTTTTTTCATCTTTTTATTTTAGTTACTCTTGTTATTGGTTTAAGAGATCTGCTTCTAACAGGAACTTTGAGCATTACTTCTGACATTAACGGAAGACCCACTCGTTGCTTTGCAACGAGCTTTGCTCTAGTTTCTTATTCTTATTATTATTATTCTTTTTATTTTTTTTCCAACTCAAATATTTCAAAAACGCTTGCATCGATTGTTTTGAAATTTACAGGTGTAATGTGTATCTAAAAGATCTCTATGATATGAAAAAATTAATTGATGACGTCATCAATTTCGTCAGATATTGACGTTTTTCACGTTTTAAAAAGTGATTTTGTCCGGAGCTTTTCTCATTTTTGATTTAAGATAAAGCTATGAGATTTACAGAGAAGGTAGAACTATCGTTTTACTTATGACATAAGGCTGGAGACTCAATTCTGACACTTCCGGTCGAAACCGGAAGCAAAACCAATTTTTTTGAATTTTTTTAAAAATTTTACGTACGTATCTTACAGCAATTTTCATGCTGAGTTCATAACTGAAATCTGTTTTTGAATCAGACGTTGCATTACAGAGATATCGGGGTTTAAAAATTGATTTTTCCGGAAATTTTGATTCCGCGTCCTTGGTTTAAAAAATAGCGTTTTGTTTAAAGTGAAATTAACTAGTACCAAAAATAATTGCTCAGTCGTACTTAAACACATTCGGATTTTTTTTGTTAAGTCGTTCTTGAAATCAGAAAGGTTTTTGTTAAGTCGTACTTAAAATGATTCGGATATTGTTAAGTCGTACCAGGAATAATTCGATTGTTTTCATCTTTTTATTTTAGTTACTTTTGTTATTGGTTTAGAAGCTCTGCTTCTTACAGGAACTTCCAGCTTTACATCCGACATGAACGGAAGACCCACTCGTTGCTTTGCAACGAGCTTTGCTCTAGTTATTATTATTTTTTTTTTCCGCAAATTTTGTGCACGAGATTTCTCGAACATTTTTTGTCTGATTGCTATGAAACTTTCAGGGTATGTAGATGATATTAATATCTCTAGACTTTTTTTTCAAATTTTTAAAATTCACTTCCGGTTATGAGTTATTGCCCTTTAATTGAAAATTGGGGGGTCTTTTGTCCAGAGTTGATCTCGGGAACTACAAAAGATAGTTGCATGAAATTTAGCAGAATTGTTGGTAACATTTTATAGTTTTGCTGGCATGAAAATTTTGGCAAAATGTGTTTTAGTTTTTAAGCTATTTGCCGGTAAAGTTTAAGGTTTTGGGGGGTCTGAAATTTTGTTGCTTTTTGTATAATAACCTTTAAACTAAAAATATTTTGTTAATACATATAGAACAAAAGTTTAGAATAACGAGAGCTTTCATTTAAAATTAATAAAAAAGGGCTGGCCCCTATAATTAGGGGTCAGCAGCTCATACACGTATTTTTCTGATAGCAAAAATCGTTATCATTTTATGAAAAAAAATGAATTCAGTTATTGTTAATATATTAATTAATGTCATTTGGTATCAAATTTAAAAAGTTCTGTGCCCTATTTTTTTCAAATTTCATAAAACAAATATGTGAGGATCGTACATGAACGAGTTAATATGTCTACATAGACACACAAGCGAACAAATGCCACTTTAAGGTCCAGGCATTTACTGCATTACGTTGTGTTGCGTCTGAGATAAATTGTTGTGATTCAATTTCATTTTTTTTTCATCTATATCATTTATGAATTCAATGAACACACATTTTTTAAACGTTCTATGTGCAACTATTTGTCGGGGCCCCCCTGTTTGTAACCCCCGCGCGCGCGTCGAATGTAAACAGTAACGAACGGCATTGTTATAGACATTGTAGAAAAGAGAGAGCCGTAAATGGCGTAATGCAGAAGAGAAGTTGTGTATTCTTTCGGTGTACACATGCATTTTCAAGTTACTGTGAAACATATGAACATGCACAGGGAACAATACTACATATTTGTATAAGGAGGGTTATATTCTCGTGTGAATCGTTTACGAGGAAATTCTGACAGCCACACTTCTGTCGACCATGTCGACGGATGTTTATGTTTCCATTGATCAGCCGTTGATAAGCTACGAAAAGATGGACATTAAAGTGTGTGATCTATGTAGATGTTACTGAAGAAGATGAGGATTTTTATTTCTTTTAAAGTTTCTTGTCTATAGTGGTTAAAATGTCAGCATGTTAACTGGTTAACATTTAGTCTATAGATGTACATGTAAGTACGTGCACACTGTCACTATGTATGTTATTTTTCTAGTCCAGACAATATAAATCCTTTTAATAGAATTGAATCCCAAATGTTTTACCTTTCACTTGTTTTTAGACGGTGGCTATAAATAGCCACGGTCTATTGCTACGGTCCTGACCGGAAGAGTATTTCTCACGGGGACCCTAGCGGATAACGAACGATAACTCTGTTAGGTACATGCATGCAGTGTTATACAGACAATGTTTTATCTACGTGTCGATTTCAGTATGAGAACTAATTTTAATCTTATCAGATATTTTAAGCATCATAGCTGCTAATTATTTTGTACGTACATTTAAATAATGTGAGAAATTATGTTTTATTTTAAATGAGCCGTTACCCTGTCTGCTTACGCGGTATTAATAATTTAAGCACCAACTGCCAGTTTTGACGTTTAACTGTATCATGACTGCATAAACTATATCACTGCGATAATTGGTCACAATTGGTCACAATAATTGCTTCTTGTCTTTTTTATGATATAAATAATTGTCAGAAAAACACTATTTAAACTGGTTTGCCATTTCATATTTCAGCACAATACACAAAAACTTTAAATTTACGATACAAATGTGTTTAATTTTCGACTGACCTGTGATTTACAATGTACCTTATTTTGTACCTCACTCAGTCTGTAGAAACATCAATTTTATTACAGGCACCTTGATATTCATCAGACAATATTTACTGCAGATGTTGACGCTTTACTTGCTGCTGACTTTCTCTCAAACACGCTAATCGACGTCGGATTGTAAAATTAACGTGCAAATCGGGTCGCCATTTTAAATGTATATAAACATTACTACATCTTACGATGTTTCAAAGATTTTTAGTTCAGATTTTTTTTTTTATATATGCGTCTTATGGATTTCACGGCGTGTCAGCTCGTGTATCTATAATTTGTAGCAAACGCTAGATTTTTTGTGAGAAAAAACATGCGATATTCCATATACATTTATGGTACATTGTGAATGGTAATGTAAGATATAATAATTTTGTTAACTAAACAGTTTCTGTCGAATTTTTTCACAATGAACTGAATAACGCAATTTGATGAGCGAAGTACAAATAGTGACTTTAATTCATATGCGCCCGTCCCTGCTAAATGTGTTAGAGAATCTTTTCTTTGGTTTGGGGGCATTTTTCACTAATAGATAACATTATTTTCATTTGTACGTAAATATCGCCCTGTTTGTTCTGAAATAATTTTTAACTCGCGAGTACAACTCTATTATGAACTTTCTTCGACATTTGTTTCCAAGTGTTAGCATCATTTTGTCAACATGCATTTACAAATAGGCGGGCCTATATAAATGCCCCAGTTTGTTGCGACTCGTAATTGAAATACACATCGGTTAGAAAGTGTCATCACTTAACGCAATGCTACATCGGCCGTAGCGTATACATCCATGCTATATAAGCGATAAATAATGAAACATGAAGGCTAAAAAATGTGCTTCATAGATGACTGTAGAATTCTGCTGAGCTACAGAACTATAGCTTTCCGAAAATATTGCCGGGATTTGCGAACCCTAGATCTATTGTCTAGTACATGCAAAATTAAAATATTAAATCTGATACTTTTTAAAAAAAATATTAAAAACAGTGTATATTTAACGTAACATCGGGTTGTAATCTTTAAATATTTTAAAAACTTGCAATATATTGATTTAAACTGGCATATGAGTGTCAAAACCTCCTAATAGTGTAATTTTTATAACTTCAGTGCATTTTCTTTCATAGAGTGGGTCTGAGCTCAATTTTTTTTTACAGTCTAAATGTGGTTTAATGGTTTTTAAACCGATTTTACTCAACAAAAATGTGGAGAGATGACACACTACAGTTCAAATATGTCATTTTGTAGCTCAACAATTAAACGTTTTTGAAATATAATTTTATATAAGTCCGTTAATTCGTGGTCATAGTCTCATATAGCATTTAAACAACGCACTTTATTGTGAATGAAATTGCTCAGTGGTTAGTGCACCAGCCATAAGGAAACTTAATAGAACTTTGGTTTTTAGGTTGTGGGTTCGATACCACCAAAACTTAAAGATTTATTTTTTTTTTCTTATCTTTTTGAAATATTTCAAACTGAATATAGTTAGAAATTACCATTTTGTAAACTTATATAATAACATATCAAATATATTTAATTGAAAAAATGCTAAATTTGAAATTGTATTTTACGACTAAACCAAATGGGCAGTTGCGCCATCTTATTCCCCCATCTTCTTTATATACACAGCTGTACGGTCAGAAAAACGTGCGTTCAACTTGAATTTTGTTTGTTTGGTGTTTTTAAAAACTTATTTTGTATAATTAATCAATATTTGTTGTAAGTTTACTAAAAAAGTTTAATGTAGCAAGTAATTTATGCGTGTTAAGGTGTACTGAGAAGCGATAAAATATACATGTGACTTTCCCGAATTCATTTAAATGATTTGAATAAATCTATAGCTAAATACAATAGAACAAATGTTTAAAACGTTGATTAATGGTGACTGAATGGTGTATGATCTTTTTTTTTTTAATTTTCATTCACTTTCGTTGTGAGCAAATGGAAATAATCCACTAAAGTCGTTGATAAAATATTGATTTACTCTTCTATTTCATGATGACGTGCATTCCAAAAGCAATACCAGTTTTATCAAACAGGTTCTTGTAAACCCATTCCGTTTTCTTTACACCTAAATGTATTAACTGACTATGAGGAAAAAAGCAAATGTGATGGTCCACAAGACTGCAACTTTTTCCCCGTGAAGAAATTGATGGAAAATGCTGTCGAGAGGGACAATTAACATACTATATGTATGCCCAAATAGTTAGTAAAAATAAGTATTTTATCATGCCAAAGCTTAAAATTTATTTGTTCTCGTTACTTTTAGAAATCTACAATATTTTTAAAGCACAATAGTCCAATCCACACTTTTCAAAAGTTGTTCCCCTTTGCGGGGTCAACCCAAAGGTCAAAAGGGAAAAAAACAAAATTCCCCTTCTTCAAACAACCAAATATTTGGGCGAACTGTAATGAAATCTCTTTGGATTTCATTTTTTCATTCAATATGTGGTTTTTAAACATATTTAATGAGTCATTCAAACGGGGTTTTAATGTCAACTGATATAGATACAAACATATTGATACAAAATATATATACAAACTTCTATACGACAAAGACTACTGTGATAAATCTTTGGGTTTTCCCCAAAAGATGACGACCAGGAGACACAGCATTTGTAAAGTGTAGATTGAGATCACAGTTACGATTTCCACAGAATTACCCACGTAGGAAACTCACGACCAGTTGTGCGAGTAAGCGTTAAGTTTTAGTGCATGTATGCGATACTGGCCGCGGTTTTTGACAAAAATAATTATCATACATCACTCATTGTTACATGTAATATGCCACTTTCAAACGACGCCACCGTCTAACAGTACTTTCAGTACTTTGATTTTTTTTCCTTTTTACCAGAATTTTGTGTAAATTACAATTCAATTTATTGAGAAAATCCACATGTGGCGAAAGTCATACATACAGTATACAAATATACATGTAGTTGGTACTGTACATAGATTTTCTTATATTATGTGCATCACGTATGAATTTACAAATATATCTTGATGATTTAACATCTGCTGGGTTAAGAATTTTATAAGAATTACAGAGTTAGATGTTTTTGTTATGGTGTGGGTGTTTGTTTACTAACGTGTAAATTTTACATTGTTTACTGGATGTTTAGACTTGCTCGAGGTTCATGGGTGACTGGAAAGGATGACCGAATTTACCTATTTAAAAAAAAATCAGATTGTGAATTTTCAACTCAAAATTCAAAGCAGGGTCTAATAAGACTCCAAATGTAGACATAAATACCCTGTAGACATACATGTAACATCAAGTAAATAAAATTATATATACTTCAGACTTCAGAGTTAAAACATGACTAAAAAGTCTTTAAAATTTTTATGATGCAGATCAATGTATCATTAGAGAGGTTTAGCAGACCAACGGGTACCCGGTACATGTACTTGTACATGTAGGTTAAAAGTTAGAACTATGCGTACCACTCTACCAGTTCACATAATTTTTCTTGTTTAGCAGTTTTGATGTGTACTTAAATTGTCCTTGTTAATGTTTTAAATGTAATTTTTATATTCTCTTTTTTTAATCTGACTACTGGCAGTACTGGCATGCCAGCAGTTCTTGTCGAGGACCATTTCTCGCTGGTGCAATGTTACATCATATTTTCGTATATAATTTTATGTGTTGATAAAATGACGTAACAATGCACTGATGAAAAATGGTTCTCAATGATAACTGATCGCACGCCAATATTGATTAATTACAGACAAAAACTGAAGGTTGCAAGTGTTATTTTTTATTGAACACCATTGTTTAAAATAACTTTTTATATATGTGACGGTCAGACCGGTTTAAATACCAGGGTTCAGTTGGTAGAGCACCTGACTAGAGATTCAGGGGGCCCAGGTTTAATTCCTGGTTTGGTCCTTCATTATTTCTCCCATCGTGTGACAATATTAAGGCTTGGACGATTCTGTACTTAGCCGATTCGGTACATATCACGATACATCAGATGCGATACGATACATATCACGATACATTGCAACTAAATGAAAACATGAATAAGGGTTAAAATTTATTCAATCTGTCGATGTATTACCGCATGTCCAAAGTTATTTTGATATATTTAAAATGAGGGTTGCACAATTTACAAATTTCTTAAGTCTCATATACACTACTTTTTCATTAACAAGTAATCCAAAAGTTGTCCACACTCCAGATTTAGCTTCCTAACAGGTTTGACAACTTTACGAGGTTTTCGGCCATCTTTGTACTTTCATATCATATTAGGCGCGCAGACTAAAAATAGCCGATATATGAAGCTAAGATATTTTTGGAAAATAAAAAAAAGTTCGCATAGGTATCGTAACGTATTAATGGTAAATGTAACGATCCAAATATCGTCAAAATAAATACCGTGGTGCATCGGTGGATCGTTCCATCCCTATACAATATTGGTATTGTAACCAACCCCTGGAACTGACAGGTTTACTCCTGCCAGGGGAAGAGCCAGGGGTGATCTTTGAGGGTGAAGATCATTTAAGGGGGGGAATGTGACGGTCAGACTGGTTTGAATACCGGTGCCAGATACATGTAGCTCAGTTGGTAGAGCACTTGACTAGAGATTCAGAGGGCAAGGTTCGAATCCCAGTCTGTTCTGTCATTATTTCTCCCATCTTGTACATATATATCAGATACCGGTATATTACAGATGATTATAAGAGTCATCACATGTTTTGCAAGATGCAATAATTGTATTAAAACCTTTACTTTACAACAGAATACATTTAAGTGAATATTTATGTCTCTTGATATTATTTGGTGTGGTGTTCTTGACAGCATCGCATTCAAGTCAGTGTCAGCTACATTATGCATAAACAATTTTACCCGCTCCTAAACCACAAACTTTCTTATTAGTGGATTCAGCTTATACCGCTGATTGGCTGCTGTTGCAGCAGACTTATAATATATGCACGCACAAAACACAATGAACTTATCAGAGAATGAAAAATTCATCGAGTTACTTTCAAATGTTGGAATTTGGATGTTTTTTAAAAATATATACTTGTGACAAAACATATAATTATGTGGTACATACAGCTGTAGCTTTATGAAGAAAATTTGGGTTAGACATATATATAGCAACCATGCAAGTAAATGATATTTACTAAAACTTCCAATTTATGACGCACGAAATATACGCTACTTTTATAGAGATTGACATACATGTAATGTAACACATTATGTGAAAAATAATCTATTAAAAATTCTTCATTAAGTTTACTCATACATGTTTTATGCTTATTACACATAGTATTGTTTTTAAAACATGTAATTTAAAAGAAAAGAAACCAAAACCCTCGCCAAATTTATTTGCCAAAAAAACCCCCGGTAGAATTGATAAAACATGCGGGTATACCAGAAGGAAATACATGTACTTTGACGCTGTTCAGATGGGTAATATTCCTTTGTAATTTTCGAATTGAAATTTTTGACTGTTGCACTACAAGAAATAAACTCTAGCTCTCTTTCTCTCTCAAACTCTCTCTCAATCTGATAAGTGTCTATACCTAAGAAATTTTTTTAATATTATATTATGACTTGATCTGCAAATTTTTGATCTTGTACTGCCTAAATGTTATGTCATGTATTGGAATATGTAATACTTATTACACTGCATGGTCAGTGTATTTTTTCAAGAAAAAATATGCATATGTTAATGTAAACACAGCTATTACTAGTACATGTATGTAAACACAGCTAATTATTTTTTTTTATTTCAGCTAAAAACGGACTCTTGTTCTGACATGGCACCACATGGCTTTTACCTGTTGATTCTTGTGGGTCAGCTCTTGAGATTAACCTGTCAACTCTATCCACATGCATACTCCTTGTGTTCTACAGACTTTTTACCGGTAATTCAAATTAAATCGGATACTGCATGAACAATAATGGAACTTGAAGAAAGCATCATCCCATGTTGTGGTTTGTGTTTGATAAGAAATTATGAAAAACAAAATTAAGGATATTTAAAGAAATTCATAATTGTTGTGAAAATTTGTTTTTCAATAAAAGTATGCAATTATGTTTCCTTTATTTTTTATTTTATAAAGGTATTTAGATGTGTTTACATAATTGAACCCCCCCCCCCATCCAATTGTCTGCATTAAGATTACATGTAGGATATGTAAATGTACATTTGACTTTGAAATAACATCTGCTATGATAATTACTTTTGAAATGAACAAGAAACAACCTAATTCTACCTTTCTAAGGTATATATGCATAAAAAAAGGAGAAAAACATGTCAAATTTTGAACATTTTTCATGGAAATCAACTCTGTCTCCAGCTACCTGGGTGTTTGAATTTTATTTTAATTTAAGGCAGATGTCTAACTTGTAGGTTGTATCTTACTGTTTTAGCATGGATAGAAGGAGACTAGAAATCAAAATAGATTAAATATTCACTAAATATGATTGTTAGCTTACTTTTTTCATAAAAACAAGAAATCACAGGCAGGACAGCTGTCTATTTGTTAATTAAAATGGTGTAAATCATAAAATAAACAAATAATTAGGATCAAATTTTAGAATCATTGATGATTGTTTTCAAATATGTGTGAGAAATGACTCAAGGAAATTGCCATAAGTTTCATAAAATTAGGTAAAACATTTTTAACCATGACTTTTTATGAAAATCAAAAGATGGGGGGGGGGGTATACATGTAAGGATATTTCTAAGTGATGTGAAGCTTTTTTCATGATTATATAATGTAGATGCATGTTGTATTGAATAAGGTTTCTTTTTAAAGGTGGTTGAACAACAATTGACCTCTAAAAGGTCAGGTAAAGATGTTTTACTATGGTTTTACTATGGAGAACCCTGTAAATCTGTGTTTACTAATGAAATTGGAAATGGGGGGTTCACTTAAATGACCATATTTTTATTAAACCTCAATGGAATTTGCAATATGTGGTATTCTTTTTCTCAGAATTGCATTAGCTTTCTTATTCTAAGACAAACCGTCTTTTCATAAAATGTTAAAGTGTACTAAGTTAAAGGTACAAGGAACAGTTTCGGATAAAGAACCGTCAATATTTTTGTAAAATTGATAGTGACTGTACTTGAAGATTTACCAGTGTTGCGTAGATTCATGAAATGAATTTTGATGTTTATCAATAGTTAATGGGATGTCTCTTGTTGGAATTGGTAAGGCCTAAAAAAAAATAGTGTGTTTAGGGTAACACTGATGAAAAAATTAGGTTAGGTAGGTGGAGATTTTTTTTATTTTATCTATTTTTTTCCCTAAATCCTAAGAATGTTTGTTTGTTTCATATTTTAAAACGTATTTTTTATTGGAAATAAGATAAAATTCACAGTCGGATAAAATCAGGCATCTAAAAATGGTAGGATCGGGCCATTTTTGTAGGTTAGGTCGGGTTACCCGAAACACACAACTTTTTTTTTTTTAGGCCTAAGCAATATTAAGGCCCCTAATTTTAAGTACATGAGAAGCAGTAATAAATTGTGAAACTTGCGGCTTTGACTGTTGTGTTGACTTTACACAGTGAAATTGAAGGTTACAAACGGGAGGTTATGTAACATGAAAAGGAGGTGGATGGGATATTATATGCCTATTTAGTATCTACTGGGTATGAGGACAATAGCAAGTTTATTGTCCCCCAAGACAGCAACTATTTCATGAGGCAAAGCCAAGGGAAATAGTTGCTGTGGGGTGGGACAATAAACTTGCTATTGTCCAAATAGTCAGTTAATTGGTATATTATTATTCCGAATAAAACTTTATTTGTCAGCGATGCAGAATTTCTTGATGATAAACAAATTAGAGTTATCAAACTTTGTATTTAATGCGGTGATCTGATTAGGTCAGAGGTGTTCCGAGTTTAAAAAGGAGGGAAATCAAATTCTGCTGATGAATGGTTTTGATGACTATTCACCATGGGCAGATAGCATGGATACTATTTCAAATTAGATAGAAAAACATTGGTTTGTGTGGGCGCCTTCTAGTGATCAGTTTGTCCGTCTGTCCATCCGAGATCGCTTGACCGGAGCATAGCTTCTCTCCCCTTGGCCCAATCTGGCTCATACCTCATCCACAGGGTTCCTTTGGGTTAAGGATGTGCAGTGACCTTGAACCATGTTGTTAGGTATAAGGTTAAGGTCATAGTAGAATTACATATATAAAATCCTTGTCTGGGGTATATCTTCTCTCCCTTTGGTCCAATCTGGCTAATACTCACAGACTGTCTCTATCGTTAATCGATGTGCAGTGACCTTGCATGAAATTTCTAGGTAAAGGGTGAAATATCATATCGGATCATGCAAAAATCCTTTTTTCAGAGCATATATACTTTCTACTAACCCCTATTTGGCTCAGACTTCACATAAGCAGAGCTTTTGAGTAAAGGGTGTGTAGTGACCTTGAACCTATTTTCAAGGTAAACTGTGAAGGTCATAGCAGAATTATATTTAAAAAATCCTTGTCTGGAGTACATCTTATCTCCCTTTGCTCCAAACAGGCTCATACTTCACCCACATGCTGCCTTTGATCAAAGGATATGCAATGACCTCGAATGATATTTGTAGATCAAGTGTCAAGGTCATATCAGATCACTCAAAAATCCATATTTTAAGAGCATATATATACTCTCCTTTTAGCCCCTAATTGGCTAATATTTTGCCTAAACAGAGCTAATTGGTTAATGGCATGCAGTGACCTTGAACCATGTCAATGTGAAGGTCATAGCAGATCTTAATAAAATTAGTTTTAGACAGAAGATTATTTCCTGGATATGCTTAATCTTGGTCAGATTGAACAAAAATGCCTGTATGTTAGGGGCAATGAAATTGAATTAGAAGTTCTATGCCAGCTGGAAAAATTTCAAGTTATAGGTCAAGGTCAAAGCAAAATTCTCTTAAATAACATCAGCGGGTCCCTTTGAAATGTTCACCATTTCAATGTTGTCTGGTTCATAGTAATTTCAAATAAAAATATTCACAGAGGAATAATAAAATTAAGTAAACTATACATCGATAAGTTTCTGACAATTGATGATGCAACAAGCACATAGTACGAAAGGTCAACTCTTTGAAAAGCAGTGTAGAGGAAATGTTGCTCAGATTTATGTTTTAAACAAAATTGATTTTTTACGAAAATTTTAATTTTGCATTCTGGGTTAAAGGAAATCATGAAAAAATTATCAAGGGCTCAAATTTGTCTGTTTGATGTGTATAATGATATGTGAAAACCGTTTAGACAGAGCTTTCCTCAGTAAAAAGATATACCACTTAGAATAACTAATTCTTGCAATCCATGAGCGCTGCCATATCGTTAAAATCATTACCTCCCTGCTGGGTTATCTCTAAGCATCTACGAGAGGGCAGCACTGATGCTGCCGTCAGTGATACACATTGCATTTTTACACACGTGTAGTAACAGGGATAAAATGCCATCATCAAAATGTGAATGGAAACTTGAAAGGAATGTAAAGAGTTGTCATTTGAAACAGTGTTTATGGAGGAAGATTTTGGATCTCAGAATGATGCATTCCCACCAGCAGTTAATGTGACATGTAACTAGAATGGAATGTCCGTGGATCAGTGTTATTGTGACCTATTTTTTCTTGCACTCGGGAATTTCTTGTTTATGAGTTTGAACATTATGTGTGCTACATAAATGAGCACACAAGGTGCATTGCACAGCATCCTGACTTTTAAAAAGTGTCTTAGTCCTGTTATTCTTCTGACAGCATAAACAGAACCGGCTTACATATCATCAAGATCTTATGTAAAAAAAAAAAACCAAACAAATCAGAAAAATGTCCAGGGCATTTAAATAAAAAGTAACGGTAAGAAACCCCACATGGAATTACAATTTCATATTAATTTAAATTGAAATCTAAAAACAGCATTTTATTTATTTTAACACTGACTGCCACATGCATCTCCGTACAAACATCTGGAATGTGATGGTCTTATATTTCACAAATTAATTTATCTATATTCATTTTTTGTACAAATCATAAATAGTTATCTGAGGTTCATTTATAGAAATGTACTAAATCCTTTTCTTCACATGACAATACACAAAATTTTTATTCACATCAAGGCATAATTTTTCTCCTCAACTTTTATCAACTCTGTACATAAACACTGGCCTAGTTCCAACATTGACCCAGTCACCAGCAGCAATGTGGCTTATCTACGTCAGAGAACAGATGCATGCTGGGGAATAATGGATCACCTCCATAAACCTTTCACTGAGAGTATTAAATTGATAAAATCTCTTGATAGTAATAAACAAATAGGTAACAGACCTCATTTTTAAGTTTCAAAAGGCTTTTATAATTTATTAAGCAGCAATTATTTTTTTCATATTCACTTCCTTTAAGAAATTAGATGTTAGTTCCAGGTAAAGTTAACTTTTACCTAAAATGAAGTCAAATTTCTTAAGTCGTACTTAAACACATTCGGATTTTTTTGTTTACTCGGTCTTGAAATGTTTATGTTTTTTAGCTCACCTGAGCTGAAAGCTCAAGTGAGCTATTCTGATCACATTTTGTCTGTCGTCCGTCTGTCCGTCTGTCTGTCTGTCCGTCTGTCCGTAAACTTTTCACATTTTCAACATCTTCTCAAGAACTACTGGGCCAATTTCAACCAAACTTGGCACAAATCATCCTTAGGCAAAGAGGGTTCAAAGTTGTGAAAATTAAGGGCCACACCCGATTTCAAGGGGAGATAGTTAGAAATTAATGAAAAATTTCGAGAAATTTTCAAAAATCTTCTTCTCAAGAACCAGAAAACCAGGAAAGCTGAAACTTGTGTGGAAGCATCCTCAGGTAGTGTAAATTCAAAGTTGTGAAATTCATGACCCCCAGGGGTAGGGTGGGGCCCCAATGGGGGGGTCGAATTTTTACATAAGAATATATAGAGTAAATCTTTAAAAATCTTCTTCTCAGAAATTAATCAGCCAGGAAAGCTGAAACTTGTGTGGAAGCATCCTCAAGAAGTGTAGATTCAAAGTTATGAAAATCATGACCCCTGGATGTAGGGTGGGGCCACAATGGGGGGTCAAAGTTTTACATAGGAATATATAGAGTAAATCTTTAAAAATCTTCTTCTCAGAAACTAATCAGCCAGGAAAGCTGAAACTTGTGTGGAAGCATCCTCAGGTAGCGTAGATTCAAAGTTGTGAAATTCATGACCCCCGGGGGTAGGGTGGGGCTACAATGGGGGGGGGTCGAATTTTTACATAGGAATATATAGAGTAAATCTTTAAAAATCTTCTTCTCAGAAACTAATCAGCCAGGAAAGCTGAAACTTGTGTGGAAGCATCCTCAAGAAGTGTAGATTCAAAGTTGTGAAAATCATGATCCCTTGGGGTAGGTTGAGGCCACAATGGGGGGGGGGGTGTTGTGTTAAAGTTTTACATAGGAATATATAGAGTAAATCTTTAAAAATCTTCTTCTCAGAAACTAATCAGCCAGATGATTCTTTATAATTGTTAAGACTTTGGTGTCAGGACAATTCTTCGGCCTCACAAGAAGGTTCAGAGTTTGATGTAGTTTTATATCCCATATATAAACGATTGTTCAGGATTTTTTTGAGAACTGCAATACTCAACATGTGATATGACTATAAAATCATCCTGTTAGAAAAGGGACTAATGATTATAAACATGAGAATATCCAGGGGGGAAAATGGATTTTATTTATACAGGATCTACATGTATTATTGTACATTGTCCAGATTGTTTGTATTATGACTGATTTGTAAGCTGATTTTATCATACCTATTGTTCCTCAGGTGAGCGATGTGGCCCATGGGCCTCTTGTTGTTAATTTGTACTTAAAACCATTCGGATTTTGTTAAGTCGTACCAAGAATCATTCGATTTTTAAAATCTTTTTTGTACTTAAGTTACTTTTGTCATTAATTTAAGAACACTGCTTCTTAGAGGTACTTCTAGCATTACTTTCGACATTAGCGGAAAACCTACTCGTTGCTTTGCAACGAGCTTTGCTCTAGTTTTTCTTTACAATTTTTGTGCAGAAGATTTCTCAGAGATGCGTGGTCCGATTTTGTCAAATTTTCAGTATCCATCTAATATCATCTAAAGCTTATATGGATTTTTTTATTTAGTTAAAATCACTTCCGGTTCGGACTTATCCGCCATTTTGTCATTTTTTAAAAAACTCATGTCCACGCATCTCCTCAAAAACGAGCAAAGATAGAAAGCTGAAATTTTCAGGAATGATAGAGGACATTAACATCTAGCCTCACGAGGAAAATCATTGTCCGGAAATTCCGAGTACGGAAGCTAGCTGGGTTCAAAATATAGGACACTTTTTTGACGAAAACTCCTTGTCCACGCATCTCCTCAAAAACGAGCAAAGATAGAAAGCTGAAATTTTTAAAAATGATAGAGCACATGAACGTCTAGCCTCACGAGGAAAATCATTGTCCGGAAATTCCAAGTACGGAAGCTAGCTGGGGTCAAAATATAGGACACGTTTTTGACGAAAACTTCTTGTCCACGCATCTCCTCAAAAACGAGCAAAGATAGAAAGCTGCAATTTTCAGGAATGATAGAGGACATGAACGTCTAGCCTCACGAGGAAAATCATTGTCCGGAAATTCTGAGTACGGAAGCTAGCTGGGTCAAAATATAGGACGAAAACTCCTTGTCCCAACATCCCTTCAAAAACGAGCAAAGATAGAAAGCTGAAATTTTCAGGAATGATAGAGAATATTGACGTTTAGCCCCACGAGGAAAACCGTTGTCCGGAAATTCCGAGTACGGAAGCTAGCTGGGGCCAAAATATAGGACACGTTTTTGACGAAAACTTCTTGTCCACGCATCTCCTCAAAAAAGAGCAAAGATAGAATGCTGAAATTTTTAGGAATGATGGAGGACATGAACGTCTAGCCTCACGAGGAAAATCATTGTCCGGAAATTCCGAGTACAGAAGCTAGCCGGGGTCAAGATAAAGAACACACTTTCGATGAGTTTTCATTGTACCCACATCTATTTTAAAGCGAGAAAAGATAGAAAACTGAAAAATTCAGGAATGATAGAGGACATGATAGTCTAGCATCACGAGAAAAATCATTGTCTGGAAATTCCGAGTAGGGAAGCTAAATTTTAAAACTCATATTAAATGTGTTATAATGACCTCAGACTAATTTTAAAACATAATATCTAAGTTGCACTTTAATTCTGCGTCTAATAAAATCTTTTTCAAATTGATGGGATGAAATTTAAATTTTTTAAAAAATTTAAAATTTAATTTAATCGTTAAAAAAATGACCTCAGACTAATTTTAAAACATAAAATTTAAGTTGCACTTACAATTTTGTGTCCAATGAAATCTTTCTCGAATAAATTGGATGAAATTTAATTTTTTTAGAAATTTAAAATTTAATTAAATCGTGTTAAAATGATTTCAGACTAATTTTAAAACATGATATCCAAGTAGCGCTTACAAAACTGCGTCTGATGACATCTTTTTCGAATTGATTGGATAAATTTTAAATTAAAAAAAAAAAATTAATTTAATTTAATCTTAATAAATTGACCTCAGACTAATTTTTAAATGTAATATTTAAGTTGTGCTTACAATTCTGCCTCTAATGGCATCTTTCCGAATTTATTGGATGATTTTTAAATTTTTTGAAAATTTTAAATTTAATTAAATCGTGTTTATATGACCTTAGACTAATTTCAAAACATAATATTTAGGTTACGCTTACAATTCTAAGTGTGATGACATCTTTTTCGAATTGAGTGGATGAATTTTAAGTTTTTTAAATTTTTTAAATTTAACTAAATCGCATTAAAATGACCTCAGACTAATTTTAAAACATGATATCTAAGTTGCGCTTACAATTTTGCGTCTGGTGACATCTTTCTCGAATTGATCGAATGAATTTTAATTTTTTTAAAAATTTTAAACTCATTTAAATCGCGTTAAAATGACCTCAGACTAATTTTAAAACTTCGTATCTAAGTTGTGCTTATAATGCTGCGTCTTATGATATCTTTCTCGAATTAATTGGATGACTTTTAATTTTTTTGAAAATTTTAAATTTAAGTAAATGTTAAAATGACCTCAGACTAATTTTAAAACATGATATCTAAGTTGCGCTTACAATTCTGCGTCCGATGACATCTTCCTCGAATTAATTCGATGAATTTTCAAAAGTTTTAAACTAATTTAAATCGCGTTAAAATGACCTCAGTCATTGTGTACAACTGACATAAATTCCCCACAGAAAATGTATTATTGAATTCGGGATGGTTTAATTCATTCGAAAAAGTTTCATAACAGCATACATTATTTTCTTCAAGCTTTTGCGTGACGGCTATATGTCAGTTTTGTTAAGTTCTGCAAGCATTAACTTGGTTTTTGATCCCTGTTTGTACCATTACGTAACTGATCCCTAGCTCGCGGCCGAGAACATCGGTCGCCTTGGTCGCGGCTGGACCAACTAGTGGTCAGCGGTTATCTCATACACAAGATTTGCGTCTCTCATATATGGGTTCACAAAGAAGTTCTATAATGTATAAATGTTTATATTTTCAATTTAATCATCGTCAGACAAAAGATTAATGGTGGGTAAGTAAATCTAAATAATTGTAAAAAAAAATGTACACAAAACACGAACACAAAAAATCTTAAAATCTTTAAATGATGAAATTAATCTGCTTTAGCTTCATAATTAAAATCGGTAGATATTTCAGTAAATACATGAATGACATTGTGACATGTGTCATTGAAATGGGGGCTCTTTGGATATTTTCAAAGTTGTTAAATGTTTATATATTGTTTAAATAAAATAAGTTATTAAATTGCAAATATTTTAAGCGAACATGGCCACGGAGCTCTGTGTACACAATTATATAATCCATATCCCGCATATGGCCGTAAAGCTCCCGGCCAAATTGACATGCATGCGATCCGCGGAAGTCTAATAACACTCGCTTCATGTGCTTTTACTTTATCACACACATGTTCATTGATCTTTTGTACGTTCATAATTCAATCTTGATAATAACTACAGTATTTATTTTGTTTACATATATTGTTTCAAGAACACACTCTTTTATCTTACACAACAGATGTAATTTTAATTCATTTTAGCATTGAATAAGTTATTGTCAGATACGCAAGGCCAATTGTGTATTCAAAATATTAAATACAATACAGAATTTAATAGAAATAAATCGGCTTACAAAAATAGTGTAGTTCTTAATCTTATCAGTTGTAAAATAGAATAAGAAAGAGGTGGTGGCGAACCAGAAAATGAATGCACTAACATGGTGTAAGAGTTGAAAGAAAATGCAGTTCCAGTGTTACAATACGTGTGGTAGGTGTTGCACGATAGCGCAATAAATAAATGAAAACCCTCGCTGTGTGAAATTGAAAAGTCCGGTGACTATTTATAGCAATGTTCACGTAAACTTTTGAACAACTTTTGTTAAGATTCAGGCTGTAAAGCGCAACGGTCATACATGTACATAACGTAACAGGCAATGCAGTAGCTCATTCGTTAGAGTAATGCACGTTGAATTCCATAGATAAATATTAATACTGAAATAGGTTTTTTTTTAAATATTACAACGTTTTACAATGTTCTAATATATGCATTTATTTAGTAATAATTTAGAGTGTAATATTAAGAATTTATTGAAAGTTTAATATAAAAGGCACCCCCTCCGAGTCCCACAATCGAAAAGTAATGTTACCTGCGTATCTTTGGTCTTTGATCTTAAGCCTTGAATTACAACCTAGTACCTTTTTTAAACACTGTACAACACACCAGACCAATTCATTCATTTTTAACAGTTGTGAATGTCTTGGCAATTGAGTTACGATTGGCGTGCTTCACTTATATGTAGAAAAAAAATCTACTTCTCGAGCCGTTAACTCAATCCAAATGAAAATGTGTGTAAATGTACCTCGGACATTATTCTTATTGTTTGGTAAATACGGAGCCGATCGGAAATTGTGAGAGAAAGTCCTGAGATCATAGGGCACGCATCACCTGTATTGGGAATTAATTTTTACACAGTATACACGGGATGTAAGCAGCCGTGAAATATTTCTGGTACATGTATATTTCTTGTTTTACGTTTAGTCTGTATCTGGATTACTGCTGAATGTTAGAACTGAGAAAATTTCTGTTATCGATTTACATGTTATGTACTGATTTCGGCATTCCTACATTAATCTGAATTTATTAATCGTGCAGAATATAAAACGTTATTTAAACAGAGAGAAATCATCACGGCAAACAATTTTCAACGCTGAAATACGTGTGTAAAATGTTTGCGCATCCCGGCTAATTTTATATTATAACATATTAAAATCCTGTTTAAATAACCCCAACTTCATTTTAAAATATGATATCCAAGTTGCACTTGTAATTATGTGTCTGATGACGTCTTTTCGAATTGATTGGATGAAATTTTTTAAATATTAAAACTCATTTTGATCGTTTTAAAATTACCTAAGAACGATCTAAGAACATAATATTGCTAATTGGGATCGTATCAATGCCGTTATAATATTACTTCGTCAGGTTTTTGTGTAATGTGAGTGTAAAAAGCTTACTTTTTAACATGCACCTGTTTTTATTTAGCATGCTAACAAAAGGTCATTGTGTGTACAACTGACATAAATTCACAACAGAAAGTTTATTATTGTATTAGAGTTGTTTTAATGCATTTGGAAAAGTTTCATAACAGTATGCATGCTTTTCTTAAAGTTTTTACGCGTGGACGATAAGACATAAAATCTGTTAAGTTCTGCAAGCATTAACTGCGTTTCTGAGCTCTGTGTATTTGCCTTTACGTAAGAGATCCCTCGCTCGCGGCCGAGGAAATCGATTCCCACGGTCGGTGCTGGACAGGGTTATCTGATACACAATATTCGTGTAAACTTTGATAATTATAAATGTTTATATTCCCAATCTTAAGCATCGTCAGACAAAAGATTAATGGTGGATTAGTAACTCTAAATAGTTATAAAAGGAATTTAAAATAATGTTTGAGATCAACACAGAAATTGATTAAATTTTTAAATGATGAACATGTCACGGTTTGAAATTCATTCATTCGGACTATTTTTAATTATTGTGTAAATTTATTTTTTTCTGATTTTGTGTTTTTTTATTACAAAATTTTTTGCCATATTTCGACATTTGTTTAAAAAACATTCTAAATTTCGCGTAGCCTTTATCCCACCTGAGACACAGTCAGAGATGGACAGTTAATCTTTTAAATGACTTCTGCGCTTATTGAAACTCTGTTATTAATCCTGTTGGTATATCTGATGAAATGTCATGATTTATACTCAATTGTTGTTTGATAATTGATTTCATTACATTTCTGCATAATATGTTATATAAACCTTGATTGTGTTATTCAATAATTGCTTTATATATAATTTCGAATTGTAAATTATGGTCAGTTGGAATCAGACTTTCGGTGCTGATGCATACCAAACTCATGCAAAGACTATAAGAAATCTGAAAGCTAAAGTGCGTGTTGGCTTGTTGGAATTTTTTTGAGGCTGGGTCCAACAACATTGGAATAATTCAAGCTTGGCCCAGTATTAGTCATGTACGGAAGAGAGTGTTCCGTAATATTTGGTTGGAGATTTCTAGTCAGATCCTGAACGACTACAACATTTTAAATAGCGAGTTTCCATAGATTCAGATGATGAAGACGATTTAATGTAGATTCTTTTCAACCGCAGTGAAGACCGAGGAAGGTCAGCTTCACTTCATGTCAGCGTCCTGTGTGCGGAAGGTGCGGAAACGTGCATCCCAACGTTTTGTTGGAAAATTTATCGTGCGCGAATCTAGAGCGAGGTCAAGGGGGGATGGGGTCGACCCCCGCCCCCCTCCCCCGTGGAAAATGAAAATTTATTAAATTTACATAGTAACATTTTCGCAATTATGTCTCGAACCCTTTCCCCTGGATTTCGCCATTATTTTAAACTCTGAAATACATGTGTTAAACATAAGCGCTTCCAAGCTAATTTTATAAATGACGAAAGATATCTATTTAAATATGTCTACCCTATATACTGTAAAATCAACTAGTAATAGCTTTTTAAAAAGCTTGCCTGACTGAATAAAATTGTTCATTGAAAGCATGCATCAATTAGTTGATCAATTTTATCTTATAGGAAATTAATTTCAATTTAACTGCTGATCGTAAATTCATAAACGGAAAGTGCAGATTTAAAAAGAAATTTCGGTGTTGTCTTCGATCAAGTGCATTTACATGTATATCATTTGAAACTAAGATATTCCATTAAATGAAAATTATTTTACGAATTCACATGTATCAAATAATTGCATGTAAAGATAAAACAGTCAATTTTTAAATTGTATTTGTCATATTAAGATGCAAATTCGAAGGAGGGAATAAGAAAGAATTATTCAAGCATGTAGCATTGTTTTGAAAGTGTGTGGGGGCAGCTTCTAAAATATTTTGACAAGCAACTAAAAAGAGGATGAATTCTCAAAACCATGAAGTAAATCCTAATATTAACTTCAATTCAATTTTATTAAAATTCCCTATTTTCAGTTTCATTTATTACATGCTGCGGCAAAAGTGAAAGGGGGCAAATCTATGATATTCCATTTCTTATATGTAAAATTAAGTGTCTGCCCCCTCCCCATCCTGATGCTACGTGCCTGTGATGTGTTCACATGGAGCGTTTTTATCTGAAAACTCTAGTCTTTACTCTACGGTCATCTGTTTTTGGTTCACTCCGCTCCCATTTAAGGGGAGCGGAGTGAACCGAAAAGCCTTGGCTGATAGATGCGGTGTGCTCTGATCGATAATCTGTGAATGAAGTTATCTAGGAAATTTTTCCAATCATCGATTTCGGTTGCACTTCTTTCAGAGGTATGTGTATTTTTTATTGAAAATCGTCCAAATGTGCAGCATAAATATTTTTGGACAAACTATAATGTTTATGCTACGGTTGTGAATACATGTACATGTATATATATATAAACAATAAAACACTTTCTTTGGTGATTTATTCGGGATATGAAGCTACCGACATAAAAAAAAAAATACACAACATGCGTAAGCCGGTTATGTAAATTTCATCTCCTAGCATCATATTCCATCATATTCCGCATAAATCATTAAAGAGACCATTTACATGTAACTGTGTAAGGTCGCTGTAGGTTTCGACCAATCGATAAACAGGGCGTGTCAATTTCACATCTAACAATTTCAGCTGCAATCGATTAACGGGTCGTGTACATATCAGCCTGGTTGTTTCTAAAGAGCTATGAATTAACTTTAAATTTCTGTAAGAAATAAAAGGAATAATACATAATAGATGTAAATACATGTATATAACTAGTAGACTAATTGCTAACGGAACAATTAGAGACCTTTCCACCTTTCAAAATGGTTTAATTTTAAAAATTAAAGAGTATATATAAAAAAATCAATTTCCAATTCAATATGAAAAGGAAACAAAAGTCGTCCTAGACGGATATCGAACCTGCGACCATTAGCTTTGCATTCCAGTCACTAACCACTCTTAAAAGGTGCGTGTTTCAAATTCTATAGGCTGTCAAATAAATGAATGTGATGCGATGCAAAACAATACACACCCGTATGGTTTAAATCCGCCGTGTTTACATTCCCGAAAATGTTTAAAAAAAGAATTGAGAAGCATTATGAATACATATGCACTTAGCGATTGGTTCAGATACTTATCAATTTGTTAATAAAAATCAGTGCTGCTTGTAAACAATGTCGCCGGATAGCGTTGACTAAGAAATCAACAGCCCAGGTCAAACTCTTGTCGCGACTAACTACATAGAAAATCGGGGTCTGGGAAGGAAGAGTTACCTTTCGCGGATCTTTAAAAAATACCGTCACAGACTGCTGATAAAAATGTAAACACAAATTTTCAGTGAAATTTGAGCATGAATTTATTAGATAGAAATATCGAAGCGTTGAAATTTCGTTTCTCTGAATGATAGCGTGATGCCACTGGAGATGGATTACTTTCTTCAATATGGTTCCTTTCGTTTTAAATTTGGCAAACACTTAGATTCAAGTGTGAGGAACAATCCCATGAATTTTCGCCTAGTTCTACAGAGTTTTACTGGAGCTACAACTTTTATTCGGAGGCATAATCTAAAACGCGGTCTGGAGTAAAATCGCAGACAAGGTTTCAAACTTTTGAAAAATTCTGACAAACGGTTATAACACTTTGTTAGGTATTATTTTAAAAAGAAATATACAATTTCCAGTCCAAATATCGAGGGTCATTTTCATATTACAAATCTAGAATTCTTGTACAAAAGAAGGGATAAATGGGGGAGGGGGGTGCTAATTGTACATATAACTGAATTTGATATACATGTTGCATATACTTATAATACACCAGTTCTTAGAGGTCAAAGGTCAAGGTCAAACCTAAAAATAGGGAGAAAGGGGGTCGAAAAAGGTAATTGTACATATAAATGAATCTGATATATATCTTGCAGATACTTATAACACATCAGTTCTAAGAGGTCAAGATCAAACGACCAAGGTCAAGGTCTAAGGGCACGCATAAAAAAGGGGGAAGGTTTATTTCGAATGTGTTTGTGAAATCAATGAAATTCAAAGGATAATTACTGCTAGAAGCGAGAGTCCGAGAAGCTCAGTCGTTAAATCCTGGAAAAGTACCCAAGCCACCCGGGATCAAGCCCCGAGTGCCCAATTTTATTTCCCTATTTTTTTTCGTGTAAATTAACAATTTCATCCTAAAAATCGTCTTATCTACTAAAATAACGGACGGAAGACCCACTCGTTTCTCGCAACGAGATCAAAACTAGTTATTTTTTTTTTCTTACAAAATTTGTGCAAGCGATTTCTCGGAAATGGCTGAACCGATTTTCGTGAAACTTTCAGATCTAATAGATATTAGTCCGAACTTAATATACATTTTTTAATTTTGATGACGTCATTTCCGTTCTTGAGAAAATGACGTTTTAGCGATTTTCAGAGGGTCGGCTTGTCCAGTGATCTCCTCCTAAACGGTAAAAGATATTGAGTTCAAACTTTCAGGGATTGTAGACAAAAGATTGTAGATGTGCAATTTGGCATTCATATTTGTCATGCTCAAAAGGCGTTAAAGCTCGCCTGGTCCCGAAAATTAAGACTAAAAAAACGTCGTAATTTTTCATGGTTTTCTTACTTTATCTCTTTTCTGAAAAATATTTTGTTAACACATGTAATGCAAACAAAGTTTATATTTACAAAACCTTTCATTTGATATCGCGAAAAAGAGGCTGGCCCCTAACATTAGGGGACCAAAGGGCTCTAAAGTCTTTCATCTGTAGCCCTTTACTGAGGGATATTTTGTGAACAGTTATAGAAGCAAATATGTTTATTTCACAGTTATGTATCCAAACAATTTAATGATTTTATCATGTGTTACGTAATTAGGGGTTTTTAGGGGCCTAACGTCCAGAATTCATTTTATACATGAAAACGAACCATTCATTGAATCCCAGTGGGGATACAAATGCGTTTTTAATTCATATTTGTCAAATTCAAGAGGTGTCTGCATACTTTTTAACAACAATTTTGAATTCAAAATCCTAAGAGAAAAAAAGGACACAGATGGTAACTTGCTTGCATTCGATCTAACCATTGAAGAAAACAAAGTAACACTTATCAATATATATGGGCCTAATATTGACACCCCTAGTTTTTATGAAAATATAACAGATATTTTCTTAGAATTTGACAATGATTATTTCATACTGTGTGGTGATTTTAATCTAACTCTAAATCCTTCGCTTGATACTTGTAATTACACTGGAATTAATAACCCTAAGGCTCGTAGTAAAGTCTTAGAAATTATGGAAGATTTGCAACTGATCGATTATTATAGAGTTCTAAATCCAGACAAAAAAGTTTACAAATGGCGCAAGAAAAATCCTTTGAAACAAAGTCGTCTTGATATTTTTCTTATTTCTGATAGTCTTTCAAATTTAGTTGAAAACTGTTCCATTAAGCCGGGTTACAGGTCTGATCACTCCATTGTTTTGCTTGAGATAAAATTTAATCCCTTCACCAAAGGGTGTGGGCTTTAAAAGTTTAACAATTCTCTTCTGTCAGACAAAGAATATGTAATAAAAGTTCAAGAAACTATTCAGTCAGTTAGTAAACAATATCTAGATAATATAGAGAGTTGTGATTTTCAATGTAAAAATGGTATTGATGAAAGTCTTTTTTTTGGAGGTGTTAATGATGGAAATAAGATGGGTGACTATTTCTTACTCAACATATTGAAAAAAGGTCAGAAATAACACTGAAAAAAATCTTGTCCAGGAGATAGAATGTATGGAATCAGATTCTACTGTTGATATTAATATTTTGGATGAAAAAAAAGTGCTCTTGAAAAGCTACGCAAGGAAAAAATGTTTGGACATATGATAAGGTCTCGTGCCCATTGGATGGAGGAAGGCGAAAAACCTTCAAAATATTTTTGCAATTTGGAATCTAGAAATTATATAAACAAAACAATGAAAACAATTGAAGTTGAGGGTATTGGAAGGGTATATGAGCAAGAAAAAATACTAGATTATGTAAAGAAGTACTCTGAAAATTTATATGCAAGTGAGGACACAAAGTAAGGATTGATTTAGATACTATTATTTTTAATTACAATTCACCTACGTTAGAAAATGAGTTGTCAAATGGTCTAGAAGATGTTTTTTTTTTTAGAAAAAGAGGTATTAAATGTCATAAAACATATGAAGAACAACAAATCTCCTGGGAGTGATGGGTACACTGCTGAATTTTTTAATTTTTTTGGGAAAGATATTAAAAATGTTGTTGTACGAGCCATTAACTGTATATTTTTGAAGAAGGAACTCCCCATCTCACAGAGACTTGGAATTATCTCATGTCTACCTAAAGGTGATAAGCCTAGACAGTTTATAAAAAACTGGCGACAAATTACTCTTTGAAATGTTTTGTACAAGATTATTTCAGGTTGTGTTAGTTTTAGAATTAAGAAAGTATTAGATAATTTAATATCTGATACACAGTTTGGATTTATGAAGGGAAGATACATTGGAGAAAATACCAGATTTATATATGACCTGTTATCTTACACTGAGTTCAAAAACATACCTGGTCTTTTAATACTTATAGATTTTGAAAAGGCTTTTGATTCTATGTCGTGGTCATTCATATACCAAGTCCTTTAATATTTTGGCTTTGGAGAAAATATTATTCAGTGGATTAAGATTTTAAATACAAACTTCCATGCTGCTATTTTACAATGCGGCCATTTATCACAACAGTTTGTTGTACAAAGGGGATGCAGGCAAGGAGACCCTGTTGCTCCATATTTATTTATCATGTGTGCAGAAATTTAGCAATAATGATTAAACAAAACAAAGATATTAAAGGTATTTTTATTAATGATATTGAACATAAGATATCACAATATGCAGATGACACTTCACTAGTCATGGATGGTTCACCAAAATCACTGTTTGCAGCTCTTGAAACCATAGAATTTTTTTCTAGTTTTTCTGGTCTTAAAATAAATACATCTAAGACAAAGATTATTTGGATTGGATCAAAAAAAATTTCAGATCAGGTTTATCATCATACAAGATGGAAATTGGATTGGGTGTCAACAACATTCAACCTTTTAGGAATTCAGTTCTCAGTAAATCTTCATAATATTGTCGATATGAATTATAATTTACAAATTCCAAAAATTATAGCTATGGTAGAGCAATGGAAACGACGAATTCTTACTCCCATTGGTAGAATTACTGTTATTAAAAGTTTGCTCATACCGAAACTAAATCATTTATTCATTTCACTACCAAATCCAAAGAAAGAAACAATTTCATACCTTAATAAAATTTTGTTTGAATTTCTGTGGAAATCTAAGATTGATAAAGTTAAGAGGTCAGTCATTACACAGGACTATTCATCAGGAGGGTTGAAAATGGTTGACATTAACAATTTAATAATATCTCTCAAATGTTCATGGATAAAAAGGCTTACAAAATCACACAAACCATGGATGGATTTTTTATTTACCATTTATGGAAATGAGTTTTTACAGAATTTGTTTGATTTTGGTAATAGTTTTGTAATTGAATGTTTACACAAGGTAAACAATGATTGTTGGAAAGATGTGTTAAATTCATGGTTATGTTTTATTATTACCTATATTGATCACCCAAAGGCAAAAGATAATCTTTTAAATTTTCCGGTGTGGTACAATTCAAAAATACTCATAGCAAATAAATATGTTTTCATAAAAACCTGGTACAAGAATGGTGTAAAGGTCATACAAGATTTTTATGATGAAAATTGTAATTTTTTAAGTTATGAAGAATTTAAATGTAAATACAATCTCAAGAATATATGTATAATGCAATACAACAGTGTTAAATCAGCAATTTTTAAGTTTTTTAAAATGTCTAACATTGACAGGACTTCTGTTCAAAGAAATCCTAATCCATGTATACCATTTTTTTTTCCAAACAATCATACTCCATGAAAAGTGTACAAAAATTATTTACAATGTTTTGAACGAAAATGTGGTTGTTCCAACTGCTGTAACCAGATGGAAAACAGATCTAACAGATTATAATGTTGAAGATCTTACTGTATATGATATTTTTAAGATTTGTTTTAAAACTACCAAAGATTCTTCTGTACAATGGCTTCAATTTAGAATTTTACACAAAATTCTTCCAGTTGGATACTACCTTAAAAAAATCAATATTAAAAATACTGACACATGTGGGTTTTGTAAAAACAATGTGGAAACAATAATACATGTGTTTATTTCCTGTGAGAAAATACATACCCTGTGGAGTGAACTTAGTTTATACATTTATAGAAAGACCTCTGAAAGAATTGGATTTAATATGTCTAATATTATACCTGGCCAACTTCCATTGTCATTTCATAACAAAGTAATTAATTTTATAATTCTGTATATGAAACAATATATTTTTTGTTGTCTTATGTCAAATAAGACACCATGTCTGATTGGTTTCCTTTATCACTTAAAACTAAAATACAATATTGAAAGATATGCTGCAATACAAACTGGTAAACTACAATATAATATTTTGAAAACTTATGGGACATTCGGAAAGATATCTTGGCTGATGATATCTGATTTATCTTTATTACACTGTACCATGAATATTTTTTTTCTATACTTAATTTTTTCCCCATGTAAGCAAGTAACCACAAAATAATAAATTTCAGTGTTTATTCATAAGTGTGTAAGTGCGTGTGTATGATTGAATGTCTGTTTTGCATGTCTGTTTCTTTGAAAAAGAAATAAATTATTAAAAAAAAAAAAAAAATTACATTTTGTATGAAATGTTGCAATATTTTTTTCACTTTGAAATAACTTTCAACAAGAAATTCTTCACTTGTATATTTTTGCTTTACACTAGAAGCATGATCTGAAATGGAAAACGCTGTCTCTAAAGCATCCATTAAGTTAGTTGCACCTACATCATATCCCAGATTATTTTCACCTACAACACCAAATAGTATGTCAAGATGTGTTATAGCATCCAATGCTACCCCATCTACTACAACAGTGTTTGGCATTTCATAGTGTGCAAGATACGCATTATCCCTCTGTCCCAGATGTCTAATTATACTGCCGTAAAGGGGGTCTTCTCGAAATAAAATATTGTCAATATCTGCAGAAGAGAAATTGCATGTGAAACCGTAAGAGAAAAACAATGCTTATGCAAAGAATGCTTTTGCTACCTTGATGCAATGATCCCTGTATTGTTCTTAAGAGAGACATTCTAAATATTTTTTTTTAAATATTGCTTAGTCTTTTGACAAAAATAAGATGTTTTTTAAAAATGCACTCCCCCAAAAATTGAATTTTTACAAGTTCCTACTTACCGTTGACATCTTCACTCCGTCGCAGTTCGCGCCTTTCACCTCTAGCATGTGCTCTTAGAAATGGTCACGGGTGGTTTCGCTCCGATCACGTATTCGCACCGAGAGGTTTCACGCCGAGTGGTTTCGCCCCGTTTTAAAACATAATTATATAATTAAATGTACAGCTGTTTATGATCTTACAAATAAACGATCAAGGATTAAGCCGTTGTTTGATCAGCTGACGTCTATAATACGCATTGGGGCGAAAGTGCTTGTGACTAAACATGTAAACGTGGCGAAGCCAGCCATGACCTCAAATTGAATCCTGATCCCGATCAACATTATACGGAGCGTGCCCTCTGGTTGCATCACAATCGTTACTGGTTGCATCATAGCCACCGGGCATGCGCAAACTAAATTTTCCCCAGTGCATCCGCTTTAACCTCGCTTATAGATTTTCTGTGTAGACCTCAGGGTCTACGCAATAATAAGAAATTTGAATTGAAACAAAAAACTTCTATGAGAAGCTGTATAGTAAAGAAAAACACCAGAAGTTGGAGAAAATTTTCGTAAGTCAGTTTGACTTACCAAAATTAGATACTAAGGAATTGCAATGCATTGAAGGCCCATTAATTAAAACAGAAGTATCAAACTTTCTTTAAAAAAACTGAAAAATGATAAAAGTCCTGGACCAGATGGTTTCTCTAGTGAGTTTCATAATTTTTTTTTTTTGAAAGACTTAGGTTCCTTTATATTACGGGCAATAAATAACTCTTATTAATTTTTACATTTTTCAGAAACTAATTAATTAGGAATTATTACCTGTATTCCCAAAGAAGAAAAACCTAAGGAATATTTAAAAAAAATTGGCGCCAAATAAGTCTATTAAATGTTGTCTATAAATTAGCCTCAGGATGTATAGCGGAACGATTAAAAAAGTCTTAGACAAACTAATCATTAATGACCAAAAAGGATTTTTAAAAGGGAGATTCATAGGAGAAAATATTAGACTAGTGTATAATTTAATGAACTCTACTGAACATAACCAAATATTGCAGGCATGTTCACGAAACTTTCCTAAGATATGACCTAAGTGTGTTCCTAAGATATGACTTAGGAAAAAAGTTAGGAACATCCTAAGATCAACTTAGGACACGTCTTAAGATGTAACTAGACGGTTACTTAGGAACATCTTAAGTTAGGATATCCTAACCTTCTACAACCATTCTTATTTTTCACAATTATTCATTCAGATCGAATTTGAGTGACTTGTGTATGGATGAATCATTAAACATTTTGCCAGAGAAAATTGTACGTCTCGGTAGTTAACACAAAAGGCCTAAAACCAGTAATTTTAATGTATGCATTTTAATTATTTTACATTTACCTAAATATATATCAGTTACCAATAACAATTTAGTTTGTTTTTTCTTTAAATGACCCCCCCCCCCCAAAAAAAATAAAAATAAAAAATATTACAAGCCCCCAAAAATTCAAATAATTGTTCTTTTAAAAAAAAGAAAATATATATCAGGACAGAATTGGCTTACAAGCACATAATTATGTAAACAAGACGTGTGTTTTGTCATTTCATAATTAACATTTGAGAATCTTGTCATTGAAGTATATGTAATACATAAACACGTGATTTTCATAGAATTTGAAACGTTACATGAGGAAACACATATACTCGTACAAACACAACCAATTTCCCTTTAATCTGCAATATATAGAATACACGAACATGTTAAATAAGAAATAAGTTGTAATATATTTCGAAAATATATAAATACAGTTCATTCAACATTACAAATGTTTTAAAGATTATTTTTTTCAGAATAAAGTGATAAAAATTAGGAATGATCACGCATGGTATATGTAACCCGATGTTAATTTACTTTTTATAGCAAAGGACATTTAAATAATTGTTATCAAAAATTATTATAATCAAAACAATGAATGTAACACATTTAGTGTACTATCATAACGGAAATTCTACAGAAAGTTATTAAAGGACATGCGGTAAATAGATAACGTATGTTTATTTAGGTTCATGGAGAAATGTGTTATTAAGTCCAGTGACGAGCCTGTCGATGCCGGGTCAGAAATCTAAATGAAACGCTTCTACTGACTACGGTGCGTCAGATCATTAGTATGCACTTAATCGCATTTACTTATAAGGTCCGGAGATCGGAGATAGTGTCCGTGCGTATAAAAAGGGGATGCGGGGAAAGCGGCTCTCCAGTAGTCAACTGGAAGCTGTCTTTTGCCTCCTCTTTTTATACAGGTAAGATCATATTAAGATACTTGCGCGGTTTTAATAAAAGTTAACAAAAATGATTCAGAGGGTTCAAGTAAATATAATATCTTATTTTCAGAGTTTTTGTAATCAATGTTTATTGTTATTAATTATACATTACATTATTTTGTGGAATTTGATTGGAATGTTTAATTAGTAAAATTGAATAAAAAAAGTAGTCAACTGGAAGCTGTATTTTGCCTCCTCTTTTTATACAGGGAAAGGGCTACTCCCCAGGTTGAGGAGGAGAGAATTCTGGGTTATATAACGTGGGACAGACAACGCCAGGTGTCTGGTCAAGGACAAACAAGGTCCTGAGGATCTAATTAACTGAAATATCGTATTGAGCGAAATCCTAGTACGATAGTACAATGTAGATAAACAAGAATAAGTGAATAACTTTCATTCGCCAAAAAGAGATAGTATTTGCGAAAAAAGAATCTTAATTTGTCAGCTCCAAGGCAGGCACGTAGCAACGGGGAAGTGGTGGGAGTTTGGGGTCCCCCTCCACGTCATTTTTTAAAAATGAACATACATGATAGAATAATTGACTATGCCCCCCCCCCCCCCCTCCCGGATAAGGAATTTGATGTTTGTCGAAAATGCTGGAACTGTGGAAAATATTCCCTTATTCTACCGGTCTTAAGAAAAAGTTTCACAACATCCCAATATCCCTAAACACGTGATTTTATAGCTTTAGGATGGTCTTAGGAAAAGGTAGGTGATGTCTTAAAGTTAGGACAAAGTTATGGCGGTTCCTAAATTTAGGAGAGCTTTGAGAAACAGACTTAAGACTAAGACGTATCCTAAGATGTACTTAGGACACACCATAGTCCTAAGACAGCTTCGTGAACATGCCTGCAGAATTATTAATGTAAATAGACTTTGAAAAAGCATTCGATTCCATATCTTGCAATTTTATTTACCAGACCCTTGATCTTTTTAATTTTGGTGATTCAATTAAAGTTTTGGTAAAACTTTCTATAGTGGAATCAATTCATGTGTTATTCAAATTGGGATAGCATCAGATAATTTTACTCTGAAAGGGGCTGTAGACAGGATGACCCTATTTCACATTATCTTTTTGTTTTATGTGCAGAAGTTTTAGGGATTCTTCTAAGAAATAACAAAGATATTATTTTGCCGAGTTATCAGGACTAAAAATATTTTTTTCTAAAACAAAACGTGTTTGGATTGGGAGCAAAAGAAGTTTTTCATCACTCAAAATGGAAGTTAGAATGGGAAAATAACCCTTTGACTTGTTAAGAGTTAAATTCTCCATAAATCTTAATGAAATGATTGATTTAAATTACAAACAAATGTTTCAAAAAATTCAAAGTATTTTGAAACAATAAAAAAGCAGAAGACTAACACTTTTTGGACGACTAGTGGTTTTGAAATTTTTTTTTAGCCCAAACCTTAACCACCTTGTTCTTACCTTACCAAACCCTAACAGTGAAATGTTAAAAGAAATAGATAAAGAACTATATTATTTCCTATGGGGTGGCAAAGTCCACAAAATTAAAAAAAAAATTGTCATTCAAGATTATAGACTGAGGGGTTTGAAAATGATTGATTACTCTGATTTTACACATGCTTTGAAATCAAGTTGGATTCGTAGACCCCTCTCATCAAAAATGAAGTGGATTAATTTATCTGAAGCTCAAATGAAAATAAAAATAAAAAACATATGGATAAACGGCTCGGATTATGAACTTAAACACAGTTAAAGTATATGTCACAAATTTTGGTCAGAGGTGTTCCTAAGTTACATAAAAAGGCAATATAATCTCACAAACCACCGATCCACTTAATGAACACATATGGTATAACCCAAGGGTAAAGATAAACAAGGAAAGTATATTTTTGAAAAGTTTGTTTAATGCTGGTATTGTTTGCATCATTGACCTTTTTGATATAGATGGTATCAAGACTAACTTTGTTTGATATAATGGTCTAAAAAGAGAATATTAAAACGAATAGGTGAATACAATATAAAAGAAATTAAACCAACAGTTGGACCATAAATCCCAAACACACTAGCCATATTCTACAAAAATAGAAAAGGATATGTATAACATTTTGATAAGGGAAAAGAGGGTCCAAAATAAAGCAATACCTAAATGGGAAGAGAATGACACAATATTTATTGAGAATGATTGGTATAAAATATTTGAACCTTCTTTTAAGACAATTGAAGAATCTAAATTCCACTGGTTACAATTCCGAATTTTACACAGTATATTACCAACAAATGTTTACTTACATAAGCTTAAACTTATTGAATCCCCTAAATGCTCTTTTTGTAAACAAGATTCTGAAACAACCAGTCATCTTTAGGTAGAATGCCCATTTGAAAAAAGAAGTATGGAGTGACATTGAAGAGTTATTTTTAAGAAACTACAGGTTGTCCCTAATGTTTGAAAAGCAAATTATACTTTTTGGCAAATATATAAACTATAATATGTGTAGAATACAAATATATTTTCACTTGTAGACTTAAAACATACCCAACTTTAAATGTGTTGGAACTCAAAAAGGAAAATTGAAAACAGGCTTATTGTGGAAAAATATTTACTTTTAAAGAACTGTGAATTTGAAAAATTCGAGAGACCTCAATATTATTGAAAGAATTTAGCAGGTCTTTACTATATCCCCACTATTTCTTAACAGAATGTATGATGCTTTATAAAAATTTCAAATAAACCTTTTTAATAAGCAAACCCTGATAAACAGCTATGGCGCAAAGCAGCCATTGCCCCATCAGTTTTGTTCTCTCCCCTTTCTTCTCTCTCATAAACAAAATATGTAAATGTACGTGCTAAATTATTATATGTTCATGCTATTGTTTGTGTATAACATAATCACATATTGGAAAATCTTTAAATTCAGAGCTGTCTATTTATTAGTTGGTGTGCATGGTATATTCTTTATTTGCTTTTTTTTCTCTTGTTTGTGTTTATATGCATATTATTTTACTCAATGCATCCTGTCCTTTCTCACCCTCACTAAAAATCATAAAAACAAACACTCACACCATTGTGAATGATCATATATCTATTCTTGCATGTTAATTGTAGGTAAGACAAATGTTGATATTTCAAAAGAAATGTAGTATGTAAGAAAGCTGTGAAAGTCATGAATTTAAAAAAAGGCCTTAATGGGGCTTAATGGGGGTATCCATCTGATGCTACATAGCTGTAGGTCATTTAGTGCATATTTTGTGCATCATAATGTCGGAGATTTAATCTTCTTTATCAGATGATTACATGTTTTAGAAAACAATTGATTCGAATTTGTTTGGAAATACAACTAGCAAATCATAGGATGCAGCATAGGTTCAGTACCCTCCAAAGAGATTTGGGATAAGAATAAAAAAAAACCAGTTAAAAAACAATAAGACCTTAGGCCATACGACACTACTACTTTGACAAGCTTTCTTGTTGCAAAAACATGGGACACCTTACCGGGCATTTGTGCAAGTTACTAGAGTATGCAATGTCCAATATAATTTTTTTTTTAAAATAGATTGAAAATGCTGATAATTTTTTTTTGGGCTCACATATCTATGTTTCAAAACTTTTAATCATTTTAAAAGGATAGAAAATAATGATAATTTTATTTGGTATATTATAAGGTCGTTCAAAATTAAAAAAAATAATAATAAGTTTTCGAGAATAATGTCGTCTGACTTTAAATATACATAAACAATAACGCAGATCGCATGCTTTAATAAATTGTCTTAAAATGGCAACGTAAGCACCTATGGGATTGTAGTTCTATGGAAAGTAAAATCAATTTAAACTGCTTAAAATTGGATATTTATACATTGCTTCTCTATGATTCATTAAAAAATCCCATAATTCGGTAATTTAACCAACACCATGTTGATAAATATGACTGCCGTTTGTTTGTATATAATACAGTATAGTGGTTATCTAATTACCCTCAACTGTCATCAGACCCCATCATGCACTGGTCTAAATAATTAATAACTAGTTTACATAAATATAACAACAATTTTAACTACTCTTTCATTCAGAATGAATATTTATTGAGCAAAGTCCTTGTCTTCATCAATGAAAACTAGGATATGCGGTCTCACAACACAAAGTTAGCATAATGATCACAGAGACTCCGATATAAAATATCCATCTGACGAACATTCATGTGTCTAAATGTTTGTTGTAACCATTCTTTAAATTTTCCTTCGTCCCTATCAAAGACCAGAAACTTTCCATAGACTTGACGGGCCTGCAAAATTAAATAAAGTTAAAATCATATATGAAATATCTTTCTAATCAATTTTGTTTTACTTTAGTCAAGAAGTTTTTTAACATGCTTAGCTAAAAAGACCAAACAAAGAATATTGTATCTCAGATGAAAACAATTATATATATGAGAAATGGTAAACTGGCTCGCAAAAGTAATATTATGTAGATGAAAAAATGACAATAACAAACCGTTAACAATCTCAAAAACGCATAAAACGAAATACAAATTCAAAGCAGAGAAACACGGACCTCCAAAAAGATAGAGGTTGGATCAGGTGCCTAGCAGGAGTGAGCATGATGAGTAGTAATTAATAGGACATTATTAAATTATATTAAGGATATGTGAACCTGACAAAAACAAATCCACTGCTCAACTCGAGCGAGCTGCCTAAAATAGGTCGTGGAAGTTGCACTACATAAATCAAAAGATTTTGACAATAAACATACCAACTGACTAAAATGTGTAATAATGAAGTCCAAATTTTAATAAATCGAAATGTTAACACTATAAATCTTATAAATATCGAATATTTTCATGTACGACATAGCCGTTCCGAATAACGATAATGTTTTGACAGAACACTAAGTTGAAAGCAGACGATGACGAAATATCGCAAACATGGCTTTAAGTCGGCAGGAAATGCAACCTGATACTATAAGGTAACAGCTGCACAATATCTGCGTTGGACCAGTCCAAATAGACCCCCATGATTACATTTTTTTCTGCATTGAGCACGGTAGGTAAAATTATAATTTGACATCTACCTTCCTTCGGAAACCAGAGACGTATATATTTATTTTGTATGTGTACATGCACATCTATGAAAATACGAAGTAAAACAAATATTAAAACTTGTATATATTTTGTTATCCATATTCATTGAACCATGCCATCAGTAAGTCTTTTAAATCTATGATGTAGCTGCAAAATTGCAGTTCTACGGAAAATTCGGACTGATGGATCGTACCCAAATTTCTCCGTAAAAATATTTCTGCAGCTAAATTGACTATGTCAAAATCCACCTACATTTTAAATACTGATTGTACATGTCAATTTTTAACTTAGAGAGAATGATCTTGATCCGCCCCGTAGCGACAATAGAAAAACAAGGAGCGGATCGAGGATCTGATTTTAATCAGATTGATAAAGAAAACATATTCAGTTATATTTTTCTCCATTTTTAACACACCAAAATGTACATTGTATGTACATGATCATAAAACCACAATAGCTATTCAAAGTTTTAGGCATGAAATCGGAAATGTTAATTTTAAAAAAAAATTACTTTGAAGTTGTAACTTTAAAAAGAGTATATTGTTTAGTAGATCTTATTAATTGCTATGTAATTCTCAAATTGAATTTAATTCACTTATAATTGAAAAAAAAAAATTGAGCAAGGCTAATAATATTAGTCATTAATTCATTTCGTAGGGCAGGTGAAAATGAAAACACTTGTGCAGATATTGAATGCATGATATACATTTTTAAGATCACCAAAATCAACATTGTTTTGTATGGTATGATATAGATACTCAAAGTATGCAGGAATGATAGCACTGAATTTATGCATTTAAAGCTTTTGGCTTTGAGTTGTGGTAATGTACAAGCTGTTTTGTTCATTACCTGGTAACATAACTTTAATCTTCATGTACAACGACACTGTTTAAATTGTTTATAAATTTATTAAGCTTAAAAAATCAAAATGATTGCTTCACATGCATTAAAGAATTCATTCAATTGATGTTCTGAAAGCCCTAGGCATTACAATCAAAATTCCTAAGATTTCATTAATTGTAATCATAGTTACTGGTTAATTAATGCATAACATTAAATTTGTCTGATATATTGTAGGTCCAGATTTATCACATGTAGAAAGAGAGGAAGAAGTTGTGGAATCTAGTAACCTTCATACCATTAATGAATGCAAGGACTGGACACTAGGGAGACGAATAGTTGAGTGAGATGTGCCAGCAAAAGGACTGAGTGTCTGTGGGAACTGTAGCTTGGCCCTCAATTTAGACCACACTAAGGAAATCCAGACTTATAGTCTTGGGTCACTTTTAAAAGCGAGTAAAAGTTTACGTGTATTTTTGTACAGTTTACTATAGCATTGAATCATGATTTTTTGAAAGATACATCTCATAACTGCAGCGGTGTGTGCATACAAATTGAGTAATGCGTGTTGGTTCGTTATAAAAATTTGTATGCACACAGCTCTGCAGACTTGAGACTGTATACCTCAAAAACATCATGATTTAATGCTTATATTTACATTTTTTTAACTTCTTGCCTTGTCTGCAATTGTGCTTTACAGTACCCGCAACGTTATTTTTTACAAGATAAACGATAGGATAGGATTCACGCACGAAAGGATAGGATTAACGCACGATAGAACAGTATACACGCACAAAAGGATAGGATTAACGCACGATAGAACAGTATACACGCACGATATGATAGGATTGATACACGATAGGAAGGATAAACGATGTTCATGATAAACGTATGGTCGCTTTAAACGATATTTACAAACAAACTGATTATGACAGAATTTGAGAGAGAACACGTACAAATAAAGATATACGTGGAATTTATTTTTAGTAACAATTGCCGAGTTGTTAATCATCGCTGCATCGTTTATAGAATGTATAAAAATGACCAGTTTTTTTTTTTTTCAACTAAAATTATGAGCTTTAATGATCAATAAATTTTCTGTTTTGTTAAAATTGTTTTCATTACCGAACACCCTAAAGCCGATCGCCGCAAATATTTCAGCCCGAGATTAAATCACTCGGAAAATAGCGGGTTTAATTATTATATAAATCCAACTCTTGTATAGAGTAAATATAAAATCTATCATAACTACATTTCTTTCTGTATAAGAAAATAATGCATTAAAAACGAATTATTACAGACAGGTTAAATAAATATTTACGCAGATACACATTCCGCGTACGATTTGTTAACATTGATTACATTTCCACACACCCTAGCTGATTGCAGAGAACATTTCAGCCTGAAATCAAATATCACACGGAAAATAACGGGTTCAAAATACAACTCGGGTTTTACTTAAATATAAATTATATCATAAATAGTTTTGTTTCTGTAAAATATGATGCAACAAAATTATATTGCATACAAGTTAATGTTTACGCAGGTATACACTCTGCGTACGATTTAATATATTCGATTTACAGGTAAATATGTTACCTTGTTCCAAAGAACTTCGTTTTTCATTTTCAATGTTACATGTAACAGATATGATTTACATATAATATTGGTTAATTTTGATCTAAAAAATTAGTATCCTGACGGAATGTTGGATAGGATTTTACAATTCTTGTTCGATAAATATTCGTATACGGCGGACCGAACGATTGCAACTTAGTAATAAATATACTTGCTTATGAAAAGGCACGAAACGATTAACTTAATAGGATAAACGGAAGAATTGTTGAAATTAAACGATAAACCTGATAGGATTCACGCACGATAGGATAGGATTAACGCACGATAGAACAGTATACACGCACGATAGGATAGCATTAACGCACGATAGAACAGTATACACGCACGATACGATAGGATTGATACACGATACGATAGGATAGGATTGTAAAAAATAACGTTGCGGGTACTGTATACCTTAAAATTCCTATCTTATCCTAAGGGTAAGTTCATATTAATGGAAGAGCCACAGTAACAGCCACAAGCGTGAACTTTGATTTTCGCTTGTGACGTTGCAGTTTACAGTTGATGACGTCATAAATAAACCTCGGCATTTGAACCATTGATTACCCTGTGTGTACTACAGTGTTAAAACTGCCGTAGCTTTTAACACACTGAACGAGTCAAAAATATGTGCAATGTAAATATAAATGCCATAGCTTTCAACACGTTTCACAAGCAAAAGATATGTGGAATTTAAATATACATGCATTTATAACTAAGAAAATTTGTAAGATGCTTCCCATATATCATTAATTTTCTCATAACTCAAAGACTTTCAAAATGTTTGGTTCGATTTTATTTATATATATATATATATATATATATATATATATATATATATATATATATATATATATATATATATATATATATATATATATATATATATATATATATATATATATATATATTTATATATATATATATATATATATATAGATATATCCAAATCACAAAAGTATTTTCTCAGTGTCCGGTAAAAATATAATAAAAGAAAAAAAGCAACAACTGCAAAACATAAGAGCTTTCATTGTTAAAAATCTTCAGACGTCTGAAGATTTTTAACAATGAAAGCGCTTATGTTTTGCAGTTAGTGTTGCTTTTTTTCTTTTATTATATATATATATATATATATATATATATATATATATATATATATATATATATATATATATATATATATATATATATATATATATATATATATATATATATATATATCTTGTTAAGTTTAAGATAGATAGAGATAGAGAGAGCTATTGATCAGTATGATGTCTTCATCTCAAATTTTGGATTTTTAAAAAAACTTTGAGTCTGCAGGTACATGTAAGGTATTACATATTTGCTTGCATATATATTTAGATTTATCAGACATTGTAGATACGGTGTTTCAATACAAATTGTTGGAACATCAACCATATTCCAACTGGAAAGAGACATGACCGAATATGGGATGTGAACACAAAACTAGCTACATGTGTGTGTATGTAAAAATATATATGTATTCATGCATGTATATACAATTTTCATATTGTCAAAACATTATATTCATTGACTTAGGTATGCCCCTTTATTTATTATAGGAATAAGGACATAAACCTATAACACAAAACGATGTTAATTTGACAGAGTCCTCTTTCAGACAGAAATTGATGAGGTCACAAACACATACACATCAGGTGCACAAATTAACACTGCATGAAAACATCCAGGGACTGCACGGGCATCATACATACAATGTAACAGCTAGTTTGTACTTATGACAGTTTTATATCTGCTTACTGTATATATTCATAGAGATTGTCAGTGGGTAAATATGTATAAAGCAATATCACAATTTCATCCCAATAATTTCATATCATTTTCTCACAGATTTAGTTCACTCAGGAATTGCAGTTAAGCAGTTGTATATCTTACTTGCAGAACTGAACCTTCCAAAAGTCCACTACAAAAATACGAGTCTAAATCATAAGTGCCGTACGAGTTAACAACGGGGGTTCAAAATTTCATTTAATAACTCGGACTCAATTTTAATTAGCTAATTAACTTAATCAGGCGTGAAGTTGGCAGTCGATTGATTACTTTAGAGCGATCGGCGGCAGTATCAACACCTTCTTTAAGAATTTGTACAAAAAATGTTGATAATGTAGCTGTTCTTTTTTTATAGTTTCTTAAGTAGTTTAGCAGTAGCTTTAGATTTGTTTTTTTTTTACTTATGTAATTTATTCTTTTGGTCCTGAAGAAGGGACTGGCTGTCCCGTATATTTGACAATGTCTATTGTTCTTGTCGTTAGCCATTTTAGTGCTTTATATATTCAGTTCAATGACTTAGTATTTATATTAGATCCGACACTTTAAAGATGCCTAGTGTTGTTGATTCTATTCAGTGTTTTCACACACACGCACACACGCACAGGATCATCCCTAGTGATTTGCGATGGTATATACATGATTTTTATCGTGTGTTTTGGCGAGAGGAAAGATAACACACAACGAGTTGGATACAAATCATATACCATCGCAAATTATGAAAGATTCTTTTTACCACATGTTTTACCGTTAAGTGTTTTGTTAATCTTATCTTTTTCTGTAAAAATAGTAATTATGTGTCGCACAACACTTCATCTACAAGACGCTAACAACTTTACGCATGGAAAAAAATTTCCTTGAAGTTTAACACACAAACATTTCGATTTTCAACTGAATTGTTTATTTACTTTTTCATTTTACGTCAATCAACCGCCCAAACTTACGTAATGCTTAATTATTACGTCACGTTGCGTAAGAACACACTGTGTAATATCAAACATTTATCCATGAGTGATATCCACCGCATATTGAAATAAACATGCTATAAAATTATCTTTCCTATCTCGGTAAATAGTATACAATTCATTGTCAATACTTGCAGGGTCTTGCATATTTTTATAACTTTAATTTTATTTTTTAGGACACTGCTCTATGGTAGGCACACAGACAGGTCAGATAATCCACTACGCTGGGCGGTCCAAAAAGTTTAGAGTCTGTTCATCAGCAGCTTCTAGAAATGGGCCACCCAAACTGCATGATTGCTATCAAAACTGGAGAGGAAGTGCTAAAGCAATAGAGGCTGACATGGTCACCCAGATGGTCAAAGATGTTAGGGAGAAGGGTTTCAAAGTTGAGGCAATAGACGGTGATGAAGACTCTACCACTATAGGACGGCTACGTGCCAATGTTAATGAGAAGATTTAGAAGATATCCGACAAGAATCACTTACGTAAGCTGCTCGGAAACTCTCTGTATGCACTTTAAATAACAACACCAAATGTTTTTACTACACCAATGCTCAAGGAAAGGAGAACCCTTCACAGATTTCATCTGACTTTGATGCACTTTCAAAGCATCCATTCAGGGACCATAGTTGTTGTTCATCTCGATGGTGCAGATTTATAGGAAACCCAAAGTGCCTATACAGATTATTCTCTCACGGAAAACCACAAAAAGTCTTGCCAACCAATGTCTGCAGTCATCTCCGGAGAAAGTTTTTAGCACTTATGCTGGTCATAGTAATAAGCTCTCATCTCTCGTAAGCACACAAGGAAACGAAAGTTTTAATCATACGGGTAGCAGTTAAGGCTCCAAAGAACATTCATTATAGTTATTCAAGAAACCTTTCATTCAGAGTTGCTGCTTTTGTTGCCCAAAAGAACAGTGGCCATAAGTACCTTGTCAGTGTAAGTTCAAGTTATAAAACAAACATGTATTAGAATTTTTAGCTCACCTGAGCCAAAGGTTCAAGTGAGCTTTTCTGATCACAATTTGTCCGTTGTCTGTCGTCGTTTCGTTGTCATCGTCGTCGTCGTCGTTGTAAACTTTTCACATTTTCATCTTCTTCTCAAGAACCACTGGGCAGATTTCAACCAAGTTTGGCACAAAGCACCACTAGGTAAAGGGGATTCAAGTTTGTTCAAATGAAGGGCCACGCCCTTTTTAAAGGGGAGATAATTGAGATTTATTGACAATTTGTTGGTATTTTTCAAAAATCTTCTTCTCAAAAACCATTAGGCCGGTTAAGCTTAAACTTGTGTGGAAGCATCATCAGGTAGTGTAGATTCAAGTTTGTTCAAATCATGGTCCCCGGGGGTAGGGTGGGGCCACAATTGGGGGATCAATTTTAACATAGGAATATATAGAAAAAATCTTTAAAAATTTTCTTTTCAAAAATTATCAGAACAGAAAGATTCAAATTAAAATGGGAGCATCCTCATGTAGTGTAGATTCAAGTTTGTTCAAATCATGGTCCCCGGGGGTAGGGTGGGGCCACAATTGGGGGATCAAGTTTTACATAGGAATATATAGAGAAAATCTTTAAAAATCTTCTTCTCAAAAACTATTTGGCCAGAAAAGCTCAAATTAAAATGGAAGCATCCTCAGGAAGTGTTGATTCAAGTTTGTTCAAATCATGGTCCCCGGGGGTAGGGCGGGGCCACAATTGGGGGCTCAAGTTTTACATAGGAATATATAGAGACAATCTTTAAAAAATTTCTTTTAATAACTATTAGGCCAGAAAAGCTCAAATTAAAATGGAAGCATCCTCAGGAAGTGTTGATTCAAGTTTGTTCAAATCATGGTCCCCGGGGGTAGGGTGGGGCCACAATTGGGGGATCAAGTTTTACATAGGAATATATAGAATTTTTATTTTAAAATCTTCTTTTCAAAAACTATCAGGCCAGAAAGATTCAAATTAAAATGGGAGCATCCTCATATAGTGTAGATTCAAGTTTGTTCAAATCATGGTCCTTGGGGGGTAGGGTGAGGCCACAATTGGGGGATCAAGTTTAACATAGGAATATATAGAGAAAATCTTTAAAAATCTTCTTCTCAAAAACTATTTGGCCAGAAAAGCTCAAATTAAAATGGAAGCATCCTCATGTAGTGTAGATTCAAGTTTGTTCAAATCATGGTCCCCGGGGGTAGGGTGGGGCCACAATTGGGGGATCAAGTTTTACATAGGAATATATAGAGAAAATCTTTAAAAATCTTCTTCTCAAAAACTATTTGGCCAGAAAAAGCTCAAATTAAAATGGAAGCATCCTCAGGAAGTGTTGATTCAAGTTTGTTCAAATCATGGTCCCCGGGGGTAGGGCGGGGCCACAATTGGGGGATCAAGTTTTACATAGGAATATATAGAGACAATCTTTAAAAAATTTCTTTTAAAAACTATCAGGCCAGAAAAGCCCAAATTAAAATGGAAGCATCCTCAGGAAGTGTTGATTCAAGTTTGTTCAAATCATGGTCCCCGGGGGTAGGGTGGGGCCACAATTGGGGGATCAAGTTTTACATAGGAATATATAGAGAAAATCTTTAAAAATCTTGTTCTCAAAGACTATCAAGCCATGAAAGCTTAACTTTGAGTGGAGGCATCATGAGGTAGTGTAGATTCAAGTTTGTTCAAATCATGGTCCCCGGGGGTAGGGTGGGGCCACAATTGGGGTATCAAGTTTTACATAGAAATATATAGAAACAATCTTTTAAAAAATTTCTTTTAAAAACTATTAGGCCAGAAAAACTCAAATTAAAATGGAAGCATCCTCAGGAAGTGTTGATTCAAGTTTGTTCAAATCATGGTCCCCGGGGGTAGGGTGAGGCCATAATTGGGGGATCAAGTTTTACAATCTTTAAAAATATTCTGGGAAAGTTTTCGGTCCAAAACTCAGCACTTAGTGTGAAAGCACAGGTTATGAGATTAAAGGTAGATTTAAGTTTGATGAAACCATGATTCCTTAGAGAATAGTGGGGCCACGAAATGGGGGGGGGGGGAGTTATAGGAATAGAGAAAAATCTTCTTACAGGTACAACAACAAAAGGGGCTTGGTATTTACTAAAAAATAAGAGGTGGATAAAAATTGGCAGATTTTCAAATTTTTTTTAGCAAGATCTACTGTACTTAGTTGTCAAGATATTTTGATACTGTAATGCTAATTTGATCAGAATTAAGGGAATTATTGCTCAGGTGAGCGATGTGGCCCATGGGCCTCTTGTTAAATATTGCAACTGTATCAATTTGTCACTTGGGTAAAGAAAAAGCTAACCTATATGTTTAAGCAACAATTTAAATCTAGTATACAGAAAATAAAAATGAATAATTCATTTGGTAGGTAAATCGTTCATTAGGACTCTCCTTAGGTTTCTACACCAACCGTCTTGCCAAACTGAGGGTTTTTCAGCGCATTAAGTAGAGAGCTATTGCAAATAACCACAAGTTTAAGAAAAGAAAACTAGCAAAGAAATTAATGAAGCAATAATGAGTTATTTAGGTCTTATATAAATTATTAAGATTTGATGACTGAGTTGCATTATCTATTTAGATTTCCAAAGTTAGCATTCTTTATGGTAATTAAAATATTTGAAATATTAAAATTTAAGATGCAGTGGCGTCGTAAGCAAATTGAAATGGGGGGGGGGGGGGGGGCTAGACTAATCCTAAGAAATCTTGACTTGCAAAAAAAAACCCCAAACAAATCATGTAAATGTTAATTCTTGGCGGTGGGTGGGGTGGGGGGGGGGAGGTATACCTATGACTCGAACTTCTCAATATTTCATTCTTTTCAAGGTAAATTTAGGAACAATTATGTTTGCTGCGGCAAAAAGTGGGAGGGGGGCATAACCTTCTATGATGATGCTATGTGTTTAATTGTTAGGTCTAAATCTGAAAAACAAAGTTGGGGGGGGGGGGGGGGCTAAGCCCCCTGGTTCCGACGCCTATGACATAAGCTTAAAAATGCATATATATTAAATAGATAATTCTGTTATTAACAGGTACAAAAGAAATGGAAGCTGAAAGGTGAGTGAAGGGACCTGGTACCAGTCAGGGTGTACAATAATGGATCACCTATCCACTGATATTCAGAGGATACCTGCACCTGTTAAACAACCCAAATATAACCCTGTTGAGATAGAGCAACTGCAAGAATGTCATTTGGCCATCTTTGATGTTGAAACAACTGGACTTGGTATGAAATATTGAACTTTAATGGAAATTTAATAATTATACATGCAATCAATGATACTCATGGTATGATACATTTTTTAACTTACATAAATGTATTGGCAACAAAAAAACCTAGGTCATCTACAAACCATATGCAACTAAAAGCGTCATAATTAAGTACTGTCAGTTAAATCTGCAGTTCATGTTCATGTACTTATTTGTCCAAAGAATGTATGGTTCACTTGCCATGATATATGCTTGCTTCAAATTTAAAGAATAAAAATTTTAAATCCACTTCCTTAGTTATACAAATTCATTTTTGATCTTTTCCAGGTCTTGACTCCCATATCATACAGTTGTCAATTATAGACTTTAATGAAGAATGTTTCAACTGTTATATTAGGCCTGAAAAGAAAATATCTCCTGCTGCTTCAACAGTAACAGGTATACAGTTTAAAAACGGGAAAATGTACCACAATAACAGGGAAGTTGAGTACTCCAGAATTCAACCAGCTTTAGGGAACTTTTTGTGTTTTTGGCAAAGTTCGAGAGGTTTTAGTTAGACATAACTGTAAATCTTTTGACATTCCAGTATTACTATCAGCATTAGAAAATAACAATATGTTAGAAAGCTTCATGTCAACTGGTGTAATTGGTGTGATTGATACTCTTCCTCTTTTTAAGGTATGTCTTCCTAACTTGCCATCTTACTCCCAACCTAAAGTATATGAAACAGTGTTTGAGGATCAGTACAATGCTCATGATTTTGCAAGATGTTTTTGCTTTATCTAGACTTGTAGAGAAGGTAGATCCCAGTATAACTGACAAATCCAGCTTTTCTTTTTCATTGGCATCTGTTGCGTCGATTGTTCAGTTCAGAAAAGATGCAAAGCCCCGTTGAGATCCACTGCTTCCTTTGGTTCAATCAAAGAATACCGTATATTAGGTTTTTCCGCGTCATGTTTTTTTCCGCGATTTAGAACCTAGAACGGTATATAAAATTTACGCGAATCAAATTTTCACTATTTCAAAGTCATGGTAAAAATATAATTCAAGATTGTTTAACCCTGGGAAGTAAGAGGATAAAGGTATCTAAATTGCTGCTTTTTATAATAACAAATTCGGACAAACCATTTTCACCATTTCCTTAATGTTAAATAATTACCGATAATTATGTTCAAAGACGCAAACAGTCATAGATAAATAGATCATGTACCGTTACATTTACCAGTATCTCAGGTATAATTAGACATTGGTATACGCAAGAAAAGCGACCGTTTTAATTAGCTAGTCAATGGATTGTTAAATAAACTAGGAAAGAGAGAACTATATTATAAGAACAACACTTTGTATCAAATTTACGCTGATATATTTTCTGCGATTCGGAAATCGTCGCGAACAAAGCGGAAATTGGAGACACGCGGAAAAAAACTTGATATATGGTATTTCAAAATGTGTGGCCTCCAAAATAGCTAATAGTGGACTGTCTCTTTCCCATATCATATTAGCCTTTAAAAGAGATTGCCAACAGGGTTTGGAAAACCTATTGTCTGAAATTTGTGAAAACTCAAAAATCAAAGTGACAAAGTCAAAGAGTATTATTTAATCAGTATCTCAGTACATGCATTGTTTTGAAAAGTAGAGTAGTTGTGCTTGCTAAAATTCATGTAAAATGTATGATGTAAAGCAACACATTTTTGTTCCTGGATATGTATAATTATTAAGATTTGCAAAGGAACTGAAGTGCAAATATACTGGTACATTATTTTTTGTGTGAATTTTTTAGGGTCAGGAGGAGGTCACATTGATAACCATACAGATTGTGGTTTGACTGTTACCCTATTATTATGAACATACTATTCACCCTTGTATAATCAGTTAAGATATTTCAATGAAATGATGCTGTCTAATGATTTGTTTTACTCTTTTTATATAACTGAAAGATTGAATTGCTAATTGTAATGAGCATAATTTCTTCATTGATTGAAAGATCAAAGTTTGGATATAGAAACTTAAGTAGTCATAAACATGTATTGTATAGATTCTGCGACTTATGTAATGTTGTTATAATTTTTGAAATGTTTGCAGATAGAAGATACCCCCTTTACATTTAATTGTTTTTATCTGCATAAATTGAATGCAAAATGTGCATTCATGTATATGGTGTGCTGATATAATTAAAACAAAATTGTGATGATGTTGCAAACAAATTGGATTTCATAACTTGCAATGTTAAAGATGCTGATGTGTAAACTTGATGTTGTTCATGAATGTATGATAATTAAAATCTGGATATAGCATTAACGTCAGATCTTGTGTATACATGTAGTTACTGTAATTACTGAAATGACATTGCCATGATTTTGAAGTTGGATGACAGATGGCATCGAATTTTTTTTTAAATTGTTCAATGAAAAATTCTTGTATTGTGCAGATATTGTAATAAAAATAATTGTTATTTATATGACAATCATGATTTCTAACCTGCATTTCTATAGGTGAATTTAGAAAATTTTGTATGATCCTCCTAATTTTCAGTACCGTATAATTTTAAACAAGCTTAATATTATTCTATTAGCCAGAGAAAATTCTAAACAGATTTCGTTTTGTTATAATTATCTCAAATACATTTTGAAAGACTGATGTTTCAGTTTATTTCAATAAATTCCATTTGAATAATGTTAGCAAAGATTTTCTCTTTTGTTTGCACTTTTGATACAGAATTGAGAGTGGAGTCGCATACACCTATAAAACATATTGTTTTGAGGTTGTTGGCACCTTTAAATCAATAAATGAATTCCTCGACTTACCAGTATACCTTAAATACAATTATTATAAAATATCTTAGTCATATCTTCTTATTCATACATTTATTTTTTTTGAAAATGAAAATAATTCTTTGCCAATGTAAGAAAAAATAAATTTAGAGCTTTGGTAGATACAGGCGCAGCCGTATCTCTAATTAGTAAGAAAATGTATGATAATCTATTTCCCCGCCCCAAGTTGTTTAATAATGATATCCCTTCTTTACAAGCAGCAAATGGCAATTCTTTGATTGCGATAGGGTATGTAAATATTTCCTTTAAGATTTCAGGATTAACTTTAGACCACAAACTTTATGAGACAAAGGGACTGAACCAAAACATGATTCTCGGTCGTGATTGGCTCAAGAAAAACAATGTTCGTTTATACTTTGATCTTGGACTCATGCGTATTGATGGCAAAGTATACACGGAACTTAAAGAAGATTTACACATCTCAACTATTGTAAGAACTCCTAAGAAACTTATTATGAGACCAAACACGGCGACTGTATTCTATGGAAAAATAAATAACAATTTTCCTCTGAAAAAAAATGACTTGGTTGAGGTGAACAGCGTAGACAATAACTGCATTATGGAAGACCCAGGACTATATTTAAAAGACGCCGTTTGTATAGTTCGGAAAGATAAAAAAGTTCCAATGATCTTCGTTAACCAAACTAACAAAAATTATAAAATTCCAAGAGGCTACATAGTAGGACGAATTACTGCATTAAAACAGAAGGAAATCTCAGAAATACAGACTACTCAAGACACAAAAGAAGAAATTGATGTACCTTAAAGATTTGAACACTCCATCAAAAGACTTGTGAGCAAAAACAATGATTTATTTGCAAAGAAAGACAGTGATCTTGGAGTGACTGATACTGTTAAAATGAAGATAGAAACTGGAGATCACCACCCAATAAAGAACAGACCCTACCGTGTACCCTTAAATAAAAGACAGATAATTGACAAGGCCATACTAGAAATGATGGACGCAAAGATTATTGAGAGATCACAATCGCCTTGGTCATTTCCCTTAGTAGTGGTGAAGAAAAAGGACGGATCAGACCGGATGTGCGTTGACTTTAGAAGCTCGAATAAGATAGTGAAACCAGTATCATTCCCGCTACCGTTGATTGATGACATCCTATGTTTACTAGGTAAGGCAAAATATTTCACTGCACTAGACTTAAAGAGTGGATATTGGCAAGTGAAATTAGAAGATTCAAGTAAAGAAAAAACGGCCTTTGCATGTCACAAAGGACTATTTCAATTCAACCGTATGCCATTTGGGTTGAGTAATGCACCGGCAGTCTTTCAAGAGCTGATGAACATAGTTCTTCAAGGACAAGAAGAGTTTGCCATCGCATACCTGGATGACATTCTTATAATCTCAGAGACACCGGAAGATCATCTTCGTCATATTCAAGACGTTTTCAATCGCCTAAGGAAGCATGGACTTAAAATGAAGCTAAAGAAATGTAGTTTCTTCAAGGAACAGACAGAATATCTTGGTTTCATCATTGATGAACATGGCGTTACACTTGAAAGTCGAAGCTATAAGAAAGTTACCAGCGCCCACTACAGTCCGAGAAGTTCGTGGCTTTATAGGTATGTGTAGTTATTACAGGAGATTTATACCGAACTTCTCTAAGATTGCAAAATCATTGATTGACTTAACCAGAAAATATGCAAGGTTCATGTGGACACCATGTTGCCAAAAAGCGTTTGACTTTATTAAAGAAAGTTTAACGGTAGTGCCTTTACTAGCATATCTAGATACTAATAAGCCGTACATCCTGTACACCGATGCCAGCGACAATTGTATTGGAGCGTGCCTAACTCAAAAGACAGAGGAGGGAGAAGATAAGCCAATATATTACTTATCCCACAAGCTGAGTAAAACTCAAGAAAAGTGGTCAACCATAGAAAAGGAGGCCTTTGCAATCCATTACGCCCTTCAGAAGTTAGACCATTATTTACACGGTGCTCAGTTTACTATAAGAACAGACCATAAGCCGCTCAAGTGTATCTTAGAATCTCCAATGCAAAAGAAGAAAATTCAACTATGGGCATTAAGTATTGCAGGATATAACTGTAAGGTAGAGTACATAGAAGGAAGATTTAACTGCTGTGCAGATCTCTTATCCAGATTACCGACAGTCAACCTGGAGTGTGAAGAGGAAGAACAATCAGAGCATGATGAACCAGATGTTAAGGACAATTTCTTTGAAGTGAACGTACTTAACTCCAATGCCTTTTCGCCTAAGAGATTGGTCAAATGTGAAGTTAAGCAACACGACGAATTGGTCAAACCCTTTATTGATCTACCAGAGGATATCAACATCAAAGAAAGCCAACAACACGACGAGCAGATCAAGAAACTGAAGAATGGGTTAGGTAAAGGAACAGCAACAGCAACCGAAGAAAAAAAGTTTTTGGAAATTGATGGTTTAATGTACTATCTTTCAGATGGAGACTCAGAAGGCCCAAAACTTCGCCTGTATGTACCACGTGAGTTAGAACTTTTAGTAGTGCAGCAGTATCATGACGGACTTGGACATATGAGAGTGGACAAAACATATGACGTAATCAGACAAAAGTACTACATACCAAATTTGTACAAAAGGTTATACTCTTATATAGAAGGATGTATAGTATGCCAAACAAGGAGCAATAAGAAAAATCAACCTCTACTTCAAGAGACAGATATACCACCTTTTCCAATGGCTAAAGTAGGACTTGATCTATCAGGACCATATCCAACATCCTTGTCGGGAAACAAGTACATAGTTTCTTTTATTGACATTTACTTTGGTTGGCCAGAAGCTTTTCCCGTTCCTGATAAGTCAGCTGACAACATAGTACATCTTATCTTAGAAGAAAGATATCCAAGATATGGCTGTCCTTGTCAAATCCTCACAGACAACGGAACAGAAAATGTGAACAAGAAAGTGGAAGAAACTTTGAAAGAATTGAATATCAACCATATCAAAACATCTTATTACAGTCCTCAAGGTAATGGTAAAGTAGAGAGATTTCATAGAACTCTTCATGACGTGATGGCAAAGAAAGTAACAGACAATATTCAAACATGGGGTATTCATCTTAATCAGAAGTTGGCAGCCATTCGTTTCCATCCTAACGATTCGTCAAAGTTTTCCCCATATTACCTTATGTACAACAGAGATTTCGTATTACCTCTTGATAGGTTAATGAAACCTCGAAGGAGATATGCAGGAGAAGATCAACACAAGATCGCCCTACAAGAACAGCATAAAGCTTTCCTGCCAGTACATCATAACATGAAGGAAGCCAAGAAGAAACAGAAAGCTCAGGCCGAGAAGAAAAGCAAAGGTAGGTGACCCTGTTTACCTTAAGAACAACAGGAGACAAAATAAGTTAGATAAAAAGTGGCTACCATAGTATCGAATCATTGAGCAGAAAGGACCAGTTAGTTTCGTGGTGAGAGATCAATTGACTGGATTAACCACCAAATGCCATGCACGACAATTAAGACTGGCAGATATTTCGCACTGGCCCCTTTCACAAACTACTGAAGATGGTGGAAGAACTCTAAGAAAATCTAACTATGTGGTGCCACCGGAAGATGAATCGTCGTCAGAAAATGAAGACATGCAACCAGAACCATTGGAAAGAGCTATACAGTCCAAACAATGGGAAAGAGAAGGATCTTCAGACGAAGAGGATATTCCCCTAGCAGAACTTCAAAGACGTATAAGAGCTAAGAAGATCATGGATGATCAGCAGTATAAACACGAGAATGCTCAGACCGTAGATTCAGAATTGGATGAGACCCATGAGTCAGAACAATGTGATGAAAATAGTGGTCAAGACTATGAAATACCCTTAGATAACCCAAATGTACCCTTAGATGAAAATATGGAAATAGATGAAATAGTCCCTAAAGTAGGTCTAGGCTTCAAACCAATCCCTAAACCGCGTAAACTAACCCCTAAACCCCGTAAGAAAAAATGCAAACAAGAGTATGCTGAAGATTGCTTGGCTATTTTGAAGCAGTTAACCAAAGTACTGGAATAAATAAGATACTTTAATGTAGATGTAAATAATCTTGAATAAGCTTAGCTTTGTATAAATCGCACGCTTTTAAAAAGGTATGACAGGATGACCCATGTGACATTAAAACATGTATTGAGATATACCGACTAGCAAACGCGGACTCAGCACCTCGGTTATATGTATGTATATGCGGAGTTTAAGAGATTTAACATACTCGAAATACACGAGACAGCGACTAAGTAAGGAAACTATATGACTGATTTTTGTAAGTGATTTAAAAATTATTGGTAAAAACAATTAAAAATTGCGGCTGACATCTTGAGTATGGGACAAGGTTGCTCAGGTTTTCATGGTTTAATGTCTGAAGACTAAATATACTAAAGTTTTCCCTATGAATTCACTTATGGCGGAATTGCCAGTAATCAAAACCCATGAAATCCTCGTCTTGGGTGGGAAGCCCCTGGTTTTATGTGTGCTTAACTTTGGCAGTAACAATAACGATAGGACTTTGTATTAAGAAGCGCAAAACTATTAAAAAATGGGGTGGTAAATGCTGTAGTGGTTGCTGGACAGGTTGTCGTAGGGGTAGTGACGGAGATAAGGAAGGTTCTTCCAAAGACACTGTATTTTGTTGTGTGAATCCAAAGAAATGGACCTCTAGTGACATTATTGAACTTGAACCAATCCCGAAAGACACTAGGATTCAAGAGAAACCCCGACGGAGCGGAAGAATCGCAACTCGCAAATTGACCAGTAACACGGGGACAATTTCGACTAAACTAGCACAACAATTTCTTGGAGTGGAGAAAAATGAAGAATCTCCAGGGACCAAATATTACAGACCGGACCCAGAACTGGCACGTAAATACCTGGAAGAGAAGGCCGCGATGTCTACGCAACAGAGGAACGCAGGAGACGGTCCGCGAGAGGTCGCCTCGCCATCCGCGCCGACCCTCTATCCACGGACGCCGATGATGGATGAATAATTAAGCTGCAGCCGCGAAGAAGTTGTGTATTCCTTATAGAAGAATTGTGAAATTGAGTGAAAATTAAAAATGTGAATTATGTAAAATCTTGTGCTAATATAAATCTTGTATTTGGTGATTCACTCCGGAGAACTTCAGGAAGAAACCGATGGACTCCGAACCTATGACGCTAACCTTGCCCCCTAAGAAGGAAGATATATTTTGTGAACTTACATGCATGCCTTGACTTTATATATATATATATATATATATATATATATATATATATATATATATATATATATATATATATATATATATATATGTGTGTGTGTGTGTGTGTGTGTGTGTGTGTGTGTGTGTGTGTGTGTGTGTGTGTGTGTGTGTGTGTGTGTGTGTGACATTATGCTTAACCATACTTAGTATTACTTTGATGATGAATTACGATTATATTCAACTATGGTTATTCCATCTTGGTCATTATTGTCATACTTTATTCATTATTGTTTTCATGATTGTAATGCGATATAATCAAGCTATATGATTTTACGTACATGTATACATCCTGGTAATAGATTTGATTTTGTAGATGTATGATGTTCCAAGCCGGAGGTGGAAACATGTCGCTTGATACTATCTCTTAACATAGATGTTCTGACTGGTATGTCACTAGGAAGCTCGTCTGATCAAGGGTAGATCAAGGACGCTTTCCAATTCCGGACACCAGGCATGAGATATCTCCCTTCGGGATATTTCTTTTGTTTGGGGGACGTATGTAAACAGATAGCCATGCTATGACCTTAAATTGCTCGTATTAAATAATTGGCCACTATGATATTTAAGTGTACCTAGGTACTGCGTATTGAAATTAATAGAATGAACTCTGTGAATCTTGTAGCACTGCGTAGTATTCCTAAATGATGTTATAAAACCAGGCGAATAATACAAGCATAATAATATCCAAATTGAGAGTTTAAAAACAAGTGTCATATTTGACGATTCTGTGTCTGCAACGATAGCTCTAGTACTCTATATTGACTCATGTATTGTGTATTCTATATATTAACCTTTGTAACCTTTTATGCCGTGTATGAATGAACGTATTATGAGTAAGTGATGCCTCATACTAGGTGGGGGACTCCGAGACCCAGGACTCGGAGACTCACATCCTACATCCAGACTCTTTGATTGGCAGTTTTGACGGTTTTGTTACTTTATTCAGGAATAAACTATTAATCTTAATTTTGAACACTGAATGTTCACTCATGATCGTCGTAAATGGGCCGAACTAGTCAAAACTGTCCATCATATGTAAAATGTTATATATATACCCATGTAAAATGATGTTGAGAAGATAGATCCCGCATATAGATAGATTCCGCTTATCGAGATTCTGAGACTCTTGATTTGGGCTGCTTTAGATTGTTGTAATCTTAACTATACGATCACGATTAATAAACTATTGTTGAAAGAAGTACTGGAGTTCGAGTTGAGTATCATCGCCAGAAGAAAACAAAGTCTGAAGGCTTACAATAGGCTAAAAAAATGTCACTTTTTGGATGACCAGAGGAAATTCGGACTTAAATTCTGGATTTATGAGAAGTGATAATGAAAAAAAAACAACATTCAGATAAATAAAATGTTTCAAGCACATTTTCATAATTTACAAAGGGAATGTAATCTTGGAAGTTGGTAGTATGTTTTTTAATACTTTTTTGAGTTGCACAGATAATTCCTTTTTCCGTTTAAACTTGTTTAATATGCTTATGTTTGAAGGTCGTTACCATGGAAACGAACTCATATACATAAATTATGTTAAAAATAACTTCATTTACACAAGGAACCCCATCACTGTCTGTTTAGACAATATTTTCGACAATTCAATTATTTTCATCTCAGGTTCACATATCCTTAAGGCATACATGTACGCAAAAATGATTTTCTCACAAACGGATTAAAAATATTGGCAGGAATGTTTCAGCACATGTTTTTAATTTGCAAATAAATGTCAGAGTTAACAAAAACACATAACCTTTTAGCATAAATTCAAACAATTATGACAAATCACTGTTGTTTTCGGATAGGCACTATCACACATGTATTTAAACCCTTCAACATTTATGATAGGGAGATTTGAATAGATTTTGCAAAGCCTTTTTTGCGTTAAAATTTAATCTTATAGAAACAAATGTAGATAATTATAAATCTAGAAAGCATGACACAGCAGTATTAAGTCGTTATCAGCTTTATTGTGTAACAAAACAGGCACCCGTCAAATGAGTAAGTTTAAATGACGAGAATAAGTGTCCAATTATATTCTAGTCTATTATTCTCCCATGATTTTATTTTTAGATAAAGTATAAGTCATACCTTGCAAAAACCATTTCTCCTAAATATGTCTGCAAATCTTGTTCCAATTCCAGGTAAATCTGAGACGTCTTTATCTGCTATTGCATGTCGGACAAACGCTCTGTATTTTTGTGAGTTCATTTTAACCTGGTAATAAATAAATTATAATACAATAGTTATAGAGAAAATAAAAAAATGTATAAATAAAGTTAACGTTGAAATATGCAGCGTTGACAACATTAGTAAAGTTACTGCACAGGTTGCAGGTGATACAACTATTTTCACCTTCTTTTTTTTACATTAAAAACGACTCATTGGTAAAACAATTGTCTAGATTAATTAAATCATTCGGATTGAAACCAGAGCGCAAAACAATTTAAGATAGGATGTTTAAATTTACGATTAATTACCCGTTCTGCAGTTCAACAATTTCTATTTTTAAGCGTTTTCTGCATTTAAACATCCGTATTCAGGTGAACATACACTAAGTTTATATCTAAGAACGGATATTTAAATCGTTGAATTTTGTGCATAATGTAAATGTTCATTTTAATTTTTCTTCTTTTTTGATTGAAGGTCAGAGGGTTGAGACTTATATATATATATATATATATATATATATATATATATATATATATATATATATATATATATATATATATATATATATATATATATATGCCTGAATGCTATATCATATATATAATAAATATATGTATATTAGGCAAGATGTGTCTTAGTTCGCTCACTGCGTCTTAGTCCACCGACTGCTTACTGCTACGAGAGGGTATTCTGAAGGTCGCAAGCTTAAAACTAAGGCATACGTTTTCTCCAATAACCGTATCCTCAGAATTTAATCAAGAGCTACAACTACATCAATTTACTCCATTTATACTTTGAAAAACATACATTTCTTTATTTACATTGTTGCATATAAATGCGTGAAGGATAAACTGATATTCCTTGTTGAAATGAAATATAACACCATTGGAACTTTAATCCTATTCTAAAAATGATCAGATTTTGCTACAAAACTATTAATGTGTTTTAAAAAAAAACTTTTTACCACCATCTTCTAATGAAAAGTTACCGGTGCATGTTACCTAAATATTTTATTTTGAGTCATCGGGTAATCGTTCCATAAATGTGTTTCTGATGTCCGCAGCTCAGATTAAATTTGTATTTGAATGAAGACAGAAAACATAACCGTCGTCTATAAACTTGAAAAATAAAACGAAGACTATTTAAGCTAAAGGTGTTTGTTACATTTAGTTGGTTAACAAGAAAGAAAAAATGGTTGTTTTTACTTTGTTAAAACCGCATCCCTACGTTTCATTCCATATTCTAATGAATAAACACCCAAAAATATATTTAGAGCAACGCAGAAATCACAACCAAAAATCACCTTAATACATATTATAATGCTACAAATTATCGCAAAAGTGATAATGCCGACAAAATAAATAGTTCGGCATTTAAAAAGCGATGACATTCCGAACTAGAACATTTTTTCCTGTACTATAACGATAAAGCAAAGGGTTAACAATAAGTTCGGCATTTACAAAGCGATGAAATGCCGAACTAGAACATTATAAACTGTACCAAACCGATAAAACAAAGTGTTGAAAAGAAAAAGTGAAGTAAATTTTGCTATAGTAATTTTGATATAATGAATTTTATCAATCCAAAAATGCAAAACATTATATACTCGAGAATTAACTCTGTGGTTTTATCTTTATTCGTTGAATACAATGTACTAATTTTCGTGGATTTGGCTATAAGGCTGATCCACGAGATTAAGTGTTCAGTGAAGTGCAACTTCTATAAACAATTTGTATTGATTTGGTCATTGCTCACGGTTTTATGTATGCTTGAAACTGGGATTTTCACTCTTCCCACGAAAAAGGATACCCTTCAATATTCAATGAAACCACAGAAATCGATGGTGGTTTAAATCTTTTAAGAGGTTTTCACGAAGTATTTCTTCCTTTACACGTCTCATATATTGTTGAAGTAAGCATCCCGATATTTAATTTAAGTTTTGTTTATGAAAAGGTTAATGTCAATTTGAAATCGACATTATGACGTTAACAATAACACAGATTTTGTTATTTTCAACATTAGTCGTAAATGCCGAACTCGAATTTTTGTTTTAAACTTTAGTCTTACCCAAAAGTAAACTGTTCATTAAATAACATAATGTAACGTGTCGAGGGGTCCGTTACCGAGTCAATTCTAGGGTCTGGGGGTTGAATATAAAAATATCAAACAATGATAATTGTCTTCTCTTAAATGATTGGTGATTACAGTTTGCCTACAAATATTTACAAAATAACCTCCCCTTACTTAGGGTAAAATCACAGATAGAATATGGTCGGCCGGGATTGAAACTTTATTGATACCACGAGGTAAACACTACTATATGCCTTATTCAGGCGGTAGTGAATACCCGCGGCACGCCCTAGCTATATAACCTACTCAAGAGGTAAAGCTTCCGCAGAGGCACCGTGTCAACGCCTTATGCAGGACGGACAGTGTACAACCTCTAACTAAAGCTGTACCCCTTCCCTAATACTACTAGAGTATCAGCGACAACTAAGCTAGGCTAACTTCTAATAGGACAACCTCTGTAATAACCAACTAGTGGTTAAACACGATTGGTCCTATTAAGATCCATGTGGTAATCCTCTCTTTTAAGGCCTTACCGTACCTTAGTTTCGCAATTTCTCTCTCGGTCTTTCTCTTTGAAGACTGCTAGGGAAAGAACGCTGCAACTGCGATGCGCTCGTTTATAAAACCTCTGTGGGTCACGAGACAATCTCCACTGGTTAGTAGGCGACAATACAAACACAGCCGGCATGTGCCGTACGCATGATTCAACATTACATAACATAAAATCGTTACAAAAAAATATACGTTTCGAAAAATGAGATATAAATATGGTTGTTTTCACTTTGTTAAAACCGCATCCCTGCGTTTCATTCCATTTTCTAATGAATAAAAATCCAAAAATATATTTACATGTAGATCAACGCAGAAATCACAACCAAAAATCACCTTAATACATATTGAATGCTACAAATTATCGCAAAAGTGATAATGCCGACGAAATAAATAGTTCGGCATTTAAAAAGCGATGAAATTCCGAACTAGAACATTTTTTCCTGTACTAAAACGATAAAGCAAAGGGTTAACAATAAGTTCGGCATTTACAAAGCGATGAAATGCCGAACTAGAACATTATAAACTGTACCAAACCGATAAAACAAAGTGTTGAAAAGAAAAAAGTGAAGTAATTTTTGCTATAGTAATTTTGATACAATGAATTTTATCAATCCAAATATGAAATAAAGAATTTACCCCATAATTTAGTTTATATAAACACAATCTCGTAAATGTAAGCATTTAACTTTTCTCCATCTGCAAAACATTATATACTCGAGAATTAACTCTGTGGTTTTATCTTTATTTGTTGAATACAATGTACTAATTTTCGTGGATTTGGCTATAAGGCTGATCCACGAGATTAAGTGTTCAGTGAAGTGCAACTTCTATAAACAATTTGTATTGATTCGGTCATTGCTCACGGGTTTATGTATTCTTGAAACTGGGATTTTCACTCTTCCCACGAAAAAAGATACCCCTCAATATTAAATGAAACCACAGTAATCGATGGTGGTTTTATATATATAATATATTTTATATAAACACAATCTCGTAAAAGTAAGCATTTAACTTTTCTCCATCTGCAAAACATTATATACTCGAGAATTAACTCTGTGGTTTTATCTTTATTCGTTGAATTCAACATTACATAACATAAAATCGTTACAAAAAAATATACGTTTCGAAAAATGAGATAGCCTTTGATTTAAGAAATTTAATCAACACCATGTTTATTATTCAGCAGTAGATGAAGCTGACACAACAAAATGTTCCAACTGTCAACAACAAATGAATATAAAGTATTTCATCAAGAAGTTGCAAAACACGTGCTGTTTGAAAACAATTTTTAAGGGGGATGTACAGTAATCTTGTACATTTGAGGTTAAGAATATAAATATTTCTTGAACTGGCTTGTTTCTGCCTGAAACTGACCAAATTGGTGACAGAAGATAAAACAAGAAATAAATATATATGACGTCCTTATTGTCATTTTGTTTGAAAAGTGGATAGAAGAACATGACAATGTTTTTTAATCACTCAGAACTGTATACAGAAAGCCTTGCTGTGGAGTTGAATTGTTAATATTACAACTTGGTCACTATGATACTTATGTATACCTAGATATTGCGCAATGAATTGTGGTAATGATATCTAACAGAATGAACTCTGTGACTTTTGTATCACTGCAAAGTATTCCTAAATGATGTTGTAAAACCAGGTGCATATTTTTGGCACAATAATATCCAAATTGGGAGTTTATGAATAAGTTGTCATATTTGGCGATTCTGTTTCTGTATTGAATCATGTATTGCATATTTTATATAATGAAAACATTACAATAACAAACCGTCGACCATCTCAAAAATCCATAAAACGAATACAAATTCAAAACAGAGCAACACGGACGTTCAAATAGATTGATGTAGGATCAGGTACCTAGGAGGAGTAAGCATCCGCTGCTGACCGGTCACATCCGCCGTGCGCCCAATGTCATATCGGTAAAAATGTCGTTATCTGGGAAAACGTCGGAATTTGGGAAAACATGTCATGATCAGGAAAACGTAGAAAACCCGTGTATAATTCGTTATTCATTAGATAGTCTAGAGCAGAGCAAACACGGACCTCTGGAAAACCTAACAGGCAGGATTAAGTGCCTAGGAGGAGTGAGCATCTTCTGCTGACCGGTCACACCCGCCGTGTGCGCAGGCATGTTAAGGCTTCCCGATTGATTTTACAGCGATATGTAGAAAGTCACTTGTCTGTATTTCATACGATATGACGTCATAATTAACTTTGACTTCACGATTTGCATTCCTGTCGATTTTTCTCACGAAATGTATTTCAACGCTTTAAGTGAATTAAATCAAACCAGTTAAAGACCGCAGGTTTCCTTTGCATAGATGCTGCCGTTAATACTAGACGTACAGAATTCATACATATTCAAAACCATTATCAAATATACTCGGCAGTTTTAAAGCTTCGTTTTAAGTAAAAGACTATTCATTAACTAGTCGTTTGGAGACTCTCCCTGCTACGTGTAAATAACTGAATGAAGAAATTTTAATGCATGTAAAAACCAGCATGGCGCAGGTATATGACATAACATCGGATTTTTCTTTAAAATATTTATGATTTAATGTCATAAATCACCTGCGCCGATGCAATTTATATAGATAATTTGCAATATTAGGATTCGTCCGTCACGTGATTACAAAGTATATATGGCGTCATGAAAATACATTAAATATAATGTTTAACATCGTTGTCAATACATTTAACATATATTTTAAGAAATAATCCTGGTCAAAGTATTTTTGCGATGATTAAAATAATATCGTTTTCCAGCCGTATTTTAGCACCGGGACGCCTTAACATTGCTGCGTGCTCTTTGTCGTAATCGGGAGAGAAAAACCCGGAAAAGTCCGTAGACAATTGGGTGATTAATTATTGTCTAACAAATAGTATGAAAAAGCCAGTCAGTATGCGACCCAGTGGAATATTGTATTTGCTGACAAGGTCGTTGTATCGACCATAGAACGTACGAAAAGATGATTTCATATGAGACTGTTGATAGTCCTGTGTTATTAAACTGTTTGTCAATAGCTTGCATCGCCTTAGAAACTGTTCATACGAAGAGCATGCCCTTGCGTATCGAATCAACTGAGAGACAAGAACACCATATGCAGGTGATGAAGGTGTTTTGCTACACAAGTAAGGAAAGTTAACTATAGTAAAAATGAAGTCATCGAGTTTCTCATGAAGTTTTGTTTTTTGTACCTTTGTTGCCGTTTAAACCATGATTTCAAGTGTACCTTTTTTATATGATATTACATTGCACGTAAGTGATGCGTCATACCAAGGCGGGAGACTCAAAGCCTGCATTCAAATACTCTTAGTCCTAAATAAGGTTAATTAATTCTCACACAAGTAAGATCCAAATTGAAAATATATAAACAAGTTATCAACAAATTGTCATGTTTGGCAATCCTGTGTCTGCAATGAAGGTCCTGATACTGCAAGTTAGCCATGCAATGTTTGTTTCATTTATTTAACTTTTGTTACTCTAAAGCTATGCATGAAAGATTGCATTATGCGTAAGCGATGCCTCATACCCATGTTTGGGAGTCAGACACCTGAGACTCGGAGAATCAAAACCTGTATCCATACTCTTTGATGGATAGTTCTGACAGTTTTGTTGCTTTATTTAGCAATAAAAGATCAGTCTGGAATTTAAACACTAAATGTTCACTCATTACCATCGTAAATGGGCCAAACTAGTCGGAACTGTCTATCATAAGTAAAATGTTATATAATCCCTTGTAGAATGATGTTAGACAGAATTTGATTTAGGATTTTTATTTGGAATTTTATTAGAATGTGGAATTAAATAATTTGATTTTTAATTTGAGTTTGAGATCTTTGATTTGAGCTGCTTTTAATTGATGTAATTTTGACTATACGATCACACTTGTTAATAAAGTGCTTGTGAAAGTACTTCTGGACTTGGTGATTATAGCTATCTCGAAGTAAACAACTTTGTCTTAGCAACCAATGTGGCGACAGGTGATGGGTTTGATGAAAAAAAAAATTAAAAATCAAATTGAGCGATTAGAACAACGTTTGTCTTGACGAGGTTGGGTCAGAGAAAGAAAAAAAGGGCAAGAAGCAGGTCAAAAGTCTTTAGAAAAAGAACAAATTAAACTAGATGCTGTCATTAGACAGTAATACCCGCACCATGTGGGTAAATCAAACCAGGCAACGTCTAGAGCTCTCTATTCGGGTCATATGTATAAAGCTGCTGGAATAAACAACTGTTTAGTAATGCAAACGTAAACAAAATTGCATTGCTAAAAATACTAGTTTCACAAATTACTAGTTTCACAAATTACCGGGTATTTTAATGTTAACTGTATATTAATTGTTAATGTCGTCAGTCCTACTGTTTTTTTTCTTCCATCTCAATGATACTGTATCGTCTGTATGATAAAAGATCGTCTAGAACACCGACAATTCAATTTTGATGTAAGTATATACAAGTACATCATATTTGAAATATAAAAATACTCAAAACACGTATAAAACGCTTTCACTAACTGCGTACGTTACGCTGATATGCCAGCAATACCATATAAGAAAAATAAGTAAAAAGTTATAGCTAATTTGCTCGTTTAATCATGTTAATGTTTCACAATTCGTATATATACATTTGATTTTTCCGTTTCGTACTCAACTAAAGCCGAATGAATACAATGCTATAATTGATAGACATTTATACGAATATTAATAAGATAACAACATGTTGATAATCATTCATTAGATATAAATAAAAGATACAAAGTAAATCGTTTCTGGCCAGTCTATACCCTTTTTAAGCGATAAACGTGATGATATTTTCCATTCCGTTCCTCTTTCTGTTCCGTTTTCCGTGCCGCGTTTTAGCAACACCCATACATACGTGTCTGTGTTTTCGGTATGCAGAAAAGGATTAATATATTAGTTAATATCAGCTAAAGGAATTCATTATTGTGTTTTAATTGGATTATCATTATGATGCTGACCAATATAGGTAAGCATAATACATGTAGTAGCAGTAGCACAATACAATGAAATGCCAGCATACATAAGTTCTACTTTCACTTTCTAAATGTGATCTCCCTTTGACAGCATACTGTATCATCATCTTTTAATATTTAAATAAGCTTATCATTGTTACCTATCCTATCGCATTTGTAAAGTTTCTGTCATTTTAGTTGCAAAAGTTATTTTTTTCATTTGTCAGACTGCATGCACTATTGAGTTGACCCCATACTGACCCTGTATAAACAATTTCTTATTAAATTTGTGTATTACATGTGAGTAGGTGTAGACACTTATCATTTTTATATGAGTTATAATAGGAAGGAAGGAGTATTTCTTTCTTAATGTATTATAATGCATCAAATACAATGTAGGTCATGACCTTATGGGACTGTTCTAGCTGACCCCATGAAACAGGAAAATACAAAATATCTTCTAATGTCATTATGATGCATCAAATGGTGTAAAGTACATTACTGACGCCCAGGTGTTATGAAATAGGAAATGATATGATACACTGTATATTTCGTTAACTTCTGAGATCCTCATCCCTAAACCATATAATTTATTTTTGCTCTTTGTGTCATTGTGCGTAAAATTGTATATAGATTATGCCCCCTTGGAGACACCCTGACATTTTAGAACTAGAAATAATAATGTATTTTATCTTAATTCATATGTTATACAGTAGTGTTTGATCCATGTGGGTAATTCCTAGCCTAATGATGTCACTGCTTTGTTTAGGAGACTTTACAATTGCCCCAAATAGACGAATACACATGGAAGTGATGCATATAACATTTTGTTTATAAATCTTAAAAATTGAATTAGGCAATTTCCAAAATGTAAAGTGAATCACGAGAGAAAAGGCAATCAAGAAATGATTTAAAATTTGCTACTGTACACATGTAAGAATGTATTAAGAAGACTGAATCTTTATAACCAGGTTAGATTGGGGGGGGGGTGAATGTGGAGTATAAACAGTTATAATTTGAACCATTTAGTGTTATTAATTGTAACTTGTCAATGAATACTACTTATTGATCCCATGGTAGAAATATGACCTCTGATCATATCTCAATAGATCATTTGTCAATTATGCAAGGTGAAATGTAATTTTTTTTAAGAATAACATTTTTTACCAGTTTATAAAAGTTTTTAGACATCCAAATTACATTTTAATTTTAATAGATCATTCGACAAGGGGGGGGGGGGGGGAGAACAGTTTATTTGAGTTTGTTTGGGAGTGGGGGTTCCAAGTCATGTTTTTGACAATTGTTTAATGTAATTTGAAATAAGACTAAGCCATACTACAGTCATGAACATGATTAGTATGGAACAAAACACAAACTAATACATGTAAAAGTATATATACATATTACTAGGAAGTATTACAAAACAGATAATTGATCTATATCTGGCCGGGTTCTTAAATTGAATCATATATCATGTACATATTATATTATTGTTTCTTTGTTCAAGGCATTTAAGATGGTATGTAGGTCATGATCCCAAGTGCTCTTCCTGAAATTATTAAATATCATAAAAACCATTGAGATCCCCACCTTAATCCAAAGATATTATTCCTCCTTAGGTCATGCAGGCGCATCAGATCATTATGGCATGTAAGTCATGACCCTAAGGGGTCATCCTGACCCCGTTAGAATCAGAAATTGTCAATTAATATCTTTAAATTATTGATTTTTGATGATCCTATCTCTATTTAAACTTTATTATTAAGTCTCCCGAATGAAATTTGAAGACTTTTTGTTGTTGTACGGTTCTTAATACATGTATTATTATTCTTCATCTTCTTTTTCTTCTTTCCTGCTCTGAACTTGTTTCTCAGAGATGGCTGAACATAATTGTACAAAACTCTAGGATATGATATGCCTGCATAACTAGTTGTGCACCCTGGTTTGATTTTTCTAATTTGGGTTAGACAACCACTTTTCAGGGGAAGGGGGTAAGGGGGTGTCAAAAGGGTGTGGGGTCCAACATTGAACCTTGTAGGAAGAATCGTAGACTCTATTGTAAATGGTAACTTGAAAACGGACAAAGATAATAATATAGGGTTTTCATACTCATATATTGGCTGTTAATGGCAATATATAGGGTTTATTAGATCTGACCCCTCGGGTCATCCCAACCCCCCAGGAATTTGAAATTACCATATATCTCAGAAACTGTTATAATCATGACCCCTAAACCATATATATTCATGTTTCTGATGTCAAGGGGCATCAAATGTTATGTAGGTCATGGGCCCTGTATGTGGTCCTGACCCCCTGAAACAGCAAGTCCCTTAATATCTTCAAAACAGTTGAGACCCTCACCCTTAAACCATAAATATTATTGTTCCTTGTGTCAAGGGGCATCAAACGGTCATGGACCCCGGGGGTGGTCATGACCCCCCTTGAACAGGAAGTTCACGAATATCTCGAAAACGGTTGAGATCCCCACCCCTTAACCATATATATATTCTTGATCCTTAAAGGGCATCAAAAGGTATGTACCGGTAGGTAGTGGGCCTCAGGGTTAAATTTAATTTTTCAAAAACGTAATGCACATCTATGGAACAGTTTCTATCATATCCCAAGATATGATGTGTCTATCCATTAAATCGTAAAAGGAGTTCTAGGATCTATGTTTTTTGAAGTGATAAACGTCAATTTTCTGCTACTTTTTGACTCCCTGGATGAAATTTAAATTTTTAAAACCTTACTGCACATCTATAGAACAGTCCCTATCATATCCCAGGATATGATTGTCTATCCATTAAATCATAAGATTGGATCAATGTTCTTTTTTAGTGATAAACGTCAATTTTCTGCTACTATTTGACTCCCTGGATGAAATTGAAATTTTTAAAACCTTATTGCACATCTATAGGACAGCCCCAATTATATCCCAAGAGATGACGTAGCTACTCCAAATGTTGTAAGAGGAGTTCTGGGAACCATATTTTTTTTGCAAAAAAAACGTCATTTTTTGTTGCCCACTGATCCCCTTAATAAAAAAAAAATTTTGGAACCTGATCACGCCTCAATATGACACCCCCAATCATATTCTAAAAGATCTTTGGCTACTGCCAAAAAAAAATGACGTTTTTGAAACCAGTTTTTTGGTAAAAAAAAAAAAAAACACGTCATTTTTTCAGCCATGTAATGACCCCCAGGACAAAATTGAAATTTCTGAAACCTTATTGCGCATCTATAGGATACCCTAAAACATATTCCAAAAGATGATTTGTCTACTGTTGAAAATGTAGGAGGAGTTCGAGGAAGAAGGTTTTTTGTGAAAAAACGTCATTTTTTACCAATTATTTGACCCCCAGGACTAACAAAGAATTTTTGAAACCTTTTTACAAAACAACATGATACCCCAAATCAAACTCCAAGAGTTCAGTTTGCTGGTTTATAAGACGTAAGAGTAGTTTGAGAAAGTAAAACGTGACAGACGGACGGACGGACAGACAGATGGACGGACGGACGGACGGAACAGGGTAACAACAATATACCCGAACTTTCTTTAGAAAGTGCGGGTATAAAAACACTATTGAAACATACAGTGTATAATGACGCTAAGGTGTATGAAACTCGTGATCTTCGACACCGAGTCCCAAAGCAGAATGATGATTGGTGTAATTATAAGAAATATTATTTTATGACTTTTTTTCTATCATAGGATAGTGTAAACAGATAGCCATGCTATGACCTTAAATTGCTAGTATTAAATAATTGGCCACTATGATATTTAAGTGTACCTAGGTACTGCGTATTGAAATTAATAGAATGAACTCTGTGAATCTTGTAGCACTGCGTAGTATTCCTAAATGATGTTATAAAACCAGGCGAATAATACAAGCATAATAATATCCAAATTGAGAGTTTAAAAACAAGTGTCATATTTGACGATTCTGTGTCTGCAATGATAGCTCTAGTACTCTATATTGACTCATGTATTGTGTATTCTAAAAATTAACCTTTGTAACCTTTTATGCCGTGTATGAATGAACGTATTATGAGTAAGTGATGCCTCATACTAGGTGGGGGACTCCGAGACCCAGGACTCGGAGACTCACATCCTGCATCCAGACTCTTTGATTGGCAGTTTTGACGGTTTTGTTACTTTATTTAGGAATAAACTATTAATCTTAATTTTGAACACTGAATGTTCACTCATGATCGTCGTAAATGGGCCGAACTAGTCAAAACTGTCCATCATATGTAAAATGTTATATATATACCCATGTAAAATGATGTTGAGAAGATAGATCCCGCATATAGATCGATTCCGCTTATCGAGATTCTGAGACTCTTGATTTGGGCTGCTTTAGATTGTTGTAATCTTAACTATACGATCACGATTAATAAACTATTGTTCAAAGAAGTACTGGACTTCGAGTTGAGTATCATCGCCAGAAGAAAACAAAGTCTGAAGGCTTACATGAACTTTCTTGGTGCCAGTGACCAGGACTGAGCGAAGTTCAATATCGAATAAGGTAAGAATCATTTCTATATGTCTCTTATAGCTATCTCAAAGTAAACAACTTTGTCTAAGCAACCAATATGACGACAGGTGATGGGTTTGATAAAAAAAAATTAAAAATCAAATGGAGCAATCGGAAAAACAATTCGCGGGGTTGGGTCAGAACAAAGAAAATAAAGGGCAAGAAACAGGTCAAAAGTCCCCAGAAAAAGAGCAGATTAAACAAAACACTTTTGAAACATATCATGATGCTAGGCCGTATGAAACTCGTGAACCTCGACACCGAGTCTCAGATCAGGATGATGATAAAGATTTTTTCATTGGTCAAGTTAAAGCTATGACAGCCGCACTCTCAACGCCCCTATTCTCCGTGATAACATCTTTTGAAGGAGATGCTAAACTTTACAACAATGAATAAAGGAAGTTGAAAAGTATGGTATTATGGCTGGTAAACAAGGTCACGAGATCCCCAGTCTCGCATACATAACGAGTAAGGGTTCAGTAGGGGAATATATTAATCAAAGGTATTTAGATGAAACAGATGCGTCTGAAAAAATCTCATCTTAGACCGATCTTAAGGGATCCCTTAAAAATTGATTTGCAGAAATAACAGATTCCCTGCACGCGTTAGCAGAAATGCATAGGACTCGACAAAATTCAAATGAAAGTGTTCAGTTGTTCGCCGAGAGACTATTACAAATCGCAGAAAACGCATACAGTAAAAACAGACTAAAAAATCCTTTGGTACAACAATAGTTAGTAGATATCTTATGTGACGGGTTCACATTCGATTACCTCAGAACGTAAATTTTGCGAAAAAATGTTAAAGAGTTAGAATCCGCAATCCAAATAGCAATGCAAGATCAAAACTAGCGATAAGAGGGTCAAATATGACAGAGATTGTACAAAGTAATGACAACGGACGAACTCTTTCAAATTTTCATACTACTCTCCACTTATTAAAGGATAGAGTAGATAAACTAAACTCAGTAGAAACAAGGCTTATAAAGCCAATGAAAAATGACCATGAATGAAATCGTAGGTGTTTTTGTGTTAAATGCAAAAAGATGGGTCATAGGATTCAATTTTGTCCTCAAAATAAACCCCAAGTCAGGTCCCTTCCTCAAATGAATACACGGCTCAGTCAAAACAAGCCCGTCCATGATATAGAGCAGAATCCCCGCTCACCTGTGGATTGTTGGAAATGTCATGTGCGTGCAGATTGTTGAAGCTCGCAAATGTATCAAAGAGCGCAGCAACATCAGAACAGCCTATCATATCGTAAAGGCCAAACATATAATTTTAGAAACCAAATAAATGAGAGACCATCTCAAAATTCAAACATCGCCCTTATTTTGTTAAACGAAAACAGGAAAACTAAGACGTTCCTCCTTCGTTGAAGACCTTTAAGAAAGAACTTTAAACAAAGACCTACATATGCACTTAGTTTTGCTAACAACCCCAGAAGCTGTTTATAAAAAAAAGGAAACATAAATTGATGGCTTCGGTAGATACAGATGTAGCCATTTCTCTAATTTGTAAGAAAATGTATGATAATCTATTTCCCCGCCCCAAGTTGTTTGATAACAACATTCCCTCTCTACAAGCAGCAAATGGTAATTCTTTGATTGCGATATGGTATGTAAATATTTCCTTTAAGATTTAGACCACAAACTTTATATGACAATAGGACTCAACCGAAACATGACTTTTGGTCGTGATTGTCTCATGAAAAACAATGTTCGTTTAAACTTTGATCATGGACTCATGCGTATTAATGACAAAGCATGCGCGGAACTGAAAGAAGATTTAAAAATCTCAACTATTGTATGAACTCCTAAGAAACTTATTATGGGACCAAACAGGGTCTCCATATTCTATGAAAAAAAAGATAACAATTTTCCTTTGGAAAAAGGTGACTTGAAGTGAACAGCATAAATAATAACTGCATTATGAAAGATCCAGGACTATATTTAAAAGACGCCGGTTGGTCGAAAAGATAAAAAAGTTCCAATGATATTCGTTAGCCAAACTAACAAAAGTTATAAAATCCCAAGATGATACAGTGTAGGACCTGTTACCACATAAAAACAGAAGGAAATCTCAGAAATACAGACAACATTAGACACCAAAGAAGAGTTTGAGGTACCTAAAAGATTTGAACACCCAATCAAAAGACTTGTGAGCAAAAACAATGATTTATTTGCAAAGAAAGACAGTGATCTCTGAGTGACTAATACTGTTAAAATGCATATGACGATAGAAACTGGAGACCATAGCCCAATAAAGAATAGACCCTATTGTGTACTCTTAAATAGAATACAGACAAGGCCATACCGGAAATGATGGACGCAAATATTATTGAGAGGTCACAATCGCCTTGGTTATTTCCCTTGGTAGTGGAAAAGAAAAAAAACCCGAATCAGACAGAATGTGCGCAGACTTTAGAAGTTTAAATAGGATAGTGAAACCAGTATCATTCCTGCTACCATTGGTTAATGACATCCTATGTTTACTAGTTAAGGGAACATATTTCACAGCACTAGATTAACAGATTGGATATTGGCAAGTGAAATTAGAAGTTTCAAGTTAAGAAAAAAAAAACTGGCCTGCATGCCACAAAGAACTATTTCAATTCCGGATGCCATTTGGGTTGATTTTAAGACCTGATGAACATAGTTCTTTGAGGACAGGAGGAGTTTGCCATTGCATGTACCTGGATGACGGTCTTATATTCTCAGAAACATCGGAAGATTATCTTTGTCATATTCAAGACGTTTTAAGATCAATTCTCTGTAAAAACCAAAGTTTTACTATAGGGTCATGGCACGCATGATCTCAGATTTTCATGAAACTTTCTCAGGTGATTGATACTCATAAGGTATGACATTATCCACCATCAAAATGATGTCCATGACCTTGGTTGCCATGGTAACCAATTTCATTCATTTAGGGCCCAAATACACAGTTTTTGAGTTGAAAAGTAAGGTAAACTCAAGGTCACAGAATGGGCTTATTTATAAATTTCCAAGATTTTCACACATAATATACATAGTACAAATATAGATGTACATGATGCTAGAAAAAAAATATCGATGCCCTTGTTTATTTTAAAGCTGGTGGCTCAAAGATGGCCAACATTTCTAAATTTTGATATTTCAATTTTCATCCTGTTTTTGTAAGTCTCTCAAAAATTGCAGGCAAAGAAAAAATAAATCAATTCCAAATTTTAAAACATGATATGTATATAAAATATCATTTATAAAAACTAGAGCGGGTATCTTTTTCGTTTTTGTTTATTTTACTTCCAAAATATCTTAATTTGACACCTTTCCAACCCCCTAAAAATTTTTATGAAATATTCTTTAAACAATAAGTTGATCATAAAACTCCTTTAAAATACTTTTTCTGCTTAAATAAATGAAAAACTTATTAAATATTTTAAAATATTTAAAATTCAATGTATCAGGATAATTTAATTTGGCTTTATAAGAATTGTTTCTATATATTTTTTGCAAAGGGCAGATAACTCCAAGCAAGAAAGTCTATTAATTGAGTCTTAACAAATAATAATAGCATGAAATTCTGTTTTTAGATAGTTTCCATCAATGAATTAGGTTAACTGCTTGAATAGATAACAATATTTATGTTTTTAACCACTTTAAAAAGGCTTAAATTGATTTTTTTGTATGATAAAGGGCAGATAACTCCAAATGTCAGCACAAGGGGAAAATGATATATCTTTTCAATGCAACTCAAGAAATAAAAGATCAACACTTACTTAAAAGCTAATAAATATTCTTCAAATTATTATTCAAAATATATTCCAAATCATGAAAATAAAATAAAAATACACAACTAAGGGACAATAAATTAATGTCGAATTGCCAATATTTTAGCGAGTTCAGTTTGTTTATTATTTGTTCATCTAGAATTGTATGTCTGACTGTCTTGTTGGTCTGGGTATTCACTGGACTGTTCTCATCATTTTCCTCAACACTCTGCAATGTTGAAAAAATAAAAAATTACATGTATGGATCATTTAATAAAATCATTTACAGGAACATGTAATGTATTTGCATAAAATACCACAACAGACATGTTCAGGTGTGACTGAATTTTTTTTTTTTTTTCAAAGAAGAAGCAAAATCCTGATGTGTTTATGTTTACATGTACAAAATTTCAAAAGTGAAAAAGAGGAAATGGATTTCAATTAGTATCTCATTTTTTAAAGTTATATTGATGAATGTTATTTTCACTTGGAATTTAGTCTAAAGCTGCATGCACTATTTAATAGCCGCAACTGAATTAGATATAGCATAACAGGGCTCACCATTAACTAAAATATTAACCTGTTCTTCGGGCAAGTTGCTTACTTGTGTAAATGCTATTATAAATTGTAATTTGACATTGAAAAGTATGGAAAAATTATGAATGGCATATGAAATAAATGATAGAAATTGATAAGAGTATGGTTGGTCTCCACATTATTTACTGTCACAAAATATTTCGTTAAAATTATCCTTATTGTTGGTGTTATCAAATACAGTGTATCTCAGTACTCGGTCAGTATTCATATTTAAAATAAATTATTAAGGTTTAAAACATATCTTACTATTGTATATAATATCACTCAAGAGAAGAACATTCTACTCAATCTGCTGATGTGTTCTAGTGATATGACACTGACAAGTAGATTTAGTACATTTATTTCAGCAACTAAGCTACTATATATAGTTTGGATATACGTTTTCAACCTTCACTGAAATTTCATGTTTCTTTTTTTCTTATACTTAAAGTTTGATCTGTTCTATTAAAGTGAAAAAAAATATATTTAATTGTTCATGACATTTTATGAGGTCTATCATCATATCATAATTGTTCGAGAAAAATGAATTGTAAACCAGACAAGTGTTTGTGTAGATTGACGTGTCCAAATAAAAAGATCAGCTGGACACAGCAACTGGACAAGTGTAACTGTTGATCCCTGCATGATAGATAATATACTATCAGCTGATTTGAATATCTACATGTGGCATCACTTTTTGATTAATTTTGTTTAATTTCATCAACTCACATTTTCTGTTTTATGTCTTCCTTTTGACAGAGTCCATTGTGATGATAAGAGCCAAATTCATTTGTTTCTGCAGCATACACATAATCCTGCAATTGTATTTTAATATATTCACAGCAAATTTATAACAAAATGAATCATTTTAAACAAATGCCCAAATTACCTTTACCTTTACATTTACTTTAATTCTGTTAACTTTACATGTATATTTATAATCTGAATCAAGTAGTCTGTTCCAAATTGTATTTCCATCACTGTTTGTTTAATTAAGATGGCTCAAATCAGCAAAAAAAAAAACCAACCCAAAAACAACTTAGGTATGAAATATAACATGATGCGAAAGAAGAATATAAATCAAAAAGGTGAAAAACATTTTTTTTTGTGGGGGGGGGGGGGGGGGTTTGTATTTTCTTTTAATTTAAGTATCAGTATACAGACAACCTAAATTTATCAATTAAAACAAAAATAATTGGAGAGGGTGTTTTGGGGAGGGATATTTTTGTTTGCCAGGGGAATCTGATGCCTGACTTTTAAAATTTACTCTGTACAATAACATTTAGACCTGAGATGTATTCATTGAGAAAATCAACAATTTAAGCGATGGAAGCTTGAACAGACTAAAAGATTGGTTGAAAGTTATTTGATTTGGATGTGAATATACATACCTTGACTAATTGGAATAAGGACTGCCATGAACTGCATCTTATCTCCATAGACTGCCTTTTTATGATCCTATTTCTTCGCTTGTTCATGAGGTTTTTAAACATATACATGTATATTCCAGAGATTTGGGGTTAATTTAATCAAACCACATCATTGGCACCAAATCTGACTTTCACATATAAAATGCATGGCAATGATGGATTTTTGTAATCGGTGTGGGTACCTCAGAACTATGCTCGTAATGGGTTGACACTCTAGAAGAGTACACACTGCGATTCTTTCCACACCATCAGTCCGCGGTAGGGGTGTTAAATTGTTTTGCATTCCTATATAAGTGTTGCAGGTTGGTAGCTCATTAGCTTCCTTGGTTGAGTGCTGGATTCGTATGTCAGATTACCGAAACTTATGTAGAGGAAAACGCTGTCCCTTTCACTTGATCATTTTGTACAAGACAGTCACGTGTTTACAAAAGGTTTGAATGCAGCACAGATCGGTAATTAAGCTAAATCCCAATAGAGCATGGTTCATTTCATATTCACCAATTCATTAGAGACTATCTCTAAATACATAAAACTTAAATCACATGCTTTCTCCACCCCATTTAATCTATGTTTTCCCAACGTCTGCTTTTGCCATGTTGTTGTGGCGTCTTTTTTTGTACTTCAATACAGAAGAGTCAACAAAGGGAAGTAACTTTAAGTTGGATTTTGTGGAAAAGCGGTAACTTCAAATAGTTGTAAGTTAAAGCCAGTGAATATACCCAAGCCAATTTTGATTGTATTTATTAGACCAAGGTTTTATCTTATTACAAAAATGTCTATTCCCGCTGCTTAAAATTAAATTGATGTTATTTAATGTGCCTGTTTTTCACTATTTTATAAGCTAAATCTATAAAACAAAGACCGATGGTATTGTTATCTGTACATTTCACTTAAATCAATTTATGTGTACAAGTGCATCGATTATTTGCTTATAAAATTAAACCAATGTCATGACCAAACCTTCATGCATTTAGGGAGCATACGAGTTATTTATATAATGGTGCTCTATATGTCATTTTGGCCAGAAGCAAAATGTTTCAATGTCGTTGCTATGGGAACTGAGTATGAACTGTCAAATATATACCCACAGAGAATCTTCATATGGAACATTCTTTCAAGTCAGAGAGATAAAATTCAATTCTATGATAGTGCATGGCCACGTATTTTTGGTGTTTACAGAGAATTGAAGTTAAATCGCCTAAGAAAACTTAAATTAAAACTAAAAGAGTGTAGTTTTTAAAGGAACATACTGAATCTTGGTTTCATCATCAATGAACATGGCGTTACACCTGATTCAAAGAAAGTCGAAACTATAAGAAAGTTACCTGCATCCACTTCAGTCCGAGAGGTTTGTGGCTTTATAGGTATGTGTAGTTATTACAGGAGATTTATACCAAAATTCTGTAAGATTGCTGAACCATGGATTGACTTAACAAGAAAGTGTGCAAGTTTTATATGGACAACATGTTCCCAAAAAGCGTTTGACTTTATTAAAGAAAGTTAACAGTAGTGTCTTTGTTAGCATATCCAGACGCTAATAAGCCGTAGATCTTGTACACCGATGCCAGCGACATTTGTATTGGAGCTTGCCTCATTAAAAAATCAGATGAAGGAGAAGGTAAGCTAATATATTACTTATCCCACAAGCTGAGTAAAACTCAAGAAAAATGGTCAACAATAGGAAAGGGGGCCTTTGCAATCCCCTTCGCTCTTCAGAAGTTGGACAATCACTTACATGGTGCTAGTTTACTCTGAGAACGGAACATAAGCCGCTGAAATATATCTTAGACTCTCCAATGCAGAATAAGAAAATTCAACTATGGGCATTAAGTATCGCTGGTTATAACTGTAAAGTGAAGTATATAGAATGAAGATTCAACTGCTGTGCAGATCTTTTATCCAGATTACCAACAGTCAATTCTGAGTGTATAGAGGAAGAACAATCAAAACATGATGGACAAGATGTTAAGGACAACTTTTTTGAAGTGAACGTACTTAACTCAAATGCCTTATCGCCTAGGAGATTTACCAAATGTGAAATTAAGCAACACGATGAATTGATCAAACCCTTTTTCGATTAATTAAAAGAAATCAACATCAAAGAAAGTCAACAAAACGGTGAGCAGATCAAGAAACTACAAACTCGACTTCATAAAGGAACCGAAACGGCAACTGAAGACAAGTTCTTGGAAATTGATTGTTTAATGTACTATCTTTCAGATGGAGACTCAGACGGCCCAATATTTCGCATGTATGTACCACGTGAGTTAAAACGTTTGGTTGGGCAGCAATATACGCAGCACAGTTAAGGCTGGAATTTGGAGGCGGGACTTATTTTGATAAACTTTGAACTCATGACTATTCATTAGATATGTAATTTTACGTAAATAACACATATTAATGGTAGTTGATTTGTTTTTGGATTTAATTTCTTGTTGAAGAGAGTTAAATCAAATACCAAACCCCACTTTGTGCAATAATGATTACTATTTACTTATTTTTCATGAAAACATTAATTGTCGTTTGGTTCCGATCTGCTCCCTTCCGACGCTTATTTCGATCCGTGACGCGTCGGCTATTTTTAGCTGCTAGCAAAATGGCAGGCATGGATGTAAACATGTGCGCCGAGAAGTTGTGGATTGATACTATGCGTGTGGATGTCGAACTATGCAGGAGATATGGTAAGTATTGGACAAATCATTTCGTAAACTAACGCAAAGAGTATGATAAAGTATGTAAACGCAGTTTTTAGTTTGTGTTGTAACCATAAACATAACAAAGTGATGTACGGATCGAGATTTGTTTTCCCCAAGACCACATATTGTAAATAATTACGAAGCTTTATTACGTATCAACGCACTAGCAAATCATTTTGTTACACAAAGGATAATATATCAATACTTTACTTGCATATAATTTATTATTTTAAAGATTTTAAATCCCACTTGTTGAAAACGTCTTGGACAAAAAAAATGCCGATGCCGATTTATCAGCTTTTCCCCATCAGACATTAGATTTTACCTGAATGCACAACTTCCCAGTTCCACATTGATTATTTTTTAGCGACACTATACATGTATCAATGTAGATGATAAGTAGTGTCACTGTGTTATAGACTGTGTTGGTATATTTTCAAGGACTGGTATATTATCAATATTTTGTTTTAGCATGTGTACCAATTAATTTAAAGAAATCATTTTTACTCTGACAAGTTGCTCTAAAGTATTAGTTCTGACTGCTGATCCATGTGGCTTCAAATAAAATGTCTCTGCTCAGCTTGTTTACATTAAAATTTAACAACATTTATATTTATTTAGAATTTATTTCAGTATAACAGTGTGTCATAATTACTTATATTACCAGTATATGTAAAATTATGGTCTAGAATAAAAAACAAGATGGCACAATATAGGTTAATTGCTGTGAGAATTATTATCTCTAATATTGTACTGTTTTGCTGACCTGTCTTAACTATCAACATGATCAGGTTTTTTAACATGTTTAATTTACATGTATCAGAACAATTTCTAAATAGAATTATTTATCAGGCGCGTTGACTGTCCTTGCAGACATTTTTCAAAGCAATACAATTATCCTTGTTAGGTAGCATTACATTGTTAATAGCTACAACTAGATTGTCATTATCGTCATTCGCAGCATGCAATTACCATACACCTTGCTTTCAATATCAGGGGTCAATCAAATCATTTCGTTGAAACTAATCTGGAGTTAAGAGGGCTATACCGATTCAAAGCTTTTATGTAGTGCATTGTAAAATTTTTACTATATTTGTTTAAATTGGCCGGAATACATAATCTAGAAAGAAAAAGAGTGATAGCTTTGAGGTTTCAAAATATGAAGTGCTATTTTTTGTCTTTCACACCTTTATTAGCTGATCGCAAGCCTCAAAGACTGCATACTGATCAACAAGTACTTGTATCGCTGCATAAATTTTGAGTTCAAGTCTAAATAACTGGTAATTTGATGATTTCATTTACGCCGTAGCTTATACAAGTATTTCATTTGTAGACTCCTATACTACTTGTGTTGTGTAAAAGAGGTAAAAGGTGCGGGGTACCAGTGTCATGGTGTTTGATTCCATATGCTGTATGCTCCAGTGTTTCATTACAATCAACTGCTTCAGCCCCTAAGTTGAATTTATCCAAATGCATTTTACATGTTTTGGTAAGATTACAAAATACAGTGCCTTACATATATATTATGGAGACTATCCTGCATGTATTTGTGTGTTTTCATTCTACCTGAAATGTAACTAAACTTACTGTGAGAGTATACACTATATCACAAACATTAATTTCTTAGCATTATCCCTTGACGATAAAGATTTTTTAGGGGGGGGGGGGTTTCTGCTATTGTAAACATTTATACCTAAGTCATCTTGGAGTATTAAGTTAACTCTTGATTTTCTTCAGTATATTGGGAACATTTGTTTATTGCCACAAGAAAATCTGTAATGTTAATAATAATGTATATTTATATTTAATCTTGGCATCTTTTGTGTTCACTATTGTTTACAAGAACTTTGAATAAACACCAGAGGCTAACTCTTTGCTCATGGAGTTGTCTTTTATCAAAAAAGATTTCACAGGGTGAAAGGTCATTTTTCGTCATTTGACATTGTTTAGTTTATACCGTTGTAAAGTGCAAGTGCTAAAATATATAATGTTATGTTAAACTGTGTAGGCTTATGCGTGAGACCATCTGCATTAATTGGTGAATTGGCTGGTTCTACCTCCCTATGTTCCTGCCTGTTACCCTGTTTTTCCTATGTGGAGACTGTGTTGTCTAAAGTTAAATTTTAAAATTCTTCAGAAATATATTTTGTACAAGTTAACCACTCTGAGTTTAATATACCCGGTAATCTTTTTTGGTACAAGTTAACTATATCCGGTCAGTTACTCACTTCCTGTCAGCCTTACTAACCAGTCCGGTCTCAGTTTGTCAATCGTCTTCAATCTTGTTAGATGCGTGCCTCGAGCCACTAAGTAAGTCTTTTTTATTGAAGGTTATGCTTAAATTTGTCAGTATTTAATTGTATTTTTGAAGTATAGTTACAGATGGAAATTTATTATGCAAATAAAACATTCTTAAAGGTATGGCACGCCATTATGGTCTTTAAAGTAATTTACAGTTTAAAGGTATAAAGTAAGATTCTATATTTTCCTATTTAGTAATTTGCTATTTCTATTTGTTGTAGTTTTTTTTACCAATATAGTACACAACAGCAAAGTGTCCACACAAAATATATCATGAAACCCGTGTGACTTTTGTTTGCGTTGTGCATGGTTAGCTATCTGCCTGCACCAGGCAGAATAGTGAAAAATTAGTATCGTCAGACAGGAGAAAGAAATCATCTTTTACAGAAGCAGACTTCACAGAAGAAGAAAAGGTTGATCTTCTATCTACTCAAGGTAACAGATGACGTGTAAATTTATCCTCAATCACGATCATAACCCATCAAATACCGAGGATGGCAACATTCAACAAAATCAACCATATTTTGAACAGACTCCACCAATCAGTGTTCAACAACCAGAGGCAGATGACCGACATCTGGGATATCTAAATGCAGTTAATCAAGGTTGTCTTCCTTCAATTCCAATTCATCAAATGCATCAATTTTGTGCGCCTTCTAATTCAGTAAATCCTGTTTGTTCTACCTCGATTTCAGTGCCTCAAGTTTGTGCTTCTCAAAATTCAGTGTCTCAAGTGAATGTCCCTTTAAATTCAGTGCCTCAAGTGAGTGTTCCTTCAAATTCAGTGCCTCAGATGCGTATTCCAAATTCAGTTGATCAACGGAGTGCTCCATTGAATGCAGCTTCTCAAAAGTTCGTTCCCTCGAATTCAATGCGTAAAGTTTGTGTTACTACAAATTCATTGTCTCATATGATTACTGCTCTAGATCTAGTACCAGAACAGACCGACAACACTACGACAATGACCGACTTTTCAAAGGTTTTGCTACGCAAGGATTTTCTACTCACACGATTCACCAACTTTGATGATCGTCCAGAAAATTTCAATTCTTGGAGTTCTTCATTCCGGAGTGTTATACTAGAACTTGGTGTCACAGAGTTTGAGGAAATGAATTAACTTGTGAAATGATTGGGTCCAGAGTCGTCAAAGTTTGCTTGTACTCTTCGCTCCGCAAACACCCACAATCCTAGTCTAGGTGTAAAACGTATTTGGGATAGACTGAACGATAGATATGGGAGACCTGAGATGGTGGAACATGTTTTAAAGCAGAAACTACATTCGTTCTCAACCCTCACAAATAAAGATCATGCCAAATTGTTCGCTCTTGTGGACATTCTCACCGAAATTGAATCGGCGATGACTAATGCAAAATACGAAATTTGTTTGAGCTACTTCAATTCATCTACTGGAGTACTACCCATAGTTGCCAAACTACCCTCATCTCTACAAGACAAGTGGACATCTCAAGCAGCTGGATACAAAAAAACGGAATGATATAGCATTCCCTCCATTTTCTTTTTTTGTTAATTTCATCCGTGAAATGTGTAAAATCCGTATTGATCCTGGACTTGTATGTCAACCGTCCACAAACACAAACATGGCATACAGCAAACCTACTGGCGGAGTCACTTCTCGTAAAGTTGAAATTGTATCATCAACTCTGTCAATACGTTGTCCCATACACAATGCTGGACATTCTTGAACGAATGCCGTGGCTTCAAAAGAAAATCACTACGTGAGCGTCAAAACATTTTACGTGATAAGAAATTATGTTTCCGATGTTGTGCCTCACAAAGTCTTGTGTCCAAAAATTGTACAGCGGACATTAAATGTGATATTTGTGGTAATTCTAATCATGTCACAGCGATGCACATTGATCGTCGTCCTTCAAAACCCGAATCCCCTACACCGGTCTCAACAGCGAAAACTGCCTCAAGTAATGGCAGGGAGTATGAAGAAGGAAAACATGGGAGTCGTTCATGCGGGAAAATCGTTTTAGTGGACGTGTTTTGTCAATCAAATCCTGTGAAAGTTACCCGTGTTAATGCGACAGTCGATGGCCAGAGTAACTGGACGTTGGTGTCCCCTTATTTATTAGATCGACTCGGCGTTACAAGAGAATGTAAACCCTACACTCTTACGTCATGCTCCGGTGTAAAAACAGTCGCGGGACGCCGTGTGAACAGATTATGTGTCAAAGCCTTGGATGGTACAACTACATTCAACTTACCGGAAGTCATTGAATGTGATTCTATTCCTAGAGAACATCTTGAAATACCTACTCCCAAAGTCGCTCAATCACAACCGCATCTACAATGCATTGCACCTTTCATACCTCCCCTAGATCGCAATGTGAATGTTGAACTGCTCATAGGACGTGACTTACCTTATATACATTATGTGCGCGACCAAATTACTGGCAGCCAAGGTCAACCCTTTGCTCAACGTCTTCCACTAGGATGGTTCGTCATTTGTGAAGTTTGTATTGGTAAAGTTCATCCTCCAAAGGAAGTGAATGTAAACAAAACGCATATTCGTAATGATGGAAGGTGCACCACCTTTCCAGTGTGTCACAGCAATATCAATGTCAAGGACAATGATTTTGACATATTCCTACGAACACCATTTTACAACAAGATTGGACCGTCTGTTGAGGACCGCAAGTTTGTAGCTCTTATTGAAGCAGAGTTCCACAAAGACACTGATGGTGTTTGGTCCGCACCATTACCTTTCAAAGAGTCAAAACCAGTGATGCCTAACAATTATTCACGGGCCTGGAAACGTGCTTTGATCCTCAACACAAGTTTAAAGAAAGATCATCAGAAACGACAACACTTCTTTGCATTCATGTCAAAAGTCTTAGCTAGATGGGCAGCAGAAGTTGCTCCTTCCGACATACCTGGGGAATGCTGGTATTTACCCCTTTTTGGGGTGTACATTCCAAAAAAAAACGGATCAAATCCGAGTAGTATTCGACTCGTCGGCTGTGTTACAAGACGTTTCATTGAACAGTGTGTTAATGTCTGGACCAGATTTAACAAACAACCTTGTTGGAATCCTCATGTGTTTCCGTGAAAATGAAATTGCTATAAGTGGTGACATTCAGCAAATGTTTTATGCATTTCGTGTTCATGAGGATCATCGTGATTACCTCAGATTCCTTTGGTACGAGGATAATAACTTTGAAAAACCTTTAATACAATACCGAATGAAAGCTCACGTTTTCGAAAACCGATGTTTTGTTTGCGTTGTGCATGGTTAGCTATCTGCCTGCACCAGGCAGAATAGAGACCATTGGCATGATTTTGTGCGAGAAAGGCATTTATGTGCATTTACAACCTCCAAACAGAAATATTAACATGATTATATATGTTTATTATAAATATACGAACCTAATCTTAGAATTTATATGTTGAATCTGAGCTATGGATTTTGAAACTGTTGTTTTTTGTTTTTTTTCAAATTATTAACAATGTTATTTAAAACTTAAACAGTCAAAATTCTTATCATGCAAATATTATTTATTTAAAACATAATTTATTTGTTAACAGTTTCTTGACTATGATTTATTTCTTCAATATTTCCCTGAAAAATGAATAATAAATGTTTGAAAATCTATGTATTTGTTGTTGTGATCAACACTCGAAATCTAGGAATTTACATTGTTCATGTATTGTTTGAGTATTTGTTCATTAGGGGTGGGGGTAAGAGTTTTATGCTTGTACTTTCTTAAACATAAACAGCAATATATTGAGGAATAATTTCAAAAGGATAAACAGCAATTTTGAGGAAGAATGTGTTTTAAAATATATTTCATTCACCAGTTATTGATTTAATTGGCAAAAAAGGTAAAAAGTAAAATGACAAAATGCATGGCGTGTTAATTGTTGTATGCACGGAACTAGAGGGGGGGGGGGTCAGCTAGATGTTCCAGATCCCCTCCTGCAAAATTCACATTTCTTTAAATTACATTACAATATTATACCTTGAACCCCCCATCTTGGCAAACTTAAATAACTGTCGCCCCCCCCCCCCCCCCCCCCCCCTCTCGGAAAAAATTTCCAGATCTGAACATGGAATATAAAGAGGTAATGCATGTCGTAGTTATTTCATGTTTTTTTCTGTTTTCTGTTCATGACCAACGCTGTCACTTGAAAATTATAAATGTATGATATTTATTTATACTTAAGTTACAATTTTACCTCCAGCAATCCAACCAAGGGAAAATATCGCAAAATGCTCGTAATGTAATTCAAATTTTCTGCAACACTATATCTACAGTGTTATTTCCCTTAACCAAAATTATATTGGGTTTGAAAAGGGGGTTGAGTTAAGGAAAATACATGTATATCATCTTCAACGCACTTTCGCAAGGGCATAACCTGCATGGATATTTTGATATTTTACACAGTAATGAAGACGGTTTTGAAGTAACTGAAAAATGCTGCTGCTTTGCTTTATTGACATGAAAAATGACATGATACCACAGTAAATGATGGACTGTCGAGTGTATTGGTTGGATATAGCGTTGTAATTAACCCGATTCCATTTAAGCAGCAGTGATTTTGGTGTGAAGGAGATCACATTTAAGTTATACATGCAAAACAAATAAATGTGCAACGGAGGTATGCCCTTGCGATATTGAAAAATATGTGTGACATAGTAAAATGTTTATAAATACCGATGTCACGTGATAGGCACGTGATGACTCTAAATGCACATGTGTGTCGTAACACATGAATCACTAGAGTTAATATAATAGTATTTTGGGAAAAGTTTTAAGCGAGTTTGAATTAATACGACCATCAAATTTGTAGTTCGTTTTTGATGACACAATTCTTAGTAATTTAAGCATATGCAACCTTAGCAGTGCTGCGTAATAATGGACTTAGACATATGGGAGTCGACAAAACATGTAACGTAATCAGACAAAAGTACTACGTAACAAATTTATAGAAAAGGTTATATTCCTATGTAGAAGGATGTGTAGTAGGTCAAACGAGGAGCAATAAGCAGAATCAAGCTCCACTTTAAGAGAGGAATATACAACCTTTTCCAATGGCTAAGGTAGGACTTGATTTATCATGACCATATCCAACATCCTTGTCAGGAAACAAGTACATAGTCTTTTTTAAAAATTGGTCTGGATGGCCAGAAGCTTTCCCCGTTCCTGATAAGTCAGCTGACAACATAGTACATCTTATCTTAGAAGAAATATATCCAAGGTATTGTTGTCCTCTTCAAATCCTCACAGACAATGGAACAGAGAATGTGAATAAGAAAGTGGAATGAACCTTAACAGAAGTGAACATAAACCTTATCAAAACATCTTATTACAGTCTTAAAGGTAATCGTAATGGAGAAAGATTTCATAGAACTCTTCATGATGTGATGGCTAAAAAAATAACAGACAACGCTCAAATGTGGGACATTCATCTTAATTAGACTATGGCTGCCATTCGATTCCATCTTATGCGGGTATGATATGGTAATTCTCAGCGATCGGTTGAGTAAAAATTTATCTGATAAATATGAAGTCACAATTATCAGTATGATGTCATATTTTACTCAAGAAATCTATTGATTTTAACTTTATCTCTGGTCTAAATTATCAAAATTACAAGCGTAAAATGTCACTAGAAACTCCTCTAACTGAATATATGTTTTTATTTCTATGCATAACGTATTATTAACATTGGTGACGTCACTAGCATGTTTTATAGAGAAAATCAATGTCGGGAGACCAATAATCGAAATGCAGTGTAAGCAATGCCGAAAAAAGTCTTATTTAATACCAATATCCAAGATTTAGATTTTTTCAGTTAGGATATAGTGAGGATAATACAGGCATGGATATTTTGTTTTTTCAGCGAGTGTTTTAAGGTATCTATATGGCTTGACCGGCCTTTCCTCTATCAGTGTGTACAAAAAGGCAAAAGTGTAACACTACCTCGAATATTATGAAAGATGACTTTGGCAAATATCAAAAGTATATGACCTAAAATATTTAAATAGTGCTGCTAGAATCTTTTGCTTTGTTGTTGTAATTGAAAAAAAACGTAGTATTTTCATTGATATTGAAAAAGTTGAGGGGGTTTCCGATAAATAATGACAATGTTTATTTTATGCGATTAACAATAGAATTCTGGCAGTCATACTAATAAACATGAGCCAATTACCTATCAAATTATTGTATAATACATATAAATGAACTTTGGGGTAATGTTACACATTTTTGATTTTTGTCAAGGTAAAAACAATGATCTATATTTAACAGTCACTTGAGACCATGGCACGGCAGCCTCAAATATCGACTCGATTCCAAGGTAGAAAAAATAATATCCTTGTGAACACTTTCACTTGATAGTAAAATTAAGCACTGATTTCATAAAAAATAAACAATTTTTAAAATAACCATGATTTCGACCACCTTTTAAACTCAGATTTGCCTTAACCTACCCGCGAAACGGGAGATATGCAGGAGAAGATCAACACAGGATTGCCCTTCAAGAACAACGTAAAGCTTTCCTGCTAGTACATTGCAATATGAAAGACGCCGAGAAGAAACAGAAAGCTCAGGCCGATAAGAAAAGCAAAGACGAAGATGTTAAGGTATGTGACCCTGTCTACCTCAAGAACAACAGAAGACAAAATAAGTTAGATAAAAAAGTGGCTACCATATTATCGAATCATAGAGCAGAAAGGACCAGTTAGTTTCGTGGTGAGAGCTCAATCGACTGGATTAAACACCAAATGTCATGCACGACAATTAAGACTGGCATTAAGACATTTTCAAAGAAATCCACACAAAAAAGGGACTGGTCCCTTTATTTAGGAACCAAGGCACTCGTAAACTCTATTACAAATAACCTAAAAACGAAACAGATTTTGTAATTTATTATAGAAGCAAAGTTGTTGATCGTTACAATTTCTATAAGAAAAAATCACTGCCACGCCCATTTATTACGTAATTTGGGATTTCTAGGGGCCACAGTACTTAAACTTTTACGCAATATATGTAGAAAAGGAGACACTTTGTTAAGCATTGTAGAAGAGAAAATATTTGCATTGATGATTCTAATCGATTCCATTAATCAAAACACCAATATATGTCTCCATTAAGGATGTAGAGGGTTGGCCCCTAAAAAATTCAGTTATTTGTAACTAAAAAATGATCAACGATTTTAGATGGATGTAAAAACAAAAAATGTTAGACTTTTTGAATGGACTTAAGAAATAGGGGCTGACCCCTTTTTGGGGGGGCCAAGACACTCGTAAAGTCTCCTACACATACCTTAAATCAAAGTACTTAAGTTCTGACGGGAGTTGATTTTATTGGTTATCATTTATTCAAAATCAACAATATGTGATTTTGCATGGCAAGTAGTATCAGTAATCGAAATATTTTTGAGAAATTGTACGAATCCAGGCAAGATTGAACTCTTGTCTTGTTCAACCAAACGCTCGGCTGTCTCCGTTTATCTCCGACAAGCAAGAGAGACTCTGTTTTGTCGGATATTAACGGAGACAGCCAAGTGTCTGGTTGAACGAGACTACATTGAACGCTAGCTTATGAATACATACGACTTTAAAAATATCTAAACTGTTTGTACAATTTAAAATATTATAATTTTCATGGTACGTATTAATAAAAACGTTTTCTTGAACAACAATGCTTCAGAATACACAGCATCGAATTTATCGATTATTTTCAAGATCTAAGTGTTGTCAGCGGTATTGGTTTGTGCTTAGGTCCAAACACTGTGCCATTTTCGCTTTGCCCGAGTAAGTGCATAGGAGAGTTGATTAAAATCAACTCCCAAAAACGGTCAAGATTTTGTAATGCATTATAGAAGCAAAAGTGTTGGTCGCAACAATATAAGTTTGTAAAACTTATTTCCACACCTATTGATGACGTAATTAGGGATTTAAGGGGACTAAAATCTAAAATTTTTAATGTGCTGTATCTGAAAAAGCAAAACATTTTGTTAAGCATTTTAAAGGGTATTGACAATCGTATAATTATCATCAAACAATATGATTTTATGCATATATCGTGGTCACATACTTGCTCTTGTGTATTACTGATGTTCCAACCTGGAAGTGGAAACATGTCACTTGATACTACCTCTTAACATAGGTGTTCTGACTGGTATGTCACATGGAAGTTCATATGACCAAGGGGAGATCAAGGACGCTTTCCTTATCCGGGCGCCAGACATATTCCCTCGGGATATTTCTATTGTTTGGGGACGTATGTAAACTGATAGCCATGCTATGACGTTGAATTCTTAATATTACAACTTGGTCACTATGATACTTAAATATACCTAGACACTGCGCAATGAATGGTGGTAATAATAACTAACAGAATGAACTCTGTGACTCTTGTAGCACTGGAAAGTATTCCTAAATGATGTTGTAAAACCAGGTGCAGAATTTGGGCACAATAACATCAAAATTGGGAGTTTATAAATAAGTTGTCATTATAGCAATTCTGTATCTGTATCGATAGCTCCGTTACGCTATATTGAGTCATGTATTGCATAAAAAAGGTCTTCCCTTTCCAATGGAAGACCTTCTAGTTTTCGTACAGTTTCTTATTATTATTAAGGTCTTCCAATCCGCTGCATATATGGCAGACAATAAGAATGGGTTCCGAGGTACATTTACACAAAATTGTATTAGGATTGAGTTAAGGGCTCGGGAGTTAGAATTTTTTCTACAGTACATGTCAAGCAGGCCAATCGAAACTCAAATGCCCAAAAATTCATAAATCTCTTAAAAATGAACGAATAGGTCTTGTCATTAGTACAGTAATCTAGACTTAAACTACGTTGAAAATAAAGGTTCAAGATGAAAGATCCAGTAAAATCAGGCCAGAAAAACTAAATGATTTTGTGAATAGGAAGGGGGGGGTCGGTGGGTGTACTGTGTAAATTTAATTTCCACGTATAGGCAATAAGCGCCGTTTAATCTCAGGAATTTCGTCTTAATTGTTCAATCCGCTGCATATTTCACAGACAATAAGAAAGATGTCCGAGGTTTATTTTCATTAGGATTGAGCGAAGGGCTTGGGAGTTAGAATTTTTTTTACAGTGCATGTCAAACACGACAATTAAAACTCAAATGCCAAAAACTTCATAACTCTGTTAATAATGAACGAATTGGTCTGGTAATTAGTACAGAAATCTAAATTGGTACTTAGTTGAAATTAAAGGCCCAAGATCAAAGATCAAGTAAAATCGGGCCAGAAAACTAAATGATTTTATGAATTGGGAGGGGGGGGGCGGTTGGTCGGTGACTTCTATATTAAACGTAGAATATTTAATTCTAAATATCACATATTACACAATTTCTAAACAAAATACATACGTTAAAACCATGTATAAGCGCTGTATAAGCCACTGTACCATTGATTTGAAATTTAAAATCTCAAAATCTTAATTTTGATTTTTTCTTTGATATTTACTTTTATTGCAACCCGGAGGACCGGGCTGCTCTATACATATACGTTTAAGTTTTGGTGTATTGGATTGAGGAGGGAGAAGTTATTCAGAACTGAAAGTTAACTATACATTAAATAGATTGTACATTAAAAGGTTCTTTCTCTTAAAAAATTACAAGATAAGATATATTTTTGCTTCCATAAAGTACATCATTTAAAATATAAACCTTTTTATATGGAATATATAAAATTGCTTATTATTTACTAAGGACAAAACGACAGGTCCCTATTTTTAGAAAACTAAATTTTACTAATCGCATAAAAACGTACGATACACACATTTTGTGTTTTATATACATGAAGTCAAATATATTTTTGATTATAGATGATACACATATCTGATTTTAAACTTATTCTATGCAGTAAACAGTTACTTGAGGAATCAATAAAGTATAAAACGTTATCGTTTTTGTTCGATTTCTATCCGAATAGAAGTTTTCCGTAAATCTTCTCGACTAGTCTCGATCATTCAGATGCATGACTTTGTCACACCAAATCGAAGCTGTTTGATGACCAAGACTACTTTCCATTGTTTTCGGAAGAATTTGGCGGCAAATCGAGTTGGTGGGACCTGTCAGATCGGCGCAGACAAAATGGTAAGACACGTAATGGGTAGAATTCATCAAGGAATTGAAAAGTTTTTTCCTTTCAATGGACTTCAATGTACAGCTATTGCATTTTTAGCTCTTGTAGTCTTAAGTGGCATGTCGAGGGATCGCCAGCAAACATGGATATTAAACGATGTTACCTCTAGTGATATAGATAATCTAGTAAACGAAGGTACATCGTTGTACGCATATAATGCCAGAGTACGGGGTGTTTCGGGATATCTTACACACAATGATTTACCAAGGTCTCTACGAGATTGGATGCCGCATAGCATGCACTCTCCTGATTATGAAATTCAAACCGATTTTTTGGGTACGGGATGTTTCGCACCTAAACATGTTTCGCGCTGAGATGGTTCGCACCTATTCTGTTTCGCACTGAGATGGTTCGCACCGCGAAGTTTAGCATCGAATACATTCTCAGTAATGAATGATTTATTAAATATATACATGTAAATATTAAGTTAATATTCCAAAATATTTATGAAATAAAAATACTTAAGGGTTTTTCTCCCATTTAAAGCATTATTGAAGTGCCTGCAAATGACACAATATATTCAATAAATCTGTTAACAGACTATAATGTTATGATTAAAAACACAGTAATAATGGTTATAATTCGAAGACCATGCTAATTATTCTTTAAATAACACCATAACTAGTTCATATAATTAATTGCACAACCAATTAAGTCATTTTGAATTATCAATTACCAATAGCTTGGACAACACCGTGAACAGCTAATGATAAGACAAGTGATAGTTATGAGACCAAGGTTAGTATTCTAAAAAAAAAACTATAAAAAAATAGTATTATTTTTCATATAGCCTACGTAAGTATACAAACAATCGTTTGCAAGTTGTTTAAAGAATAATTTATGAATTTTTGTAAAAATACATGTACCACTATGTATAAGATCCACAATAAGTGTTTCTGCATACATAACTATAGATGTGTTGTTTTTGTGTGTATTTTTCATTAATTTGAATGTCATTCTCCAATGACGTAAGAATTAATTCATAAAAATATGGGAATGGCAATTATCAAACAATATCACACATTACTTTTAATCAAGAGTAGTAAAAAAATGGTAGTTGCATGGATGCAGAGGCAACAATGTAAAGTTTAAAGCAGAAAAGTTATGTAATTAAATTATCCCCACCTTTAGATCTGTGGTACTTAATAACCTGCTATCACACCCCTAATTTTTCATAAAAATACAGGTAAATCTTAACTGAAATACATGCTATAATTGTTATCAAAACACAATTAATACCTCTTGTTCTGAACCTATATAATAACGCCATGGCTCCAAAGCCCTCATAAAAAAAGTCGACGAAAACGAAAAAAATCATTACACTATAGCGGCGCATACATGAATGCAAACATCGTTTCAATGTTTTTATAACTTATTTCAATTTTTATATTGGTTATAATTAATTTCAGAGCAATAATAACACGAGAAAAATAGCTTAATACAGTGAGATGTTTCGCTCCGAGGGAGATGCTAAACATCGAGGTGCGAATCATCTCAGCGCGAAACAGAATAGGTGCGAATCATCCCGGATTCGATATTTTCTTCGGTATGGTAGGTGGCAATAATGAATATGAATTCGGACAAAATACTCTTGAAAATTCCATGTATCAGGCGTCAATCATAAGTCCTTACTTAATGTTTACAGCTAGGGGATTGACAATTTCAGTCATATGTGATCTTGAAAATGACAGGTATGCTATTTTTGATTCACATCAAAGAAATGAAGATGGTTTGTTGGATGAATCTGGAAATGCAATTTTGCTTTACTTTGACAGTATTCACAGCATACTTGATTTTTTAAACCGTGATTATGGTGGATTTTCATATGAATTAAGCCCAGTTATTTTTAATTATGAAGTACATCAGCAACCTGAGCCTCACTTTTTTCATTCATATGCAAAACAGACAGAAAAAAGTTTCAAGTTGAAAAAAAGCACCATTCGTAAAAGAAAACGCACATCTCAAGATGAAATGTTTGTAAGTACATGTGCAGAAACATTTCCAATTATTTCTGATCATGCCGATGTTGCAACTGAAAACAACACAATTAATGGCTTTAATATGACTAATGTAGGTTACACTTGTACAGTAGAAACATTAGAACCATCAGTAGAATTCTTAAATTGTGATTTTCACAATTCAGAGTATGAACTTCATTTTCGACAGAAGCCATCAAGTTATTGCAGGTGTTGTGGTAGAATTTTATTTCCTGATCAGATAGTTAACCTGAAACAAATTACAGCTACTGCAGAAATGTTAAACTTGTCATATGATGATGTTCTCTGTCGTTATTGTCATGGTAGAATAAAACAAAATAAAATGTGTCCGTTTAGTACTAAGCTTAACAACCTTGATAATGGTCGTGTACCAACAGGACTGAGAAAACTATCATTACTAGAGAAACGCATGATTTCCTTAATTCAATTTTTTTTGTCAATTCATATTTTACCCGGTGGCCAGTATGCTGAGAAGGGATTGGTGCTAAACTTGCCAATGAACGTACAGGAAATAGCTAATCAGTTGCCCAGAAATTTTGAAGAAAATGCAACATTATCTGTGCATTTTTTACATAGTGAACCAGCCGTCACTAATAAACACTTTATCAGTTGCAAAAATTTGAAAGATGCTCTTACGTGGCTTATAGAAAACAACCCACTGTATAAGGAAATCAGTCTTGAACAAAGTATTGACATACTTTCTGATCTAAATAATGAATTGTTAAATGGGTATGAATTATCATCTCATTTAGATAGCAATTTTAACTATTCCTCTTTGACACCTTTAGATGTAAATACACCTATACTCAATGCTTCATCCTTTTTAAGAGAGGGGGTAATTAAGGTTTCAAGCTCTACTCATCAACCTGTTAACATTTTTGATCTAACATCAGGAGAAGAAATGGCATTTCCCTGGCTCTTTCCATTTGGAGTTAATGGTTTAAGACATAACAGAGATATCCATGTTAATCCTTCCATGTATTTCAAATATAGGTTATATAATAGACATGCAGAGTTTAGGTATAACTTAACATATTTGTTACACTCTTGTGTTTCTTACAATGTCTCATTGCTTAAAAGTGAAATAGGGGTTCATATGCGTATGTGTAAAAGTAGAGATGACAGATTTACAGCTGCTGACATAAGGCATAGTAGCCAGGCTTCTGATGTGTTGGAAAATTCATACATGTTCATGAAGAACATAAAAGGGACTATTGATTATTTCAAAAATGCACTTTATTATAATTTACTGTCAATGGTTCGATGTCTTGGACCCCCTAAAATCTTTTTGACCTTGTCTGCTGATGACAATCATTGGACCGAACCTGGAATGTGCCTTAAAAACTTGACCTATGAGGGAGCATTCAGACGTGAAAGTTTCTCATCTTTTATGAAGGATGATCCTTTGATGACAGCTTTGTGTTTTAATCGTCGTTTTAAATATTTGTTCAATGATGTGATATTAGGCAATGACCAGCCATTTGGACAGATTCAAGATTATTTTGGAAGAATAGAATTCCAGAATAGAGGAAGTCCTCATATGCATATGTTTTTATGGGTGAAAGATTTTCCAGCAGAAGTTACAGAAAATAATAAACAATTTTTTGTTAGATATATTGATAAAACAATACATGCAAATATTCCAATAAATAATTCAGAATTGTGTAAGTATGTGACTAAGTTTCAAACACACTCTCATACTACTTATTGCCAGAATCGACAAACAAGATGTAGATTTCACTTTCCAAATCCAGTATCACCTGACACAAAAATTGTACAAAATATAGACATGTCTAAATCAAACAAAGGAAAATGTTATGTTCTTAAAAGGAATAAACAGTCAACCATGATTAATCCATACAATCCTGTTATATTACGACATTGGCGTGCTAATATAGATGTCCAACTTGTTTGTAATGCAGAGGGAGTGGCATACTATATATGTTTGCAGTTATTTATGCAAATCTGACCAGAAGATTTAAGGTCTGCATTAGGCAACCTGATTTTAAATGTATTTAAACAAAATCCAGACTTAGAAAAGCACAAAAAAATATTACAAATTGGATTATGTGTTCTTAAACACCGTCGTCTTAGCTCCCAAGAGGCAGCATATCGTCTAGAGGATTTAAACTTGCTTCACACTAGCCGCTCCTTTGTAAATTTGAATACAAGATTACAAGAAAAAAGGTTGCTACTCCTCACAGGGCGAAAAACCATCTTTAAGCAAGTCCTTAAAGGTGGCTTAAAGGTGACTTAAAGGAGCTTAAAGGCTATACAACCTTTAAGCCGCCTTTAAGTCACCTTTAAGCAAGTGCTTATAGGTCCTTAATGTCCAAACTTCTTTAAGCTACCTTTAAGCCACCTTTAAGCCACCTTTAAGTATCTTTAAGTGGCATTTACGCTCTCTTTACACTGCCTTTACACTGTCTTTAAGTGGCCTTTAAGTCAATATTGATCAAGCTGAACAATAAAAACATATATTAAATGCAAAAGCTCTTTTATAGAGATGGGAGGAGGTCATCCGAGTGATAATATAATTATCAAGGAAGGGGGGGGGGGGTGTTCCAGGCGGTTTTAATCGTCGCTCCATTAAACACAGATCGCTATCATCAGCACCGCTCCGATGGACACAGATTGCCGTTATAAAATTCTTTATAATTTATGGGGGGTTTCAAAATTATTGTAGGGATGAGCGCAGTCTCTATCTTAATATGTGCATAAAACTAATTAAAGTATGTTTGTTTCCTATTATAAATTAATCGGTGAAAAAAATATCTCTCTCTCTCTCTCTCTCTCTCTCTCTCTCTCTCTCTCAGTTCATCTGGTTATTTAACAAAATAAAGATAATGAACCAAAAATGCATGATTTAATTTGTTAATCGGTTTAAGGTTTGTATTTTTTTTTTCAATTTTCATTATTTCTAACTCTAGATCTGCTAGATACATGTTAAAGATGAAAAGACTATCAACTGCCTTTGTTATACCGGGCAGGATATTACTGCTTTGTTTGTCTAGACATAGTTTTGTTCGTTTGTGTATATCTAATTAGAGTCTATTGTTTGTCGAACTTAAGAAAACCCCTGGAACTAACACATAATATACAAGATATACACAACAGTTGTGTCGTGTGCCCAGGTGCATGTTTGTGTATATCTAATTAAAGTCTATTGTTTGTCCAACTTAAGAAAACCCCTGGAACTAACACAGAATATACAAGATATACACAACAGGTGTGTCGTGTGCCCAGGTGCACGTCAGGGTTTCTAAAGGCGTTGAATCTTAGTATGTACGAGTATATTACGATAAGTCTAGTGAATAAAAGTTAATTTACATTTGTAATTCATTTTCAAAGTATTATTTCCTAGCTCTGCGTTTCAAAGATGTTACGTCTACAAATTAACGATACATGTATGTAAGAGTAAAATCTTGAGGCTAATTAATTAATGTACCGGTTATCATAAATAGGGGTTGATTATTTAAATATATGTATAAGGGTAAATATGTCAAATATACCCGGCCTGGCACATCATACAATTGTATGTACAAGTCATTTGCAATTGCCACATGCAGTAAATACGTCACCGGTAATTGGTAATTTTGTTTGTTCTAGAATTGATAGTTTAAAAATCATGTACATACAATTACATGTAAATATTTAAACATATTGGAACGGCGCCGCGATAATGAAAACCGGGAAATTGCGGGAAATTGAACAAATACCCTAATAGTATCAATGCATTTAATAAAAGAAATGATTTCATTTTCTTTCTTACATTTTTATAGCTATAAATTAGATGAATTACGTATATCTACTCGGTTTAAATTTATTAACAAAGAAAGCCTACTATAGTGAACCTAACGGTTTCCATTTAGGTATAATATATTTTTGTTCACTGAAGACCAAGTTCCGTATTTTCCATTTAGGTATAATATATTTTTGTTCACTGAAGACCAAGTTCCGTATTTCATTCTAAATACATGCATGCATATAATTTATAAATTAGATATAATTGATTGTTACAAACTGAATGGTTTGTCAAAATCTTTTCAAGTAAACACATTCAATACAGTGATTCAATATCCACTAATATATAGGATATAAAAACGCTCATAAATATGTAAGTTGCCGTGGCGCAGAGGATGTGTGGTGATGCTAGTAAAATAAGGGTCCCGGGTTCAATTCTCACCGCGGCCGTTGTTTTTTTTTTTGGTGTTTTTTTCATTTTTCTTTCTAGAACAAAAAACGTTTTAATACCTTTTCTTTCATAAAGTTAATACATTTTGTTGGAAATTAAGCACAATATTGAATTAATTTTTTTTAATGGCTTAAAGGTGGCTTAAAGGTAGCTTAAAGGTGGCTTAAAGGTGGCTTAAAGAAGTTTGGACATTAAGGACCTATAAGTTGTCCTTAAAGGTGGCTTAAAGGTGGCTTAAAGATAGTCTTTAAGCTGCCTTTAAGCCATCTTTACGCTTTCTTTAAGCCACCTTTAAGCGATACATATAGCTTAAAGGTAGCTTAAAGGTGGCTTAAAGATCGTCTTTAAGCTATCTTTAAACACCTTTAAGCTATCTTTAAGGAGGACTTAAAGATGGTCATTCATCCTGTGCCTAAAAGGAGCTCAAGAAATAGCATCACTAGAAAATAATAGCACAGATATATTTCATTCCAATATGTTAGATTATTATCAAAATAGGCCTTTGAGTATTGAAGCAATGTCCTATTTTAAATTTGCATCATTATATGTCAAAGCTCAACCCTTAAAAGAGCATTCACGCTGCAATGCAAGTGAAAGAATTTACATTCAAAAGTATGATTTATATATGAGACCTAAAAAGATTCCAAACATAGTTAGATTTACTAATTTGCCAATACACAGTGATGAATACTTTTACAGTCTACTACTGATGTTACTTCCTCATCGAGATGAAAAGGAATTGACTTGTAATTTCCCATGTGCAAAAGAAGCATTTGTTGCCAAACGTATCTTTTAAATGTGTCTGTTCCATATGAAAAATTTTCATTTGTTGAAAAAATAGAAACTATTATGCGTCGTATTCAGATGTGTGAACAGGAACTAGAAAACAGCCAGTTTGATTTACACTTCCAAGAAACTAATGATAGAGTGCAGTCTTTTGAAAATGTGTACTCAAATGAAATAAGTGAAGTGTCGCATGTGACACAAACTGATAGCTCAGCTACATCATATTTTCCATTTACTTCACAAGAACAACTGCATATGCATTCTTTACAGTGCTCAATGTCATTTGTGGAATATGAAGCATGTGTCAGTAAGTTGTCGGAGACTCAGTTATTTTCTCTTTGTATAATTAAAAATCATTTTCAAACAAACCAGAAAAATTCATTTCATTTATTCATAACTGGTGGTGCAGGCACTGGTAAATCTTTTTTATCAAAAGAAATAATTGCATATTTAGAACTTTACACGTCTCGCATTTCTGGGGCTAAACCTGTTTTGGTCTGTGCACCCACTGGTACTGCTGCTAATGTCATTGCTGGTCAAACAATACATTCTGCATTTATGATTCCTGTGTCTAATTATGGAGAATATCAACCATTATCACCATTTTGTTTGTCAAAGCTGAGAAATATGTATGTAACTATTCATACACTAATTATAGACGAAATCAGTATGGTCAGTAGCGGTATGCTCACTTATATCAGTAGAAGATTAAGGGATATTAAGCAATGTGAATTACCCTTTGGAGGATTAAATGTAATAGCTATTGGTGATTTTTTTCAACTTCGACCTGTTAAAGCATCATTTGTATTTGAAAACACTATCTTGTGGGAATTATTTAAGCCAATTTTTCTGAAGGAGAACATCCGTCAACGAGATGATAATCTTTATGCCTCTTTGTTGAATAGAGCTAGAGTTGGTATGTTGACAAATAATGACATCTCCATATTAAAAAAAAAGATTGATTAATCCTAAAGCTAGTGGATATGAGACTGCTTTGAGGGTTTTTCCAACTAGGGCAAAAGTAAATTCCTACAATGAATATAGGCAAAATCTGTTGAGTAATAATCTTGAAACATTGCATGCAACCCACTACTTTGCATCAAATGATCCGAATGCAGGAAATGATGTTCCCAATTCATTCATACCACAAGATGACAATGCGACAGGTGGTTTACCATCATGTGTTCAGCTTTCCATTAATTCAAGAGTCATGTTGATTAGAAATCTAAATACACAAAACGGTTTGGTCAATGGTGCAATGGGTTATGTAGAATCTTTCACTAGATCTCTAAGTGGTAAATTTGTATCTGTAAATGTGCTTTTTGATAATCAAATTAGCGATCAAAGAAATGCTACTCAAGAACTATCACAAAGAAACAATGCAATACCAATTGAACAATTACACCATCAATTTATTATCCATGGACGACACATAGTAAGAGTGCAATTTCCACTCATTTTGTGTTATGCATGCACTATACACAAGGTTCAAGGAATGTCACTAGACAAAATCTGTGTTGATATTGGACCAGATGTTTTTGAACGAGGAATGGCGTATGTAGCTTTAAGTAGAGTGAAGTGTTTAGATGGTCTTGGAATAATTTCTTTTAATCCTAAAGTAATCTTACCTTATGATAAAGTTCTTGAAGAATATGATCGTTTGCGAAAATTCAGTTACAGAAAGTAGCTACCAGTACAGTACTTTTCTTTTTGTGAAAAGATGCATTGAATTTCATTGATTTTCCAGTTATCCTTGAAATCCTTATCCTTAAAATGATTTCTGAATCATTATAAACTGGTAAAATCTAATCTTATAAAAATCTTATTTGCATTTATAAATTTTTTTCCAATTGTGTAAGAGTAGACTCTTGGTGTCTCTTTTTAGTGTATTCAATGTTTTTGTGGAATCGACAAATTAAATGCTATATCTTGTGAACAGTAACATTATACAAATGGCCATTTTATCTTAAAACTTGAAAATTGGAAAATCAATGATACCGTAATTCAATGTATAGGGGAAAAAAAAGACTTGGTTGCATTTTAGATTTTCTTGTTGAAGTGTTTGACTCGAATATATGTTTTTTGTATTTACAGAAATCTTCATTTACTCATAGGACATGTTTCACAAAATCATTTATTCAGAGATCAGTTTTAATACTGTTTGACAATCTCGTTGTATATATTTTCTCTATTTAGAAATGAAAGTTGTCATTTTAAATCTGTTGTCATTGAGCGTTAAACTTTTTATTTAACAGGAGCAAAATGAAACATTGCAGTGCAAAGTTCTCAAAAAGTCACAAGAACTTCAACAGTACACAAACAATGGCGTCCAAATGATGTTCTTCAACTTAGTCTGTGCAGATAAAACGAAGTTTTACAATTTAAGAGTTTACCAGAAACACAAGTTCAACAATATTTCTGTTGGAAGATGCTACAAGTTCATTAACACTATCAACAAAGGTGAAAACAGATATTGGGTTGTTGCAAGCAGTCTGATAGCGTTCACTTCACGAGTTGATGTCCCCGAAGAACTGCTAAAAAATATTCCACTCTTACCAGAGGAAACGCCAATAACTGGGGTAAAGAGAAGGCTAAATGAAGCAACTGCATGTGATGAAAGATCAACAATAACAGGCAAAGTTGTATAAAAATGTATCCACAAGTTTCAATTTTTTAGTCATAATTATCAAGATTTTTAAAAAAAGAAAGGTTAATTTGTTAATATGTTAATTGGTTGGAAAATTTGATAAGTGTAATGAATTCAATATTTAGAAAATAGTAATTTCTTTTCTACCCCGAGCCTTTTAAATTTTTTGGTTGTCATCATTTTTTTCGTTTTTAGCTCACATGAGCTGAAAGCTCAAGAGAGCTTTTCTAATCACTTTTTGTCCAGTGTCATTTGTCTGTCTGTGTCTCTTTTCGCATTATCAACTTCCAGAAAAAACCAGTAGACCAAATTTAACCAAACTTAGCACAACGCATCCTTGGGTAAACGGGTTCAAATTTAAAATAGAGGATCACACCCCTCTACAAGGGAAAATGATTTAGATTAATTAAAAACTGTTGGTATTTAAATAAACTTGCTTAAAACCATTTTACCAAATAAGCTGTATCTTTTTGCAAGAATCCTCATGTAGTGTAGAGCCAGGAGTAATTAGGCGCCCCAATGGGGTTGAATTTTTACATGGTGATACATAGAGCAAAAAAAAAAAAATAAGCAGAAAAGTTTAAACTTGTAATTGAGTCATAGGTTGTATTTGATAGCATAAAGCAGTTTTGATCAATGAATATGGCTATTTGTGTTCAGGTGAATGGTGTGGCCTTGAGCCCTTTGTTAGAATTGACTTTTACAGAATTTACACAATTGTACCAATCTTACAGACCACCTTTAACATGGTATATTTTTAAGGCATCACCAGTAAAGTATAGACGGGAACATTTAGCTGTAAGATTACTCAACATTAAAGACCCATCTGGTACAGCAAAAATATGCTTATTTGGGGACAATGCTGAGATGAACTTTGAAGTGAATGATGGTGTTGAAATAAGTGGCTTGTACCGGAAAACTTACATGGGAAAGCAGCAACTTACATCATCACGTGTAACAACATGCAGGGTAAGTTAAAAAAATACAATCATTCACTGCACAAGAAATATTTAGAAATCTACCAAGCCAAAGTTGAAACAAGCTTTATAAAAAAAAAATTATATGGTAAATGATATAAATTGCACCACATGCAAAAATACATGGACAACAATGACATGTATGAAACAGTATTTTGACTGCCCAGCAATAGTTGCTTATAACGACAAACTTCTAAATCAATTACATATAACGAGACAGGATTTAGTAAAAACGTCTTTAAAATTGGACGCACTGAACTTTCTTATACCCCAACTCAATGAAAGAGTAAATATACAGTAATTACAGTTTTATTAGTCCATAACACATTTCCATCTCGGCTTTCACAGCAACTAGTCATTGCAGATGCTAAGCAATTTTCAATTGCGCTCTTTTTTCAGGCATGCTATTCAGATTTATTTTTGTACAAATCAGATATCAAATTCTTGTTAAATGATGATTTTTACCCCTGCAAATTTTAATCATAATTTTTTCAACAAGTGCTTATTGCTAAGGCATGACACATAATGGGATTCTTTTTTGTGGAAATCAGATGTCAACTTCCTGTTAAGTGATGACTGTTTTTAGTATTCACATCTGGAGGGGGGGGGGGGGGGGTGGGTGGGGTATTACTATTTACTAGTGAGGATTGGCTCACAGTTTCTTGTTTTCATCATCAAAATAATTTCTTTTATAGTTCCAAGATGTTGAAGACATTTCCATTACTTCAACAGACCTAATGGATGATGACTTCCTTCCAGATGACATGGATGGCAAAAGAACTGTTAAAATCACAGTAACAGACATAATGGATTTTGATGTTTACCATTGCTGTTCATCGAGAGGTACATTTACTCACATTAGAAAATAAATTAAAATACAGCAAAACTTGAATATAATGAACTTGGATATAGCTATAACAGCTATAACATTCTTATTTTTGTCCTGGCAAAGTCCTCATATATACTTAAAGAAAATTGCCATATATAATGAACACTGCTATAACAAATTTACAGTTATAAGAAAGTAATTTTAAGATCCATGCTGGCATAATTTTAACATATTTTATCATTTATATAATGAACATTTTGCCATTGCAAATTTTATTGAAGACAAATGCAATTTAAGATGCTTATATAAAGTACTCAAATTCAAAATATTATACAGATATTCTTAAAAATTGAAGTGAAAAGGTTATATTGACATATTTTCTACACATGTAAATGATTGTAATATTGATTTTATTAATTATGATAGTTTAAAATACGGTACTCTAGGCTGAGTATTTTATAACCTCTTTGTCATGAATTGGATAAAATTGTATAACGAACTATGTCTATAAATTGGCCATCAGATTTAACTTCATTTTTTAAATATAATTTCTAAACTATTATTATTAAAATTTTATTCTAATCCCATATCTTTATATGGAACTCTTCTTCTCTGGGAGATGGGTATATTCTAAAAAATGGCCACAATCCCAGGCACCCTTTCATGTGATAATAAAGAACTGGTGCATGTATTTAGTATTTACTTAATATCCTCATTTATTCTATACTTTAGGATGCTATGACAAGAAATTAGTAAACAAAAAGTGTCCAACATGTGGAAGTGAAGAGGAGCAGGAAAAAAAATCATGCAGAGTTCAACTACTGTACAGCACTTCTGAAAAAACAAATCAGAAGATCACAATCTGGAGACCAACTTTGTCCGAAATCATAAAACAGGAAGTAAACCTTGGATCCAGTGATGAGTTTTTGGAGCAAATTTCAAGTCTTCTTCCAATTTCTTTTGAAGCCGATATCATAGACAACAAATTGCAAAACATTAAATAATGTGCGTGCTCCTGTATTGTGTAGGTGACGTGTGATAACTGCCAAACAACGCTCTTTTAAAAATCATTGTTAAGTGTTTTCCTATTTTGCTTTGAATTATTTCTTGTGCTACATGTAGTAGACAAATTTGGCAGACATGATTGTTTTTTCCAAAACCAGCGCACTTCCAAAGATTTTTTTTCATCTGTTTTATTTATATAGATACTAGAAGATATCTATTCTTTAAACTTTCTTTAATCTAAATTGCGTTTTTTTTCCAGTAAATACTAACTACTAGTATAATGTGCTATTTATATATATATATATATATATATATATATATATATATATATATATATATATATATATATATATATATATATATATATATATATATAATTTTCATAGCAACAAATACTTGCATACTGTACTTGTTCATATCATGTATATTAAATAGTACAGACACATTTTATCTGTTTCACTTATTTTTTTTTCTTCAATATTTAGATGTGTTATTCACTCTATTCTGTTTTACTGCAAAGGTCAACATATAGTCATATGCGCAAATCAAAAACTGTCCACACAAAACATCAGTGGTTTGAAAATTGCTTGAGCTCATAATTGATCTTGCTCATAATAAAAAATTGTCCCCACTAAGGGTTAGCACATCTTGCATGAATATTTGGTCATCTTTTCTACACTTAACTCAGGAGTGATTTGAGGTCTTAAGGTCGAGGGTAATGTTTATACATGTATATTCATAAAGTATTAAGTTCCTAGGCATAATCACAGGACTATGAAATCTATTGCACTCAGTCTGGGAGATTAATTTGCTTGATTAAGAGTTGTTGACAGATTAAACTCGACTATATATAATAAAAAAACGTTAACAAAATGATGGCATTGGTACCTTGCGAAAATAGCAATAATCCGAATTAAAGGCACGTCTTAATCAAACAAAATCATTATATTTTACTTCTTTTATTTCCCGGGCGACAATTGATGGCAACATCAATGTTTTCTTGTTCTAATATATGTATAGCATTAACGTTGGGTACATGGAGAAGAATGCAACAGGTCAAAACGTTTGAAATGGGCGGGAACAAATTGACGCGGACGTCTGAGAAAACAATGGATTGAAACTGTTGTTATAAGAAGCGTATTTTCAATCCACCTCAGCATTTTTAATTTGCTATATAAGTTAATAGAAAAACATTTTATTTCATCAATAATAGTGATTTTATTTCATCAACAGTAATCGGATCCCCATCCGAGAGAGATTATACGAAGGGCAAAGCATATTGTCCAATGACTCGTCAACAGTCTGAAACCAAGTGGGGCGATTTTGAAACGGGGTTTATTCCCAGGGGAGGATAATTAATTTAAATTCCGATTTAATAAATTATTACATATATTATACCCAGATAAAAGTTTTCGCTAGGCTAATTTATACGGAAATGCACATTCATTGTTTATCTAGATATAATGAGAGAGAGAGAGAGAGAGAGAGAGAGAGAGAGAGTGAGAGAGAGAGAGAGAGACAGAGAGAGAGAGACAGAGAGATATGAGTTAATAAAAAATCGATTCGGTAAAGAAATTGTTAATTTTTTTTATCTGCTTCTTTGATACATCGATTATTTTTCTTTATGTTTCAAGTTTATCTTCGCCGACTAACACTGTGTGATAAAAAAATTCTGCAAAGTCGGAAAATAAAATAACATACATCTCACAAATGTAGCATGGTTAATTATCCCCTCTTTTCCCGAATCCACTCGATACCCTTGTGTTATGTCTAAACGATCAGTGTTAAACAATCAGTTAATAACAGGAAATTTATGAATTATTGACCCCGCTGCTTAATCACTAATCCCGCTTTTTGGCGAACATGTACATGTTTGTAGACTTTTGTAAATAAATATAAACTTTATAAGACTGATTGTAAGCGATTATAATCCCAATCCACCCTGCCGTAATAATTTTTATAAATCAAAAGTGAATAATCAGACTCTTTGTTTTAACAGTGTATTTCAACGATCAGTGTTTACATCTGTTTATACATAGGCCCAAACACAGATACAAGGGTGGTCAGTTTTCACACCGTATCGCAGTCACCCGGTTGTCAGAGAGAGAGAGAGAGAGAGAGAGAGAGAGAGAGAGATTTCATAGTGTTTTATAGTGTTTAGAAAATCAATATATAAGCAACATATGTCAATAAACGCATGTATACATGCATGCGTGTATCTATATAATTATGTAAATAAATACTAATCAGTCCTCCTTTTAAAGCCATGTAGAATATCGTTGGTGCATTGCTAAATGTTGTGTGCATACAATCATGGAGATTGCAGCATTTCTTTGATGCCGGCAAAGCGACGAGCGTCTGAATTAAGCAAACTGCTGACAGAAAAGAGAACTATATTAGTACTAAAAAAGCTGTTATTTTTTTAATTTACGATAAAAAAAAACGGAAAACAATAAAAACCACAATTTTAAAGTTAAAGAAAACAAAATAAGGGAAGAAAAAATAATCGGCACTCGGGGACGGAACCCGGGTCGCCTGGGCACAAGTCCAACACTCTAACGACTGAGCTACGCGGACTCTCGCTTCAGAACTTTTGAGCTCAAAATCTCAGGAATGCTTTGATCGATTTTAAAACGAATTTCATATTCTGAAGTGTTTTAAGCGTCTCTATCGAATAAAAAACATAAATTAAATTCAATTTTAAAAAAATGAAAAATTATGGTTTTTCATTTCCTTCCGGTGACGGCCGGAAGTGACGGCAGACGTTCGGATATGCAAAGGGCACTGCGGCCGTTCACTCTTTACCTTCTCTGAAAATTTGAAGGTTCTATTGTAAATACTTTTTAAGCAAAAACGTAAAATCTTTGATATCTCGGTACCGGAAGTGATGACCGAAAAAATGCGGGTGTACTTTTCTTACAAATTTTATTTTGAATAAGATCTGATAGTTTCATGAAAATCGGCTAAAGCATTTTTGAGAAAACGTGACAGAAAAAAAAACAATAAAAATGTTAGTGAAAAAGAAACAAAGCAAAAACAAGAAGGTCTTCCGTTAGAAACGGAAGACCTTAATAATAATAATAATACTGTTTATTAAGGTCCTCCGTTTCCAACGGAAGACCTTATTGTTTTCGTACTGTTTATTATTATGGGTTTTTCCCCCAAATTTTGTACACACGATTTCTCAAAAACTACTCAACCGATCTCGGCAAATTTTTTACAGATGATTGGACATTATCTGAATTTTATATGTTTTTGAACTTTTTGTCGTTGTCACTTCCAGTCCGGATTTACGGTAGATTTTGAAATTTTTTACGACCAATGTTGTGCAGAGCTGATCTCAGAAACTATTAAAGATATGACTTTGAAATTTTCAAGATAGGTAGACCATGGTTTGAAGTTGTGCACTATATAGTTGTTTTGCACCAGTGCGCTATTCCTTGGAGCTCGCTTAGGCACGAAAATGGGGTACATATTTTGAATCAAAATTTTCACACGTTTTGATCAGTATCTTTTCATCGGTTGATATTTTGTTAAGATATATAGAACAAAAGCAGTAGAGAATCAAAAGTTTTATCCAACATATTCAAGAAAAGGGGGATGGCCCCTTTATTTAGGGACCAAAAAACTCGTAAAGTCTATTACGAATAACTTCAAAACGATAAATATTTTGTTATGCATTAGAGAATCAAAGTTGTTGATCACTACAATATCTGTTTGAAGAAGTCATCGTCAGACCCATGTTTTACTTAATTAGGGATTTTTATTTATTATATTAATTATTTTTTTTTTGGGGGGGGGGGTGTTAATTTTGAGATTGTATCAATATTTCATGGTATCATTTAAATTAATATAAAAAAAAATCGGACGGAAGACCTACTCGTTACTCGTAACGAGGTCGTATCTAGTGATACTAAATACTGCACATTCTTCTACAGAAGTCGTTATGTGCATGGCGTTTAAGAGTGGTAGACAATAAATCAAATAATGTTGTCTGAGGTGGGATTGGAACGCACCTTTGGGTTCGCGCGTACGCATTTCATTGACGCAGAGAGTGCCATCAAAAACACTTAATTCATGGACGTGAGAGTGTGTTAATGCCACGTTAGTTACATAAATAGATAGGCCAGGTCTAAATAAGGTTAGTAATCGCTTGAACAGTGGGGAAAATGTCTGCTTCAAGAGATGCAATCGGAAAGCCAACCGAAAGTAGAAATCGCGGGTTCAGTTTACACCAACGCAAGGAAGTCCATAAACAATTAGATACGCATTCTACACATGTATTTCTGCCTTTAAAGTTTTTGTCACCTCGTTTACAAGGAAAGTCTACTGTTTGAATTAAATGGGATTGATATATGCTTGATAAATGAAGAAATGACGAAGCACTTAACATGTAAATTCATTCAGTGTAAAATTGATGACTGCAATATTCACAGTTCCAACATTCAGAAATAATGCATATGCTTTCTGAATCCCGTGCTCTGTGTACATTTTATTCCCCGTACAATCACTACGTGCTGTTTGATTTCAGGATTTTCATATAAATTTTTTAATTTTTTTTTTAAATTCTGCTTAAGATTTGGCCGGCAATAAGAATGAGGTCCGATATTTTTGGCCCCCTCAAAACCCTTAATTTTTGCAGTTCTATTCCCAAGACCCTTTCTAGGTCTGTGCATTAGGTTAATCATTATATAAAATAAATATCGAAAGCTTCACTTTTAAACTGTACGAGAAAAAGAAGAACGCGTGAATTCATACTGTTTCTTAATAAGGTCTTCCGTTTCCAACGGAAGACCTTTTTGTGTTCGTACTATATATTATTAAGAAACTGAAGACTTTATTGTTTTTGCTTTGTTTCTTTTTCACTATTATTCAGGTCTTCCGTTTGAAATTTATCGATCAAATTTTTGGTCGTCACTTCTGGTCCAGAGATATTAAAGACTTTTTGTTTTTGCTTGTTCACGGGTTTTCTCAAAAAGTATTTAAGATAAAACTTTCAAATTTTCAGTGGTGGTAGAGAGACTTTAGCCGCAGTGTCTCTCGCATATCCGAACGTCCGCCGTCACTTCCGGTTGTCACCGGAAGGAAATGAAAAACCTTAAATTTTCAATTTGTTTGCTTTAAAAATATTTTATGTTACTCCTGGATAGAGACGCTCAACTAATTTCAGAATATGAAATCTGTCTTAAAATTGATCCACGCATTCTTGGGAGTTTGGGCTCCAAAGTCCTGAAGCGAGAGTCCGAGTAGCTCAGTCGTTAGAGTGTTGGACTTGTGCCCAGGCGACCAGGATTCAGTCCCCGAGCCGACTATTTTTTCTTCCTTAATTGTGTTTAGTTTAACGATCTTATCTTTAAAATGATGCATTTTTATGTTTTTCATTTTATTCTTATTATAAATGAAAATAATAGCGGCTTTTTTAGTATAAATAGATAGCTTGTTATTGTCAGCAGTTCGCTAAAATCAAACGCTTGTCGCATCTCCGGCAGCAAAGACGTGCCGCTGAAGTACCCTTGCAGTACGACCGCAGTAGAGTTTGCTTGGTTGCTTTGCCGGCATCAAGGAAATGCCGCAATCTCAATGACTGTATGCACACACATTAAGCAATGCAAATGCACCCACGTTTTAAATATTCTACATGGCTTTAAAAGGAGGACTGATTAGTATTTATTTACATATATAGATATGTGCATGAATGTAAACATGCGTGGATTGATATATGTTGCTTATATATTGATTTCCTGAACGTTATAAAACACTATGAACAGTTCCAACACAGTTTTGATTGTAAACTTTCCTACAAAATGTACGTACCTCAGAGATCTTCAAGATGTCGATATAATTGATATTTTTTTGTAAGTGTAAAGGTAGATAAACAATGAATGCGCTTATTCGTATAAATAAACATAGCGAAAATGTTCATATGGGTATAATATTAATTTATTAAATTGGAATTTCAATTAATTATTCTCCTCTGGGAATAAAGCCCGTTTCAACATTGCCCCCACTTGATTTCAGACTCGGATGGGGATCTTCCCAAATTATTGATGAAATAAATTGTTTTTCTATTACCTTACATGGCAAGTTAGAAATGCTGAGGTGGATTAAAAATATGCTTCTTATAACAAAAGTTTGAATCCACTGTTTTCTCAGACGTCGGCGTCAATTTGTTCCCGACCATTTCAAATGTTTTACTGTGACAGATGAAATTGACGTAAGCTATCTATTTCCAATCGTGTCAGTTAAAGTTCCACGGTCTTATTATGACCGTTCACGAAATAACATACTTACATAAAATTTATGGACTTTTTAAAAATCAGATTAAAATCAGAAAAATATCAAATATTGATCTTCTAGCTAGAAAAGTTGTCTTTTACAGGCAGGTAGGATCTGGGGGGAGCGTGCTGCCGCTCCCCCCTTTTCTTGCAGAAATCACATTTCAAAAATTAATTAAAGTTACAGGTGTACTACGGACTACATAACCCTCCTCACAGATTAGGATTTTTTTTGCTCGTCAAGATTTTTTAAATGAGTTTGCCCCCCCCCCCACTTTAAAAATAGTGCTACATGCCTGTTAAAGAATATATCATTATTTTATGATCGTAACTTCAATAACAATGAAAATAAATAAATGATAAAACATATTGAATTAATGCATCCCTCTCTATGTACAAAATGTTAATGCTATATCTATCATAATAAAAATGAATATCGAAGAAAAAAATGGTACAGGGGCGTACAGCAGGGAACAGTGCTGGTCAGTTCCCTGTACAGTGCCGTACAGTGAGGTAGGACTGTACAGTGCAGTACAGTGGTAGTCAGTAAAAGGTACAATGAGGTACAGTTAATGTACAGTAAATGTCAGACAATGTCAGTCACTTATGGGGAATATAAATGGATTTTGAAATCAATAATCTTATTTCGCTAAGACTAGCCTCTCTCTTTGTTTCTCAAAATTTCAGTGATGTTTATTATTCTTCAGCTGCAGTGCACTCCGCACATCCAAACGTCCGCCGTTACTTCCGGTCGTCACCAAAAGAAAGCATAAACCCTTTTTTTTTCAACTTTTCTTGTTTTTAAATATTTGTTTTGCCACGTTACAATGCAGACGTTTATAATGAATGCAGAATATGTATTTTTCAAAAATCGATCCACATTAAAGTAGTAGACTTTTGTCCAGGCGACGCGGGTTCAATCCCCGAGTGCTGGCTTTTTTTCTTCCTTAATTGTGTTTCGATTCGAAATGTTATCCCTGAATTGATGAATTTAAATAAGTTTTGTTTGATTTTTATTAAAAATCATAGTAACAGCGCCCTTTCCTTATCTTAAGATATGTCTGTTTAAATCCTGAGAGAGGCTTACTGGAATTTCAGAAAGTGTTGAGAAATGAAAACAACTATTCCGATAGCCTTTTCAAGGTGTTCTCAAACGGAAGACCTCTTGTTGCTCGCAACGAGCGTCTATATAGCTATTGTTATTTTTTTTCCATTTTTGTGCAAGCGATTTCTCAGAAACTATCCAACCGATTAGCACCATTTTTTTCACAGATGATAGGAAGTGATATGAATTTATTTTGTTTTCAATATTTTTGCTGTCGTCACTTCCGGTACCGATTTATTGGTGATTGTGTCACTTTTTCGACTCATTTTGTGCACGCTTCATCTCAAAAACTATCAAAGATATGAATATGAAATTTTCAGGATTGGTAGACCATAGTCTGAAGTTGTGCCTATTTGTTTTGTTTCACGCCATTGGCGCCGTTCTTAAGAGCTCACTATGGCTCGAAAGTTGGGTACGAATTTTGTTCCCATTCTTTTTACACACGATTTCTCAGAGATGGCTCGTTAGATTTTCTTAAAATTTTTAAAGAGTGATGGAAAAAGTTTTTATCTGGAGTATCCATTTTTCATTTTTTCAAAGTTAATTTTCTGTCGTCCGTCTTCTGTCCCACGACAAAAAGCTTGTGACATTCAGATCTCAAAAATGATAAGGTCTTGAGCATTCACACTTTGTAGGATTATAGACCTATAGTTGTAGATGTCTTTCAACTATTTTGTTTTTGCCGTCATAACTTCCGGTCGTCACCGGAAGCACTTCAAAAATTATATTTTTCTTTTGCATTAAATTAGTTTCATATAAAATTGATATATAAGAAATAATCCTTACATATTTGATGTATCTGATGTTAAATGTAAACAAAAAAAACTCGACTTCCGGTGAGATATCTCAGAAAGCGTTTTTTAGATAAATGTTTCACCCACGAAATCTCAGAAAATCAAGTGATCAATACACGAAACTTATATAGATAATAGACATTCGATAGAAAATGCATTTAATCGTTTTCATTTTGTCAACCGTCACTTCCGGTCCTCACCGGAAGGGTTCAAACAAATCAAGCTGTTTGAAATTTTCACTGTTTTTTTTGACAATTTTAGTAAAATTGATAAACAATAAAGTACAAGTGTCTAATGTTCATGAAATATAAACTTTTGATTTTGACTGAGCTTTTCCGTTTGTCCGTTTCCTGTCAAGAAGCAAAAAGAAAAAAACCCCCAATGATTCCACAAGATCTCAAAAACGGTGATGACTTGAACAACCAAACTTTGTGGGATGATAGCCCTAAGTATGAATCCGTGTTTACATTTTTTTGTTTGAATTGTCGTCACATCCGGTCGTCACCGGAAGTACTTAAATTATTTTGTCCCCTACTTTTTATACATGAACTGAATACCGGTATATAAATACACGATCTTATATATGTTAAATAAGGAAAGATATTCTACCTCCGGTAAGTTATATCAAATATCTTAGGTACTTAGCCTTTTTACAAAATGTTTAACGGCGAGATTTTAGTCACTGTAAGTGATTGAGAGACGAACTTTATAAATGATAGACAGTCGATTGAAGATATGTTTAACGGGTTTTCTTTTGTCAACCGTCACTTCAAGTACTCACCAGAAAAGTTCAAACAATTCATTTTTTAACCGATTATCTTTGGTGTTTCATCTTCCATGATTAACAGTGGTGTACACTAGACAAATGTATAAAAAAAAAAGCTTTTATTTTTATAAATCTCTTTCGTTCGTCCGTTTCCGGTCTCGAGACAAAAAACCTAGATTTACCAAGATTGCAGATTTGGCAGAGAATTGTGATATTTCATCGTTAATAAAAACAAATTCGGACGGAAGACCTACTCGTTACTCGTAACGAGATCTAGTTATTATTCTGTTTTTTTTCTCCCACGTTTTCTCAAAAACGCTTCAGCCGATTTTGATAAAACTTTCAGATCTTGTTTATGACAAAATTTGTAAGAAACGTACGTGGGATTTTTTTGGTCGTCACTTCCGGTCCCGAGATATTAAAGATTTTATGTTTTTGCTTGTTCACGAGTTTTCTCCAAAAGTATTTAAGATAGAACTTTAAAATTTTTAGGGATGGTAGAAAGTGTCCAGCCGCACAATGTACTATGCATATCCAAACGTCCGCCGTCACTTCCTGTCGTCACCGGAAGGAAACAAAGAAGTCATTTTTTAACTGTTTTGTTTTTGAATTTATTTTTGTTACTATTTGATAGAGACCTATAATAACTTCAAAATTTGAAATCCGTTTTAAAATCGATCCACGCATTCTCGAGATTTCAGGCTTTAAAGTCTTGAAGCGAGAGTCCGCGTAGCTCAGTCGCTAAAGTGGTGGACTTGTGCCCAGGCGACCTGGGTTCAGTTCCCGAGTGTCGAACGTTTTTTCTTTCTTAATTGAGGTTTGTTTAACGATTTTATCTTTAAAATGATGGATTTTAATGTTTTCCGTTTTATATTTATTGTAAAGAAGAATAATAGCAGCTTTTTTTTCCTTACAAATAGACAGCTTGTTTCTGTCGGCAGTTCGCTAAATTCAAACGCTCGTCGCATGGCAGGCATCAAAGACGTGCCGCCGAAGTACCCCTGCAGTACGCTGGGTTGCTTTGTCGGCATCAAAGAAATGCCGCAATCTCAATGACACACACAATATTTAGCAATGCACCCACGTTTAAGTAAGTATTCTACATGACCTTAAAAGGAGGACTGATTAGTATTTATTCACATATATAGATACACGCATGCATATATAATGTGTTTATTGACATTTGCTGAAATACTCATTCCCTAAACACTATAAAAAACTAAAAAATCTCCCTCCCTCCCTCTCTCTCTCTCTCTCTCTCTCTCTCTCTCTCTCCGAAGTTTATACACGTAACTATACAAACAAACGGGTGACTGCGACAAGGTTTAAAAACTGACCACCCATTAAGAGTGTTTGAGCCTAAGAATAAACAGATGTAAAAAAAAAATCAATAGTTACATCTTTCAGTCACCGACCGACCCCCCCCCCCCCCTCCCAATTCATAAAATCATTTAGTTTTTCTGGTCCGATTTTCCTTGTTCTTTGAACTTGGGCCTTTGATTTCAACTAAGTACCATTCTAGATTACTGTACTAATTACCAGACCAATTCGTTCATTACTAACAGAGTTATGAAGATTTTGGCATTTGAGTTTCAATTGTCGTGTTTGATATGTACTGTACAAAAAAAATCTAACTCCCAAGCCCTTCATTTAATCCTAATGAAAATTCGTGAAAATGAACCTCGGACCCCATTCTTATTGTCTGTCAAATATGCAGCGGATTTAACAATTTAGACGAAATTCTTGAGATTAAACGGCGCTTATTGCCTATACGTGGAAATTAAATATACACAGTACACGCACCGACCCCCCTCCCCCATCCTTCCTATTCACAAAATCATTTAGTTTTTCTGGGCTGTTTTACTGGATCTTTCATCTTGAACCCTTATTTTCAACCTAGTTTAGTTCTAGATTACTGTACTAATGACCAGACCTATTCGTTCATTTTTATGAGAGTTATGAATTTTTGGACATTTGAGTTTCGATTGGCGTGCTTGACATGCACATGAAAAAAAAATTCTAACTACCGAGCCCCTTACTCAATCCTCATGACATTTTGCCTAAATGTACATCGGACTCCATTCTTATTGTCTGCCAAATAGGGACTTAAAATGTACACAGTCAAGGGATGTAAGCAGCCGCGTAATATTTCTGTTGCATGTATTTTTCTTGTTTCCCGTTTACTCTGTATCTACGATAGCGTGTGAACTACTTATGAATGTTAGAACTGTGGACATTACTGTCATCAAATTTTTACCGAATAAATTTACGTGTTACTGATTTCGTTATTTCTACATTTATAACGATTTTATCAATCCTGCTGAAATAGAACAGTCAAACATAAAAGTAAACGACACGAAAAAAAATTTCTCAACACTGAAATACATGGGTAAAATGCATCAGTAATTGTTTTAGGACTTCCCCTAATTGTTGTTAACCGAATTCGAGATCCACACCTCAAAATTCTTCTTTCGATTTATTTATGACGAAAATCAAGCTCGGGTCTTTTCACTCCCCTCCAGACACAAACACGCATCAATATTTCAAATGACATCGCACTGTTACCAAACCTGAATAGTCAGACATCTTATACAAAAACTTATCTCCTCTCCCGGGCGGAAATGCCCCAAATTCAAAGACAGATTCGGGAATTATTTCGCGTCAGTCATATTTTGAGACACCTGCAAAGGCTGTGTGTTCTAATCTCGCCGGAGCCAAGATTTGTTCTTTCTCTCTATTTCTTTCTCTCCTTTTTATTTATTTTTCTAACTAAAATATTCAACATAAAAGGGTTGCTGGACTGTAGTACAAGTTGAAAAACACTCTTCAATTAAGATTTAGACAAAACAGTCTTTCCTTATTAGGGTCTTCCGTCTTCAGCGGAAGACCCTTTTATTCTTATTGTTATTAGGGTCTTCCGTTTACAAAGGAAGACCCTCTTTATTTTCTTCGGTTTCTTTTTATTACAGGTCATTAGACCTGTTATAAGGTCAAAAGACCTCTTATTTAATATGAAATAAAATTGAGCTGGTCCTTTAAATTAGGCATCTTACAGGGTGTATAATCCTTCATCCATTGCTTTTTCAGATCACATCTGCAATTCCTGATATGTTTTGTTGATGACAATAAAATGCAAGGTCATTTCCTCTTCTAAAAATCGGACGGAAGACCTCTTCGTTTCTCGCAACGAGATCTGTCTAGTTATTGTTGTTTTTTTCTGTCACCTTTTCTTAAAAATGCTTCAGCCGATTTTCATGAAACTTTAAGATCTTATTCATGACAAAATTTGTAAGAAAATTACGAGAGCCTTTTTGGTCGTCACTTCCGGTACCGAAATATTAAAGATTTTACGTTTTCGCTTGTTCACGATTTTTCTGAAAAAGTATTTAAGATAGAACCTTCAAATTTTCAGAGATGGTAGAGAGTGAACGGCCGCAGTGCCCTTAGCATATCCGAACGTCCGCCTTCACTTCCGGTTGTCACCGGAAATAAATATTAACCTTAATTTTTCAATTTTTTAAAACTTGAATTCTATTTATTTTTTTATTCCATAGAGACACTTGAAACACTTCAGAATATGAAATTCGTTTTAAAATCGACCCATGCATTCCCGAGATTTTGAGCTCAAAGGTTCTGAAGCGACAGTCCGCTAGCTCAGTCGTTAGAGTGTTGGACCCGGGTTCTGTCCCCGAGTGCCGATTATATTTTCTTCCCTTATTTTGTTTTGTTTAACAATTTTATCTTAAAAATGATGGTTTTTATTGTTTTCCGTTTTATTTTTATCATATCTAAAAATAATAACAGCTTTTTTAGTACAAATATAGAGCTCGTTTCTGTCAGCAGTTGGCTTAATGGGTCGCTTTGCCGGCGTCAAAGAAATGCCGCCATCTCCATGACTGTATGCAAACAACATTTAGCAATGCACAAACGTTATTGTACATGGCTTTAAAAGGAGGACTGATTAGTATTTATTTACATAATTATATAGATACATGCATGCATGTATGCATGCGTTTATTGACATATGTTGCTTATATATTGATTTCCTGAACATTATAAAACACTATGAAATCTCTCTCTCTCTCTCTCTCTCTCTCTCTCTCTCTCTCTCTCTCTCTCTCTCTCTCTCTCATGGACTCTCTAGTGCTAAAATTTGATGAGGCCTCGAATCTAGTGTATAGCTAGGTAAACAATGAACGTGCATATCCGTATAAATTAGACGAGCGAAAATTTTCATCTGGGTTTGATATTTGTATTAATTTATTAAATCGGAATTTAAATTAATTATTCCCCCCATGGAATAAACCTCGTATAATCTCTTTAGGATGGGGATCCGATTATCATTGATGAAATAAAATGACTATTATTGATGAAATAAAATAATTCATGAAATTTTGACACAGTCAAACGGATCATCTATCAGTTTCATCAAATTTGACCTTTTTGTTTTCGCATTAAGGTCAGATAAAAGCCACAACTTTTATCCTCAATGTAAATATTGATAAAAAAGTGTAGATCTTTGTAGTTCTGTAGACATTTGTTTAAATTTGAAGATTCTACTCTTCAATGAAATGATAGAATATCAGAATGTCTATCAGTTTATACTACTAAATAGGAATAAATATTTATACTAAAATTGATATTGCTTAGCCCGCATTTCCTCTAATTTTCTTAAATTTTGATTATTTTTCTGTGTTTCCAATAATAAGATATTTCTAATTTTGTGTATAATGAAGACTTTATTTAAGGATATCAATTGACGGAAAAGCTAATATATTGACCATTTAATTAGAGAAAAAAAATGATTTTAGTTATTTTTTCACAAAAATCAATGTATAGATTGGGCGCTTTATAAAGGTTATAGAAATGTAATTTGATAGGAAAATCATATTTTAAAAACATATTCTGAAACCCAAGTATCATTTCATTAGTTCACATCAATTTAAAAAAAATCCAACATTAATGTTATTGTTTTTAAAATGCTAAAACAGACTCATTAATCTGCAGCAATTTTAAATTGCGAAACATGTAATATTTTCCTACGCCAATATTACGCCAAAGATATAGTCCTTGTTAGATTATAAACATTGATTACTTTTTCTATGCCAAGTTGTATAATAATAAAAAATAAAGAAGAATATACTATTTTAACTTCCTTTCATCTTGATTTAATGAACAATTAATCGAATTTACGCTTGACAAGTCGAAAACCACAAAAGACATCTTCCTTAACTTATAATATAGCAAGTTAAAAATGCTAAGGTGGATTGAAAATACGCTTCTTATAACAACAGTTTCAATCCAATGTTTTTTCAGACGTCGGCGTCAATTTGTTCCCGCCCATTTCAAACGTTTTGACTGTAACAGGTGACGTTAGCTGTATATTTCCAATCTTGTCAGTTAATGTTCTGCAGTCTTAATTTTGTATCCTTGCTGGTAAGGAAGATGTATTTTTATATGTTTATGACCGCCAGTTTACAAAATTAACATATTAGTTATATGAATTCATCCACTTTTCTAAAAATCAGGCTCAGCATGTAAAATTAAGATTTTTCATCTTCTAGCTAGGAAAAATGTCTTAAAGAATATATCATTATTTTGTGATCCTAACATTGAAAAACGACGAAAACTAGTACATAATGAAATTTAACGACCTGTTGCATTCTTCCCAATGTACCTAATGTTAATGCTATACATATATTAGAATAAAAATTAATATCAAAGAAAAAATCATAATTAAAATTTTGATAAAGATTTTAAATTTCAAATCAATGGTACAGTGTCGTACAGTGGGGTACAGTGCTGGTCAGTTCCATGTACAGTGCCATACAGTGGGGTACAGTGCTTCAGTAGGACTGTATGGTAGTAAGTGAAAGGTACAGTTAATGTACAGTAAATGTCAGGCAAAGTTTTTGGGAATATTATTGGATTTTAAATTCAGTAATCTTACTGCCTAGCTTCTCTCTCTCTCTCTCTGTATCAAATTTCAGTCATTATTGTTATTCTTCAGCTGCAGTGCACTTCGCAAATTCGAACGTCAGAAACATTTATTTTTCATTTTTTCTTGTTTTTAAATATTTTTTCTGCCATATTAAGATGCATACGCTTTAATGAATGCAGAAATTTTTTTTTATTAAAAAATCGATCTACAATAGAGTAGTAGTCCAGGCGGCATGGGTTCAATCCCCGAGTGCTGACTCTTTTTTCTTTCTTAATTGCACTTCGATTCAAAATGTTGTCTCTGGAATGATAGATTTTGATTATTTTTGTTTGAATTTTATAAAAAAAATCACGGTAACATCGCCTTTTCCTAGTATGAAGATATGGCTGTTGAAATCCTTAGAGAGGCTTACTGGAATTTGAGAAATTGTTGTGAAATGAAAAAAACCTGTCCCGATAGCCTTTTTAAAGGTGTTTTCAAACGGAAGACCTCTTGTTGCTCGCAACAAGCGTCTAGTTATTTTTTTCCCCCAAATTTTGTGCACGCGATTTCTAAAAAACAACTCAACCGATCTCGGCAATTTTTTCACAGATGATGGGACATTATCTGAATTTTATATGTTTTTGAATTTTTTGTCGTCGTCAAATCCGCTCCGGATTTACGGTAGATTTTGTAATTTTTTTACGACCAATTTTGTGTAGAGCTGATCTCAGAAACTATTAAAGATATGACTTTGAAATTTTCAGGATAGGTAGACCAAAGTTTGAAGTTGTGCACTATATAGTTGTTTTGCACCAGTGGCGCTATTCCTTGGAACTCGCTTGGGCTCGAAAATGGGGTACAAATTTTAAATCAAAATTTTCACACGTTTTGATCAGTAACTTTTTATCGGTGGATATTTTGTTAAGACATATAGAACAAAAGCAGTAGAGAATCAAAAGTTGTTTCCAACATATTCAAGAAAAGGGGGCAGGCCCCTTTATTAGGGGACCAAGAAACTTGTAACGTCTATTACGAATAACTTCAATACGATAAATATTTTGTTATGCATTATAGAATCAAAGTTGTTGATCGCTATAATATCTGTTTGAAGAAGTCATCGTCAGGCCCATGTTTGACTTAATTAGGGATTCTTATTTGTAATATTAAAATTTCGGGGGAGGGGGGGGGTGAGTGTGTGTGTAAATTTTGAGATTGTATCGATATTTCATGGTATCATTTAAATTAATTTAAAAAAATCGGACTGAAGACCTACTCGTTACTCGTAACGAGGTTGTATCTAGTTTCTCTTAATTTTTTATCTCAAAATTTTGTGCACGCGATTTTTCGAAAACTATTTGACCGATTTCGACTATTTTTTCACAGATAATGGGACATTATTTGAATTTAATATGTTTTTGAACTTTTTGTTGTCGTCACTTCCGGTCCGGATTTACGTCCGATTTTGTAATTTGTATACGACCAAATTTGTGCACGCATAAACTCAGAGACTATCAGAGATATAATCATGAAATTTTTAGAATACGTAGACTACATTTTGAAGTTTTGCCTATTGTTTTTCTTTTACGCCAGTGGCGCCATTTTGAGAGCTAGCCGGCGTCCAAAAATTAGGTACCAATTTTTTTTTTCCACAAATTTTGTGCACGGGATTTCTCGAAAACAATTCGACCGATTTCCACAATTTTTTTACTGATGATTAGACTTAATATTACCTTCATAATTTTTTAATAATTTTGATGTCATCACTTCCGGTACCGATTTAAAGGACATTTTGTTCATTTTTACGACCTATGTTGAGCACACAAAAACTCTGCAACTATCAGAGATATAAATATGTAATTTTCAGGATTGGTAAACCATAGTCTGAAGTTGAGCCTATTGTTTTTGTTTTACGTCAATGGCTCCATTCTTAAGAGCTCACTATGGCTCGAAAATTGGGTACACATTTTGTTCCCCTTTTTTTGTCCACAAGATTTCTCAGTTATAGCTTTATAGATTTTTTTTGAAAATTGCAGGAGTGATAGAAAAATATTATATCATCAGAAATTTATTTCATTTTTTCCAAAGCTCATTTCCTGTCGACCGTTTCCTGTCCCGCGACAAAAAGCTTGTGACATTGAAATCTAAAAAATGATAAGGACTTTAGCATTCAGGCTTTGTAGAATTATAGTTCTATAGGTGTAGATGTCTTTTAACCATTTCGTTTTGTTCGTCATAACTTAGGGTCGTCACTAAGAGTACTTCAAGAATTATTTCTTAATTGCATTTAATATATTTCATATAGAATTGATTAAAAGTATTAATTCTTACATTTGTCATCTATCCGATGTTAAATGAACAAAATAATTCTACTTCCGCAGAGATATCTCAAAAATCTCAGATAGCCATTTTTGAATAAATGTTTTACCCACAGGATCTCAGAAAATGAAGCGATGTATACACGAACTTAGATAGATATTTTCATTTTGTCAACCGTAACTTCCGGTCCTCACCGAAAGAGTTCAAACAAATCAAGTTGTTTGAAAATTTAACTGTTATTCTTCGACAATTTTAGTACAATTGATAAACAGTAAAATACAAGTGTCTAATGTTCAAGAAATACTAACTTTTTATTTTCACTGAGCATTTCCGTTTATCCGTTTCCTGTCAAGAGACAAAAAAAATCCCAAACAATGACTGCACGAGATCTCAAAAACGGTGATGACTTGAACAACCAAACTTTGTTGGATAATAGCCCTTGTTAATATTATTTTGTTTGAATCGTCGCCACTTCCGGTCGTCAGCGGAACCACTCAACGAAATTTTTTTCTTACTTTTTATTTAAACATGAAATGAATACCAGTATATCATTACACAATCTCATATATGGTAAATAAGCAGACATATTCTACTTCCGGTGAGGTATATCAAATATCTTAGGTACCTATCCATTTTAAAAATTTGATACCCACGAGATTTTAGTCAATGTAAGTGATTTAAACACTACCTTTTATGAATGATAGACAATTGATTGAAGATGTGTTTAACGGGTTTTATTTTGTCAACCGTCACTTCCGGTACTCACCAGAAGAGTTCAAACAATTCATGTTTTTAACAAGTTTAACCGATTGTCTTTGGTGTTTCATCTAGTTAAGGTCTTCCATTTCCAACGAAAGACGTCATTGTTTTCGTACTGTTTCTTACAAGTTTTTTTTTCCATTTTCAGCGGAAAACCGTATTGTTTTCGTACTCTTTATTATGATTTTTCTCCAAATTTTGTGCACGCGATTTCTTAAAAACTATTTAACTGATCTCAATAAAATTTTTCACAGATGATTGGATACTATCTGAATTTTATATGTTTTTGAATTTTTTGTTGTCGTCACTTCCGATTCTGATTTACGGCCGATTTTGTAATTTTTTTAAACCTATTTTGTGCAGAGCGGATCTCAAAAAACTATCAGAGATATGACTTTGAAATTTTCAGGATATATTGACCATAGTTTGAAGTTGTGCACTATAATTTTGTTTAATGGCAGTGGCGCCATTTTTGGAGATCAGATGGGCACGAAAATTGGGTACGAATTTTGAAAAAAAAAACAGTTTTTGGCTTTTCAGTCGGTATCTTTTATCAGTTGATATTTCGTTAAAAGGTATATAACAAAAGTGGTAGAGTATGAACAATTCTTTCTGACAAAATCAAGAAAAAGGGGCTGGCCCCTTTTTCCAGGGGCCAATAGACTCGTAAATTATATTACAAATAACTCAAAAATGGTTAAGATTTTGTTATGCATTATAGAAGCAAAGTTGTTAATCGTAACAATATATCTCTTGAAAACTCATTGCCACACCCATTTTTTAAGTTATAAAGGATTTTATACATTATATGAAAGTGTGTGTGTTGGAAGGAGGGTTTTTCTAAAATTATTTCGATCATTCATGGTATCATTTAAAACAGAAATCGACAGGAAAACCTACTCGTTACTTGTAACGAGATCGTATCTAGTTATTTTTTTTCCACAAATTTTGTGCACGCGATTTCTCGAAAACTATCCAACCGATTTACACAATTTTTTCACAGGTGAAAGGAAGTGTTCTGAAGTTATTTTGTTTTTAATATGTTTGCCGTCGTCACTTCCGGTACCGATATATTGCTGATTTTGTCACTTTATCGACCAATTTTGTGCACGCTTCATCTCGAAAACTATGAGAGATATGAATATGAAATTTTCAGGATTGGTAGACCATAGTCTGAAGTTGTGCCTATTGTCTTTGTTTAACGCCATTGGCGTTAATAATAAGCAGTAATGTAAACTAGGCAACTGTATTATAAAAACCTAGCTTTTTTCATCAATCACTTCCGTTCGTCCGTTTCTGGTCTCGAGACAAAATAACCTAGTTTCACCAGAATCTCATATTTGGCTGAGGGTATCGATATTACATCGTATCGTATAAAAAAAAATCGGACAGAAGATCTACTAGTTACTCGTAACGAGATCTAGTCTATATAACATTTGTAGTCTTTTACATCATGAACTCATGTGTACTTTTGTATATGATATTTTAATATTGCACGTAAGTGATGCATCATACTAAGGCGGGAGACTTAAAGCCTGCATCCAAATACTTTTAGTTCTAAATGAGATTAATTAATTCTGGCACAAGTAAAATCCAAATTGAAAATATATAAACAAGTCTTCAACGAATTCTCGCATTTGGCGATCCTTTATCTACAATGCAGGCCCTGATACTGCAAGTTAGCCATGTAATGCTTGTTCCATCTATTTAACCTTTGTAACCCTAAAACCATATAAGAAAGAATGTATCATGCGTAAGCGATGCCTCAAACCCAGGTTGGGAACTAAGAAACCCGGGACTCGGAGACTCAAAGCCTGCATCCAAACTCTTTTATAGACAGTTCTGACAGTTTTGTTGCTTTATTTAGAAATAAAATATAACTCAGGAATTTGAACACTAAATGTTCACTCATGATCATCGTAGATGGGTCGAACTAGTCGGGACTGTCAGTCATAAGAAAAATATTATATAATCACTTGTAAAATGATTTAAGACAAAATTTGATTTAGGACTTTAATTCGGAATTTAATCAGAATGTGAAATTAAATAATTTAATTTATAATTTGAGTTTGAGATCTTTGACTTGGACAGCTTTTAATTGATGTTATTTTGATTATATGATCACGCATGTTAATAAACTGCTTGTGAAAGAACTTCTTATTAATAAGTTGGAGCTGACCCTCAAGTTGATCATTAAGACGGAAGGGTTACAGAACAGCTTTTGAACTGCGCAGCTACAGACTTATTTTGAAGATTTAAAAATCTGAAAAAAACATGAAGGGGGTTTATTGCAAATGGTGTACTCTCTACAATCATTTGTTGAGAAAAAATTCTTAGTTTGCTTATTTAGGTTGTAACTTTGTCTCAAAGTAAGGTATCCTACTCAAAACTGGGCCCCCCAAAACCCTTAGATGTATTTATCTGTGTCTATGGAGGTAAATTGCAGATATATTTTAATTAAAAGATAATGTATATTTTTCAATTTATGACAGTCCCTTTTTGGACCCCTATCCCACCTCTGAAAAGAATTTACTTAAATTCATACTTATAGAAGTAAAGGTTCCCCATAAAACCAACATTGGACGGGTATAGAGATGTATATGAAATTCAAAACGGGTGGTTTTCAATTGAAATTTATTTTTTTCTATGAAAATATAAGTCAATGTGTGTCCATAGACACAGGAGTTCCAAGTATGAAGTAGATTTGTTTTTGTTCCAAAAAAAGATTCCATGCCAACTGATTAAAATAGGGAACCCTATTATAAGGCAAAATTACCACTTAAATGAGCAAAATTCAAACTTCTTTTCAACAAATGGTTGTAGAGAGGACATCAGTTAACCCCTTTCATATTTTTTTTTTAGATTTTTAAATCTTTGAAATAAATCTGTATCTGCACAGTCTGACAGCTGTTCTGGGTGATTAAAAATGCATTGTCCTGTTCTTGTATGCATGCTTTTCAAACAAAATGACATGTAGGACTTCATATTTATTGCTTTTATATCTTTTGGCAACATTTTTGGCGAGCCAGTTTCAGGCAGAAACAGGCCATGTTTACATTCTTGTCCTCAAATGTAAAAATTGGCTGATCATCCCCCTTAAACAACTAAAAACAGACGCAAAAACTACTAGTTACTTACCTTATTAAACTTTGTTACAACTTTGTTGAAACAATGCCGCCCTCTGTATAAGTAGTGCCGTTAGGTGTCGGTCTCTTCTTTTAATTCACAAACTCACATCCAAGAATATCTATCTATCTGTTGACACACGGTTTGAGAAATTAAAACTGATACGTGAAGTTTAATGAACGTATTTTCACAACGACCAATCAAATTAGCTGCTAATTATATTATACTTTATACAACCAACCATAGCAGTTTATGGTGCATATATTTAAAATTTGGTGACTCTAGGCTATTGACATGGTACATTTGGTCGTCGAAAAAACTAATCTTGAAAGAGTATCATGTTAAAATGCGGTTGTATTTTATGTATGCAGAAATGAAAAATGTACCTCAAATTACAAAATACACCGCGTTACACGATTGTGGACGGTTTGTAAGCCATCCATTTACGACTATTTTCTAGTGGAAAGTTACTGGTGCATGTGTCCTACATTTTTCTTTTCTTAGTCATCAAATATTCATTTTAAACCTAATAAACGTGTTTCTGGTGTCTGGAGCCAAGGTTAAATTTTTTTTTGAATGACGATACAAAACAAAACCTATTGTGCTCCGCTGTTGAACATTGACATCATTAAATTAAAAAAATGTATCAAGTTCCTTCTTAAGAGGAGCCGTCTTTGATTTCCTATATTTAAAAAGAAAGCGCGTGATTCTTTTCTTCGTTTTTTGGTTCATTATATGCAATCAATATCTCGAACCATGAACAGCCCAAGCTTGATTTACCTCCTATATTATCATTTTATTATTTTAACGATGCCAATGTTCAACAGCGGAGCACATTAGGTTTTGTTTTGTATTTTCTTTCAAGTAAAATTTTAATATGGGCTCTGGACACCAGAAACATATTTTGGGGGTTTAAAAATTGATACCTGATAGCTCAAGAATGAAATAATGTGTGACACATGCACTGGTAACTTTCCACTAGAAAATGATGGTAAATGGATTGCTTACAAACCGTCCACGTCAATGGGTTTTTTTTAACACGTCGATAAAGACGTACTAGAATCTGACCTCTTTTTTTTAATTGAAAAACGTTCCAATTGTGTTACATTTCACTACAACACGGATAAACAGTAAATCCTTCACGCTTTTTTTGCAACACTATACATTTGTAATAGAAATGTATGTAAATATAGGTAAGCAAAAAGGGTGGTTTTCAAAATATAATTGAAGTACGATTGATATGAAACAAAAACTAAACATGATTCCTAAACTTTAAAATAGCCATCTATAATATGTGTTTGACAATCGAGTACCACGATGTAATTTGTAGATCTTTATTGTATTCTAAGGATACAGTTTTTATTTCTGCATACATAAAATACGACCGCATTTTAACATGATACTCTTTTCAAGATTAGTTTAATTCGATGACTAAATCTTCCATGTTTATAGACTAGCGTTACGGAATTTTAAATATATGCATTCCAAACTGTTTTGATTGGTTGTATAAAATATATTATAATTAGCAGCTAATTTGATTGGTCGTTGTGAAAATACGTTCATTAAATTCTTCACGTATCAAACCGTGTGTCAACAGATAGATAGACAGACATTATTGGAAGCAAGTTCGTGAATTAAAAGAAGAGACCTGCAAAAAAGGCACAAGTTATACAGCGAGAAGACAGTGTTTGATCCCTAACAAAACTAAATAAAGTAAGTACCTAGTCATTTTTGCGTTTGTATTCAGCTGTTTAAAAGTTGAAAACAACACAGGTTTTGCAGTGTCTTGATGAAATACTTTATATTTATAAAATTTTCGAAATCGTAACGATTATCAGAATAATGATTTGTTATTAATATTATATGGGGATTATTTTTCTGATGAGTATTTTTGCAAGGCAGTCGGAACATGTTGTTGTATCAGCTTTACCACTGCTGACTATCATACATGTGGTAAATCAAATATCTTAAATCAAAGGCGATCTCATTTTTCGAAATGTATATTTTATGTTATTGAATAAACAGTTCACTTTTAAGTAAGACTAACGTTTAGATAATTTTTTGAGTTGGACATTTACGACTAATAGTGTAAGTAACAAAATTTGTGTTATCATTAACGTCATAAGGTCGATTTTAAATTGACATTCACTTTTTCATAAACAAAAATTAAATTAGATATAGGGATGCTTACTTCAACAATATATGAGACGTGTAAAGAAATAAATGCTTCATGAAAACCCCTTAAAAAGAAGATTTAAACAACCATCGATTACGGTGGTTTGATTAATATTCAATGTTAATAATTTGCGTGATTAGAGTGAAAATCACAGTTTCAAGGATACGTAAATTCGTGGCCAGTGACCATATCAACACAAAATGGTAATTAAAGTATCACTTCAATGAACACTTAATCTCGGGGATCAGCTTAATAAGTAAATCCACGAAAATGTGTATTCAAGATGTGAGTATTATTCGTGTTACTTCGTGAGTACATAATGTTTGGCAGAAGGAGAAAAGTTTAATGCTGACATTTACTAGTTAGTGTTTATATTTAATGAGTTTTGGGGCAAATTCTTTATCTTAGATTTGGATTTATAAAATTCATCATACCAAAACTACTGTAGCAAAAATAATGTTTTAATCGAAATAATTATCGTACGATTCCCCATGTCTACTCGCCATGTTTTGACTGCAAACAACAGCTGATAGCGGGATGTCAACATTTTTAAAAGAAGCGTGGCCTGCAAGACGTCGATAGTGGAAATATCAGCTCAACTAACGTATGACATATTATAAAGGTATGTTTCAATACAGGATATGTCGTATTGACTTTTTCCTTTCAAAGTATTTTCACGTGTATGTTTTGCACACCACTCTTTTGAAATTCTATTTGTTATTATGTATATGTCTGTATGTATGTCTTATTTTGTATTGAACCAAACACTGTAAAACAGTGCAATTAAAAGGGATGGGGGTTCTAAGGTACACACGATTAGAATGTTGTAATTAGAGTGGATGTTTGCATGATGATAACTTTACCCTAAATATTTGAATATAGCAGATCTCTACCATATTGCCTTCACTTAATTAATGAATTAAAAAAACTCAGACAGTCTTGTGCTTAATTAAATAAATATATTTGAAATTGTAAATATTCAATCTAATTAAAATTAGACCTTTCGCCAGGTTCACTGTTTTATATGGTTATCGCCTGTGAAAGAGCATGCAAAACAGATTGCAAGATGAAAAGAAATTCAAGTTCAGATTTTAGGTTAATGTTCCCTGATATCTATAAAACATTCTTCTCTAGATTTGATCATTTCACAGAACCATTGTAATTTTTTGATATTAGTTTAATCTTTTATATATATTGAATTTTATTGATTCATTTTAGGTAAACTTTACATGCATAATACATCTACATTGTAAACAATTTTTACAGTAAGACAACTGTTTGTAAATAATAATCTTCACTGCATGTGCCTCAGATATCTCTCTCTCTCTCTCTCTCTCTCTCTCTCTCTCTCTCTCTCTCTCTCTCTCTCTCTCTCTCTCTCTCTCTCTCTCTCTCTCTCTCTCTCTCATGCTTTTTATCTTGGCAAAGCGTCACAGAGCATAAGAAATGGTATAGCAGAAAATTATACTTTGACGCTGTTCGGATGAAATACTGTTAGTTATTTAATTGTACAGTGTTAAAATTTCACGATTGCTACTAAAGTACCAACTGCGATGGTTTTAATTTCACGCTGCTTTAAAATTCAATTGATCAGAATATAAGCATTTATATGTTTTTTAAACTAATGATAGACAGTATTCACGATGGGTTTAATTTTGCAAGAAAATATTAAATCGCAAACATAATGAAATTAAAACCATTGTGATTATTTGCCAATCTATAGTATTCCTTTATAGTTTACGAATTGAAATATTGACTGTTGCACTATGAGAAAAACTCTCTCTCTCTCTCTCTCTCTCTCTCTCTCTCTCTCTCTCTCTCTCTCTCTCTCTCTCTCTCTCTCTCTCTCTTAATTTGATTTGTGTCTATGCCTAAGAAAATCTTTAAATGCTATATTAAGAATTGATATGCCTTTTGTTGTTGTTGTGACTAAATGTTAAAGTCATGTTTTGGGATATGTCATACTAATTACATGGCATGGCCAGTGTATTTTTTCCAGAAATACTATGCATATGTTACTGTAAACACAGCTATTATTAGTACATGTATGTTAACACATCTTTATATTGATTTTTTTTATTTCAGCTATTGGTGGCCACCTGGTTTTTACCTGTTGATTCTTTTCAGCTCTTGAGGTTAACCTGTCACCTCTACCCACTATTCCTTGTGTTCTACAGACTATATACCAGTAATTCAAATTAAATCGGATAATTCATGAACAGTTACTAGCTGTAATGGAACTTTAAGAAAGCATCATGCCTTGTTGTGGTCTGTGTTTGATAAGGATTTTATAACAAACACAATTAAGGCTGTTTAAAGTAATTTACAATTGTAAGCTGTGCAAATTGTTTTTTCAATAAAATTATACAATTATGTTTCGTTTTTTTTTGTTTTTTATAATTTTATTTTTACATTATTCAGTGTATTTGCCTGTGATAACACTACGTATCGATTTTGTACTATATAACTCATAAAGCCAAATTGAGGCGCCAGCGGGGTTTGCTTATTTATATTTAAACATTTAATCGTACGATGGTTTAAAATTATATAAATATAAGTAATAAGGAATCATTCTTTGAATATTATGAGATGATAATGTCGGTCGGGGCTTGATCAAATCTATCATAAAGCCCTTCGGGCTTTATTGGATTTGATCACGCCCCGACCAAAATAATCGCCTCATAATACTCAAAGAATGATTCCTAATTCCTTATATAATGATATTTAGATGGGTTTACATAATTGAAAAATCACCCCACTCTTTCTAATTGTCACCAATAAGATTACATGCAGAATATGTAAATGTACATTTGACCTTGAAATAACATCTGCCATGATAATTACTTTTGAAATGAACAAGAAACAACAAATAATTACCTTATAATGTATCTATGCATACAAATATAGGAAAACGTGTAAAACTTGATCATTTTTCATGGAAGTCTCCCCCATCTTCAGCTACCCAGGTGTGTTTGAATTTAATTTTAATATAAGGCAGATGTTGCAGTTGTAGGCCTTGCTGTTTTAGCATAGTTAAAAGGAGACAAGAAACCAGAATAGATTAAATATTCACTAAATATGATTGTTAGCTTACTTTTTTCCTGGAAAAAAGAATTCACATGCAGGAATACATGTCTATTTGTTAATTAAAATGCTACCAATCATTCAATAAACAAAAACAGATAAAAATTTAGTATCATTGATGATTAATTTCAAATATGTGTGAAAAGTGACTCAAAGAAATACCACAAGTTTCATCAAATTAGGTAAAATATTTCAAAAAATGACTTTTTATGAAAATCTAAAGATTGGGGGGGGGGGGTGATGTGATGTGATGTGATGTGATGTGATGTGATGTGATGCTTTTATCATGATAATATCATGTAGATGTATGTTGTATTGAAACAGGTTTCTTATTGAAGGAGGTTGAGCATCAATTGACCTCTAAAAGGTTAGGCAAAGATGGATACCCCAATAATGCTGTATTGAATAGAGAAAAGTTGAAATGGTTGGTTCACTTCAATGGCCATATTTTCCTTAAACCTCAATGGAATTGGGTAAATGGGGTATACTTTTTCTCAGCATTGCATTAGCTTTCTAAGTCTAAGACAAAACATCTTTGCATTAAATGATAATGTACTAAGTTAAAGGTAGCATGGGACAGTTTCGAATAAAGTACCCATTAGTAATTTTGTAAAATTGAGAGTTGCTGTACTTGAATGCTTATGAGTGTTGTAATGATTCATGAAATGAATTTTAATGATTATCTTTAGTTAGAGGGATGTCTCCTGTTTGAATTGGTATGCAATATGAAGGCTCCTAATGTTAAGTGCGAAGTGAGAAGCAGGAGTACATTTTGAAACTATGAATGTTGTGTTGACTGCACAGTGATATTGCAGGTTACAAATGGGAGGTCATATAACTCAAATGTAGGTGGATGGGACATTATATACCTTTTTACTGGGTATGAGGATGTAGCAAGTTTATTTTCAACCAAGACAATAACTAAATGAGACCAAGCCGAGGGAAATAGTTGCTATAGAGGGGGAAAATAAACTTGCTATAGTAAATAGTAAATATTTATTTTATTATCCCAAAAAACAACTTAATTTATCAGAAATGCAGAATTTTTTTAATGATAAACAAATCGGAGTTATCAGACTAAGAATTGAATACAGCGATCGGAATACGTCAGAGGTGTTCCGAGTTTGAAAATGAGGGAAATCGAATGCATGCTGCTGGTAAATGGTTTTGATGACTATTCACCATGGGCAGATAGCACGGAAACTATTCACGGTTAGATAGAAAAGCATATTTATGCGGGTACCCTAAAGTGATCAGTACCCTATAGTGATCAGTTTGTCCGTCTGTCCATCCGTCTGTCTCTCCATCCAAGATCACTTATCCAAAGCATAGCTTCTCTCCCTTTGGCTCAATCTGGCTCATACTTCTTCCACAGAGTGCCTTTAAGTAAAGGGTTTACAGTGACCTTGAACCATATTTATAGGTGCCGGTATAAGGTTAATGTAATCGCAGAGTTTTGTATTAAATCCTTGTCTTTTTATTTTTTTCCAACTAAAATATTTCAAAAACACTTGCATCGATTGCTTTGAAATTTGAAAAATTTATTTGATGACGTCATCACATACGTCACATAATGACGTTTTTCACGTTTTAAAAACTGATTTTTTCCGGATCTTTTCTCATTTTTGATTAAAGATAAAGCTATGAGATTTACAGAGAAGATAGAACTATCATTTTACTTATGACATAAGGCAGGAAACTAAGTTCCGACACATCCAGTCCAAACTGGAAGTAAACCCATTTTTTTAGTTTTCATGATTTCAATATTAGAAATTAAACATATGTATCTTACGGTAATTTCTATGCTTAGTGCGAAACTAAAATCCGTTTTTAAATTGGACAATGCATAACAAAGATATCGAGGTAAAAAAAAATGATTTTTTTCGAAAATTTTGATTCTGCGTTCTTGATTTTAAAAAATAGTTCAAAGTAAAATTAACTCGTTCTAAAAATAATTTGATTTTTGTTAAGTCGTTCTTTAACACATTCTGAATATTTTTGTGAGTCGTTCTTGGAATCGTTAAGATTTTTGTTAATTCGTGCATAAAATCATTCGTATTTTTTAAAGTCGTACCAAGAATAATTCATTTTTTTTAAAATCTTTTTGTTTAAGTTGCTTTTATTATTGATTTAAAAACTCTGCTTCTTGCAGGAACATCAAGCTTTACTCTCGACATTAACGGAAGACCCACTCGTTGCTTTGCAACGAGCTTTTCTCTAGTTTATTATTCTTGTTTTCTTTTTCTGACTTCTTTGGACCGTTATTTCTAAAAAACTTTCCAACCGATTTGCACAAAATTTTGTAGGACTGATAGAGCATCATCAGTGCTACATATTATTAAATTTTTAAATAGTGACATCACTTCCGGTTTCAGATATTGACGATTTAAAACATTTTAAGGGTCAATTTGTCTACGCATCTCCTCCGAAATTAATCAAGATAGAAGCTTGAAATTTTCAGGGATTGTAGATGAATGTCTGTAGATGTACCCCAATGCTTCCAATTATGAAAATTTCTCTAGGCCTCGAAGCTCGCATGAACTTGAAATTTAGCACCAAATTTTTCCACGAAATTTTTGCACGTTTTCTGTAATACCTTTCGATGTGTACATATTTTGTTAAAATATGTAATGAAAAAGTTGTTTTTTATTTGGACGGGCTTTCATTAGATATCAAAAAGGGGCTGGCCCCTAAAATTAGGGGCCAAGGGGGCTGTAAAGTCTTCTTACAATAACTCTTTACTGAATAATAATTTGTAATTAATTATAGAGGCAAACATCTTCATTGTACAGCTGTTATCTATACAGTACCATACTTAAGTCATATGTTACGTAATTAGGGGTTTCAAGGGGCCATAAGTTCAAAACTTTGATCAATAATATCTGAAAAAGGAGATATATTTTGAAAAGCAATGTAGAACAAAAGTTGTTTAAAATAATGTTCTGAACAATATGATACCAAAGATGTTGTTGTTAGTGGCCTTGGTTAGGGGTTAAAGGGTCGGCCCCTAAAACACAGTTGTTTGGACATCTCGATAACGGTTTACAATTCCTAAACACTTTTAGAACAAAATATATTTATACTAGCGAGACCTTTTATTTGATATCAAGAAAATTAGGGGCCAGAAGGGCTATTAAGTCTTTTTATCATAACTCTTTTCTGACCAATAATTTGATATTAATCATAAATCAACAAAGAAGCTTTTATTAAGCTTAATTGAAATCCGTTTTAAAATCGGACGATGCATAACAACAATATTGGGATTAAAAAATTGAGTTTTTCATGATATTTTGATTCCACGTTCTTGGTTAAGAAAATAGTGTTATGTTCAAAGTTAGCTTAATTCGTGCCTAAAATATTCGGAAAATGATAATTCTTACTTGAACACATTCGAAACTTTTTTCATTAAGTCGTTCCAGAAATTGTAAAGGTTTTTGTTAATTCGTTCTTGAAATCATTGAGTTAAGTCATACTTAAAATTATTCGAATTTTTAAAAATATTTTTTTTAATTTTCGCTTGTAGTTGGTTTTAGAACTCTTCTTCTTACAGGAACTTCTAGCTTTACTCTCGACACTAACGGAAGACCCACTCGTTGCTTTTCAACGAGCTTTGCTCGAGTCTTATAATTGTAATTGTCACTGCCCATGGGGTTTAGTTGATTAAATCGTACCCATGGGATACAGTTAGAGGAGTCTCAAGTTAGGGTTTAGTCTATAAAATAAAGTTTTAAATGCAAACATGTGACATCCAGACAGGTTCATATACCGGTTCTGGCATTTAGGTTACCGTCATGTCCTGTTGACCTCGTGTTTATTATGGTTTACATGAATTAAGCCTATTTTATTCTTCACACCATTTCACGAGGAAGTCCATACTATGTTTTAAATCAAAATTACATAAAACAAACTGATTTTTCAAAATATGGAGAATATTATCGTTAACACAGTTCAACGTAAGGTCATTTTGCAGTTACTTGCTGACCTTATATTCTGAACTGATGGTCAAATAGCCTTATTTACAATAAATGTAGGTGTATGCTATCCATAACAATTATTTTTCATTTTATTTATCTTCTTTACATCATGTTTGATTTCGTAACACATGTACATGTCTACACCTGGGAAACTCGATTTTGATATATCTATGAAAAAATAAGTACTATTACATAGCAAATATAAATTAAAATGCAATATACTTCCATATATATATGCCATAAGTTTTAATTCTAGAAAGTTGAGTAAATATATTTGTTAAGATGTAGAATGGTTTGATTTTAGTAAGATGAGAGTGTGTCAATGTTAAATATGCTTCAAATTCGATATGACCTAGTTCCTTTTGTCAAAATACACACAATTTACTTGGTATATTTGTTTTTTTAACGATATTAATATTCAAGAGCGTAAAACAGTATGTTTCATTTGGTGTAGAACCTGACTGTCTTTATTATCTAAAGTTGTTTACTATGAAATAGGTGATGCTCATCCAGTATTTTGTGGACATAAAAAGTTAGTCAAAAAGGAACATATAATTTGTAGATGATGGCTTTGTTTTGTATCTTCATTCAAACAAAAAATTAATATGGGCTGCGGATATCAGAAGCACATTTATGGAACGAATACCCGATGACTCAAAATAAAATATGTAGATTACATGCACCGGTAACTTTCCACTATAGTCTGTCCCAAGTTATTGCTTCCATGAATTCTTGATGACTTTTAATTATAATACAGATACCTGTGAAAGAAATACAACTGAAATCGATGAAAGGGAATATATCCAAGATATCTTCATTGAACTATTATCCCGTTTCACTCATAAAATTTCACAGGAACGAAAACAATTTTCTTACGGAGATTTGTAATGGGAAATGTTAACATTTTTTTTTTCATTCGGAATACACTTGGAATACGTCGCGCAATTTTTTGATATGTAATAGAAATGTATGTTTTTGAAACAAAAACCAAACATGATTCAAAAATTTACAGTAGCCAAACATAATATATGTTTGACAATCGAGTACGACTATGTAGTTGTAGATCTTGATTGTAATCTGGGGTATGGTTATTGGAGTAAACATCTATTGGAGTAAACATCAATCGATCGAAGTAATCAGTCGATTGATTACTTCAGAGCGATCGGCCATATTACCAACATCTGTTCTAAGACTGATCTAAAACTGTTTAAAATGTAGTTGTTGTTCTGTATATAGTTTCTTCAGTAGTGTGAGTTGTAGTGCTAGATGTTATTTTCTTTGTTTTTACCCATGTAATTTATTTCCTTTTGTCCTGAAGAAGGGACTGGTTTCCCCGAAAATTTGACAATATCAATTGTTCGTGTCGTTAGCCATTTTAGTGCTATATATATATATATATATATATATATATATATATATATATATATATATATATATATAAATCATACACAAACGAGCACTTTCTGGGTTTAAACATCCGTCTTTAGGGATAAATTAAATATATGTTCACCTGAAGACGGATGTCTAAATTTTGAAAGCGCTTGTGAAATAAAAACTTTGAATCTGCAGAACAAGTTATAAATAGAGAAAGTAAACACTCGATATTAAATTGTTTTGCGCTCTGGTTTTAATCTTAATGATTTAATTCATCTAGGAAATTGATTTAACAATGAATCGTTGTTTTATGTAAAGAAGGAAGGTGGAAATAGTTTTATCACCTGCTACCCATACAGTTATTTTACTAATTTTGTCAACTCTGCATGTTTAAGCGTTTACTTTCCTATACAATTTGTATTCTCTGTACAACTTTTGTAATGTAATGTAATATGATTTATTTATTTCCAGGTTAGAATAAAATGAGTAACAGCGCACAGATATATAGAGCGTTTGTCGAGGAACCAATTGGGGAGAAAGATGTATCAGCTTTACCAGGAATTGGAAGTACACTTTCAGCCCAATTCAGGAAAAAGGAATTTAACAAGGTATGAATTAAACTTAATCATAAAATAAAATCATGGGAGAACATTAGCCTAAAAAATAATTGGAAAATTATTCTCGCCATTTAAACTTACTTATTTGACGGGTGCCTGTTTTAATTTATACAGGTTAGATTTATAATTATATCAATTTTATCCTATGAGATCAAATTCAAACGCTAAAACGGGCTTTGCAAAAAATATCCAAACCTCGTTATCAGTAATGTTTTGTTAACAATTATAATAAAATTACGAAAATGAAAACTACCCCACGAACGCCCGCCCGCCCGCCCGCCCGCCCGCATGCACACACACACACACACACACACACACACACACACACACACACACACACACACACACACACACACACACACACACACACACACACACACACACACACACACACACACACACACACACACACACACACACACACACACACACACACACACACACACACACACACACACACACACACACACACACACACACACACACACACACACACACACACACACACACACACACACACACACACACACACACACACACACACACAGCTCCACCATCCGCCCCGACCGACCCGACCGACCGACCGACCGCGCTCCCCACTCGGCCATCTAGCGGAACCTAGCGCGCTGGCCACGCACTACACAGTCGCTTGAGATACAGGTGGAATACAGTTAAACGACAACTTTAGAGGATCGGAACGATACACATTGCAGAGATACACACAGCGCGCTAGGTTCCGTTCGTCATCAAAAGCAATATTTTTGTCTTGCCTAGATGGCCGAGAGGGGAGCGCGGTGGCCGCTCACTGCAAGGAGAATGGGTTCCAGAGGTCGTGAGTTCAAGCCTCGGTCGGGGCGGACGGTGGAGCTCTAACTAAAGTGAATTTCTCTGTGCTTTATATATATCTATATCATTCACTATGGGCAGATAAATATCAATTTGAGAGTTATTGCAATGTTTGTGCTTGTTATATATATATATATATATATATATATATATATATATATATATGTGTGTGTGTGTGTGTGTGTGTGTTTGTGTGTGTATAAAGCACTGAATAAAATCAACAACAATAGACATCTTTAAAGTGTCGGATCTAATACATAAATACTAAGCCAGTAAACTTAATATATTCTTTAGAGCGAGCAGCCACATGGTCAACATATTCTTTAAGAACGTGAACTTAAGCTATTCATAATGTAGTTTTTTTTTATAGTTTCATTGGTAGTTTTAGTAGTAGCGCTACATTTTGTTTTCTTTATTTAACCCATGTAATTTTTTTCTTTTGTCCTAAAGAAGGGACTTGTTGTTCCGAAAATTTGATATTTAGTAGATGATTTTAAATTTATTTAATTTTGCAGGCCCTTCAAGTCATGGGGCAGTTTCTGGTCTTTGATAATGACGAAGAAAGGTTTAAAGACTGGTTAAAACAAACATTCAAAAAAATGGATGCTAAACAGATGGATGCTTTATATCAGAGTCTGAAAGATCATTGTAATAATTTTGTGCAATGAGACCGCATACCCTAGTTTTCATTGATGAAGACCAGAAAATGGTATAATAAATGTTCAGACTAAATGAAAGAGTACTTGAGATTGTTGTTATATTTATTTAAACTAATTATATGCGCCAGTGTTTGAAACTGGGGTCCTATGACAGTTTGTCAAAGTGCAACGAAAATGTTAAACTATAATACGTTAACCATAGGCTAAACGTAATTAGCTAACCGCTATACTATAGTATATACAAACTAGACTCTTGTTGCAAAAGCAACAAAAAGGTCTTCCGTTTTGATATAGAAGTATCAATTTAACTGTAAGACGATGCTTCTCTAACATAAATAAAAAATGGATACGAAAATTATTGTGAATGATAAAAATATCAAAATTGGGTGTACTTCCTGTGACGACCGGAAGTTACGCCGGATAAAACAAAATAGTGTTAACACATGTACATACATAGGTCTATCATCCCACAAAGTTTGGTTGTTCAAGTCGTTACTGTTTTTGAGATCTCGTCGAAATCAGGTTTTTGGGCTCTGGACAGGAAACGGGCAAACGGAAGTGTTCAATTTAAATTGTATTCAATATTTCTTGTATACTTGCCTTTTGTACATTATTTTTCATTTATCTAACTAAAATATATCAAAGGAAAACAGTTAAACTGATAGACAGCTCTTTTTTTTTACTCTTCCGGTATGGACCGGAAGTGACGGAAGACAAAATGAAACCGGTTAAACACATCTTCAATCAAATGTCTATCATCTATGAAAGTTTCGTGTCTTGATCGCTTATAGTTTCTGATATCTCGCAGGTACAAAATGTGTTTTAAAAAAGCTACCTGATATAATTGAGATATCTCACCGGAAGTAGAAATTTTTTGTTGATATTACATCGCAGAGATTTCCTATGAATAGATTTATTCTTATATATTTATTCTATTGACAAAAAAATTGATGCGTAAAAGAAAATATTTTTTAAGTGCTTCCGGTGACAACCGGAAGTTATGACAAACAAAACAAAAGTGTTTAAACACATCTACAGCTATAGGTCTATCATCCCACGAAGTTTGAATGTTTAAGTCTTTACCGTTTTTTAGATCTCGAGGTGACAAGCTTTTTGTCGCGGGACAGGAAACGGACGACCGGAAGTGAATTTAGAACATTTTTAATTAAAATCCTCTAGATCTTTTTATTTTCTGTCATTCCTGAAAATTTTATAAAAATCCATCAAGACATCTCTGAGAAATTCACGAGAGAAAAAGGGGAAAAAAATAATAATAATAATAATAAAAAGAAACATTACAATCACTATAAGGTCTTCCGTTGGAAACGGAAGACCTTAATAAAAGTCAGTCATATTTTTCGGAACCGGTTAATTTTGTCATTTTTTTTCTTTATTTAATGTATTTAATAAACATGGTGCTGTTGCTTAAATTACCATAATATGTTTATTCTTTACTGAATCATATACAAGCAATGCATGAGTATCGAATTTTGAGCATTTTTAATTGATCTTACTTTCCATAAAACTATAATCTCATAGGTGCTAAGGTTGTCATTTAAGAAAGTTTATATAAGAATGCGATCCGCGTTTTTATATATTTAAGGTCAGACGACATTATCCTCGAAAATTCATGATTTGTTTTCAAATTTTAAACATTCCTATAATATACAAAATATAAGAATCATCATTTATTATCATTTTAAAAATGATCAAAAGTTTAGAAACATAGCCATTTGTGCCAAAAAGTTTTACATCATCAGTTCCAGTGTATTTTCAATCATATTATATGATTGCACCATGGGAAAAAGGTGTTTATGGCATTTTTGGCAAAACAGAGAAATGACGTAAGAAGCGTATGACGTTATGTCAAAAAGTCGTCTGAAAAGCGTAAAATTTATAACGCGTCATTTGTTTCTATACCTTTTTTCAAAACTTAAATTTCTCATTATTTTAGATAAACTCTTGTTATGTTTCATTTGCACACAATGTTTTAACTACATGTGTTTCTGTTTTTCTTGAGATTAACTTATTCACTTCTGTGCCACGAGGCCGATTTTGGACCGAATTAAACTTCAGATATTTAATACACCTTTTATGGTTTTAAAGATAACAATAATGAAATTAATGCATATTCAAAATGTTAACGATTGAATTTTTTGTTTTTTATCTACAATTTTTTACATAAATTAGTTTTTAAAAAAAATGCTTGGTCTACAGTATGTGCATTCTTTTAAGAAAATTAAATTTGAGACACATTTGATTCCATTGTACATGTATATTCTATTTATCATACGAACAAGTTCTTGCTCATAGCAATATTGAATAAATGAAATAAAGATCAACTACTTAAAAAAAATATTTTGCACTGAAAATCAGTTTAGAATAATAAGTGATGGAAGTAATAGACACACGAAGCTATTTAAAATGACGTCATTTTACGTAAATGACACCATAATTACATGTGGGTGCTCTCATATTCTACTGTTTGGTGTCATATCCCGCCCACCGTTTATCGAAGTTCGAAACCTACAGCGACCTAAGAAAAATCACGGACTGCACGATATAATCATGATGACTTCAGACTCAAATTCCTCTGGAGACATCTGGCGGTTTCTTTTAGCTAACGCACTGATGTGCATTAAAAGTAATTTAGTTAATTTTACTTACTTACGCGGGTTATGTATTTTTTCTGCAATGTCCCGCATGAATCACCGAAGAAAATATGTTATTGTTTAAATAACTATCTTCACGTGCTTATATTTGTTATCACCTATAATATAAACGAAAACCCCCTTTTTTAAATCAATATTTGTCATTGAATTATTTTTAGCTCATTTTGAAATTGGTAAAACATTAAATTGTACTCATTTTTAGCACTTTGTCTTTTATCAATTACATGAATGTCGGGCTTCATGTTTCAAAGAAATAAAAAGACTAATGGTACAATTTCTATCGATAGCTAATTTATTATCCCAATATCGTTTTAAGTCACATTATATTTATACATTTAGTACACGTGAATCCGTGTGGTTGGAAATGTTTTGAAGGGATGTAAAATTGCCGAGATAGACGTTATTGACACGTTTTAAGATGAACACCAATCTACACCAATTTGAATAGCGGCAACAACTCTCACCCGTTCAGTCTGTTTGTGAATGAGTTCCTTAGGAAATGTTATCCAGTCGTAGATTAAATTTTAAACTCGAAAATTTACTTCATGTATACAAATGCATAATACCACAATGAGATTTCTAAAAATCTTGCAACTTCAAAGTACTCAGTCGTTCTTAAAACACGAGAAAAATTCCTACACTATCGAATTATTTGCAATTACATAGTTTTTATGAAAATACGAGTTTTTACTCAATGAATTACCCTCAACCGAGGCACACAATTATTTTACTGATTGAAAGATTTACTGCGACCTGGACTGTGGTCAATAATTGTTGGTTGACTTTTGATCGGTTGAACTTACTGTCGGGGTAATTAAATGTTTTATTCAATTTCTAAAATTGAAAGAATAATTATATTCATACCGTTCTTTACGAAAATTAAGTTCCATTAAAATCAAAATTTGTACCTGATAATTTTATGAGTCAGAGAAAATCAATTCAAATGCAATCACGAACACATGCATGTCCATTTAATACTGTAACATAAACTGAGTTTTTCCAAGGCAGTACGCGATAAGTATTGCATTTTCAAGGATGAATGAGGTACTTTTAAGGTATTAAATTTGATGGTGTATTCCTTTTAGCGTTTTTGGTTGAAAACCATTTCCACTAAATCATTTAAATCTCTAAATGCAATTCATTTTATATGTAAAACCTAAAGAGCGCTTGCATAGTCAAATTAACGTCATTTACCTTGTTTGCTTAGCTAAATAAAATATAAATCAAAGTCCAATTATGTTCCCTATTGAGAAATAATGATGAGCAATACAAATTTATGTCTGTAAATATGATATTGTAACATCATATTAGCACTACAGACCCTCGCCTCAGAACAAAAATCAATTAATTCAAGATTCGTGCATTCAATTTGTATGTTACATTATAGGCTAGAACAAAAATTTACTATTTACCCATCGTTTTACATTTTTCTTTTTCTATTAAAATGTCAAAAATTGCCAGAATCAAGACAACTAACCATTTTGTCTGTAAAATGTTCGTTTCTAAATCACAACCGGAAATACATATATTTTTGTTTTTCTATATATAATCGGTGGTTATCCGTGTGATCGATTCCATGTAGAAGCCGCGATTCATAGACTGCAAAAATCAGAATTTATTTCTTCAAACAAATATTGATGCTGTTTTAAATAAAATATGCACCCCTAGATTAGGTCGGACAAGTTGGATACGATTTGGAGAAGTTTTATAAAAATATTTTGCTATCAATTCTAGGTGTCTGCTTCACCTCTCTTTCTTTTTTAAAAAGCGCATTGATATTGACTTATCAACAGCACTAATGAAATATATATAAGTGACATTTATAAGAATGATCAATATGTGAATTTATCACATGTATGCATAATTATGATTTTAGATATAAATGTCAAAAATTTGTATAGACACAGTTTAGACAATTTGGACACCACATACATTTATATGTTAGTCACACAAAACATAGCTTCTATCAGATATTTGGCATCAGAGCCTAGTAACATGCAATTGATATCACTGTAAATTACTAATGTAGGATTGTAGGAATGAATCTACAAAACAACCAAATAAATAATTTATTACTGATGAAATAATTTCCTTAAAAAATAGCATTCTAACCCTTTATTTCAATTTACAATTATCTTTCACACAATTTAATAAACTCTCATATTTAGGTCTTAGTCCAAGTATGTATAAAATGAAATATTTGATAGACCGCTCTAAACAGTAGTCACTTGAGAAATTAATCAAACACCCCAAAATCACCCATCTTAAAAGAATTCAACCTTCCACCTTAAAACCAACTAACCAAAGTCAGGAATCACTAGACCATGAACAACAATCTGATTACTATATTCTATACATGGAAACCCATAAGTCACTTTACCAAATAAATACCTGGGATAAAACTAACTCAAACAACCAATAAATAAAATCATTTGCAACTTGTTTTATCCCTTTTAGATAACACTGTGTTAACAGAGTTAACCACTTGCTTACCACTTGGTTACCAATAATGCATTTCTATTCCTTTGTAAACAATTGGGCAGAAGTCGTCTGCATAAAGAGAGGAAAGAAGGCTAAAAGTCAGAATTTCAATTTAACTGAAATAATTAAAAATCAGGTTAGGTTAAATCCTATATTAAAAGCAAAGCATAGTAATACTGTTACGAATGATAAAAAGAAACATATCTGGAGGAACATCATAGATAAAGTTATTGCTCTTGGGGTATCACGAAGGACTATCCCAGAAGTCAAAGATACGTGGAGGGACATGTGCCGAGAGGCTAAGCTCAAGTTCACGGAGCACAGGAGGCAGAGACAGAAAACTGGAGGAGGACCCCCACCCACCCCATTGTCTCCAAATATTGCAGATGTAGACATGTATCGGGACAGCAGCGCATTCAGTAGCATTCAAGGGGGAATGGAAACCTCTATTTCTAATTACTCTGGAAAAAAATTGTTAAAGTTAGAAATCCTATAGTTACAATAAATTGACAGTATTTAAACCCCACTTCAAAATTTACTGTAGGGCCTTATACTGTACTTTGTAAATTTACATTACTCTGCAATTTCACGCATGGGTTTTCCTTTAATTTAAATTAAAACAACACTATAGAAGAGACAAAAAATATAAAAACAAATTAAAACGTTTGTTAAGATAAAGAGCATTGTTTTTTATCTCTGTCGAACCTCATATCATTACAACTGTTCTAAGTATAGCATAGTCTAAACATGTATTGTAATCCACCTGCATAATATCTCTCTCCCTCTCTCTCTCTCTCTCTCTCTCTCTCTCTCTCTCTCTCTCTCTCTCTCTCTCTCAAAATCAGCTTCACTTCATATGAAATATACAAAATTGTACTATAGTCTTTATAATATATTTCTACAAATGTTCCAATCACCAATAATATGCAGAGCCGATGATGCTCTATCAGTCAAGAAAATTTTGTGCAAATCGGTTGGAAAGTTTTTGAGAAATAACGCGCCAAAAAAGTCAGAAAAAGAAAAAAAGAACTAGAGCAAAGCTTGTTGCAAAGCAAAGAGTAGGTCTTCTGTTAATGTCGAAAGTAAAGCTAGAAGTTCCTCTAAGAAGCAGTTCTTAAACCAATAACAAGAGTAACAAAAACAAAAAGATTAAACAATCGAAAATTATTGGTACGACTTAACAAAATCCGAATAATTTTCAGTACGAATTAACAAAAACCTCCACGATTTCATGAACAACTTAATCAAAAAAATTCGAATTTGTTCAAGTACGACATAATTAATTTCACGAGTTAATTTAACCAAGAACTTAAAACTACTGTCTTAACCAAAAACGCATAATCCAAATTTCCGGAAAAATCAATTTTAAAGTCTAATATCTCTGAAATGCATCGTCCGATTTTAAAACGGTCTTCAGTGTTAGAATAACGAGGCCGGGTCAAATTTGTTCTGCCCAAGATTTTTTAATAAAACTTTTTACATGAATTTCTACTGATATAATTATTATTTTAAGATTGAAAAATAAGACATTTACCACACACTTTTGCACAATTTTTACATTTTTTCAAAACTTTTGCCCTAGGGATTTCTTTTTCTGTTCTACATATTAAAGTTATTACTAAAATGCATCAAATGGTCAAATAAAAAAAAACCTTTTACCTCCTGGTTTGTTCCGGGGGTCTTATCAATGTTGATTTTTGTATGCCCAATTTCTTAGATTTGTCTGATAATGGCTATTTTTTATATGACAAAGGTGGAAAAGGTGATCTATATAGTATTATTAAAACATTCAGACATATTTAAGTAATAGAAAATACATAACATCACATATTAAGGGTCATTAATATAAAATACATGGTTACTGTCTTGAAATATATGAATTAAGCTATATTTAGGCGAGTTAAGAAAAAGTGACAGAGGGCTAGGCTTGCTGAACCCTCTTCACGTTTTCGACCCGAGCCCAAATATAGCTTATAATTCGAGACATTTATGTTTATTCCACAATATAACATTAATTTTACGCATCAAACGAGTTATTTTCAACAATTTTCGCTGAATATCTGCAGTTGAAATTATCACGCCATGGCGTCAACCAAGCAAAAAGATGACGTCACAATACAAATGAAACGCTGCGCGAAAGCGTGCGTACTCGTTCTGTACTCGGCCTCGTTACGCTTAATTAGCTCTACAAAACACTGATCTGATCTGATCAGAAAATTCAATATTTCGAAAAATTTGTTTTACTTCCGTTTTCGACCGGAAGTGACAGCTTTTGATTTCCAGCCTTATTACAGAGGTAAATCGACCAAATCATGACCATTAAAATTTCAGAACTTTATCTTAAAGCGTTTTTGAGAAATGTCCCGAACAAAATGACTTTTTTTAATTTTTAAAAATGACGTCACGTCAAACCGGAAGTGAAGTTGTCTTTGAAACTTTAACATCTTTGAGGGACGCTAACATGCAAAAATCTCTGACAGTTTCATCAAAATCGGTTAAATTTTTGTTGAGTTATGAAGCAAAAAAGAGTCAGAAAAAAAGAAAAAGAATAATATCTAGTGCAAAAACAGAGTGGGTTTTCTGTTAATGTCGAAAGTAACGCTAGAATTACCTCTAAGAATCAGAGTTCTTAATCTAGTGACAAAAGAAACTTAAGTACAAAAAGATTTTTAAAAAATGGAATAATTCTTGGTACGACTTAACAAAATCCGAACGGTTTTAAGTACTAATTAACAAAAAACCTTAACCATTTCAAGAACGACTAACCAAAAAAATCAAAATGTGTTTCAGTCCGACTTAACAAATTTCACTTCATTTAAGGTACAAGTTAACTTTTCCTTAAACTAACATCTATTTTCTTAACCCAGAATGCAAAATTAAAATTTCCGTAAAAATCAATTCTTTAACGCTTATATTCCGCATTCAGTCGTCCGAATTCTAAATGGATTTCAGTTTTAAATTGAGCTTGATAAGCTCTTTTAGCGTTTATAATTAATGACAAACTATTGCTCCGGAAATAGTTAAGCTTTTGAGCCTTCCTGGCCCCTAACTTGAGGGACCAGCCGTATATTTGATATCAAATAAAAAGCCTCGTAAATATAAACATAATTTGTTCAACAAGTGTTCAAGAATTGTTGACCGTTCAAGTTATGTCTGAAACACTGTGTTTTAGGGACCGAACCCTTAAACTCCTTATCAGGGCCACCAACAAAAAATTTTGTTTTAAACATAATTCTCAGCAACTGTTCCTCTACACTGCTTTTCAAGGGTTGACCTTTCGTACTGTGTGCTTGTTGCATCATCAATTGTCAGAAATTGAACGATCTATAGTTTATTTTATTATACCTCTGTGAATATTTTCTATGTTAAATTACTATAAACCAGACAACATTCAAATGGTAAACATTTCAAAGGGCCCCGCTGATGTTATTTGAGAGAATTTTGATTTGACCGTGACCTAGAACTTCTAATTCAATTTCATTCCCCCTTACATACAGGCATTTTTGTTCAATCTGACCAATATTCAGCATATCTGGGATATAATCTACTGTCTAAACCTAGTTTTAAAAAGATCTGCTATAACCTTCACATTGACTTGGTTCAAGGTTACAACACGCCATTAACCAATAAGCTCTGTTAAGGTAAAATATTAGGCAAATAGGGGCTAAAAGAAGAGTATATATATGCTCTTAAAATATGGATTTTTGTGTGATCTGATATGACCTTGACACTTGATCTACAAACATCATTTGAGGTCACTGCATATTCTTTGATCAAAGGTATCATGTGGGTGAAATATGAACCTGATTGGAGCAACGGGAGAGAAGATGTACTCCAGACAAGGATGTTTTTTTTATATAATTCTGCTATGGTCTTCACAGTTTACCTTGAAAACAGGTTCAAGGTCACAACACACCCTTTACTCAAAGGCTCTGCTTATGTGAAGTCTTAGCCAAATAGGGGTCAGTAGAAAGTATATATGCTCTGAAAAAAGGATTTTTGCATGATCCGATATGATCTTCACCCTTTACCTAAAGATTTCATTCAAGGTCACAGCACATCGTTTAACCATAGAGACAGTCTGTGAGTATTAGCCAGATTAGACCAAAGGGATAGAAGATATGCCCCAGACAAGGATTTTATATATATAATTCTGCTATGACCTTAACTTTATACTTAAAAACATGGTTCAAGGTCACTGCACACCCTTAACCCAAAGGTAAAAATTCTGCATCGCTGACAAATAAAGTTTTCTTCGGTATAATAAATACTAATTAACTGACTATTCGGACAATAGCAAGGTTATTGTCCCACTCCACAGCAACTACTTCCCTTGGCTTTGCCCATGAAATAGTTGCTGTCTTCGGGGACAATAAACTTGCTATTGTCCTCATGCCCAGTAAATACTATATCGGCATATAATATCCCATCCACCTACATTTCGTGTTATATAACCTCCCGTTTGTAACCTTCAATTTTACAGTGTAAAGTCAACATAACAGTCGTAGCCGCAAGTTTCACAATTTATTACTGCTTCTTATGTACTTAAAATTAGGAGCCTTAATATTGCTTACCAATTTCAACAAGAGACATCCTTCTAACTATTTATAATCATTAAAATTCATTTCATGAATCTACGCAACTCTGATAAACCTTCAAGTACAGTCACTCTCAATTTTACAAACATATTGACATTACTTTATCCAAAACTGTTCCTTGTACCTTTAACTTAGTACACTAACATTTTATAAAAAGACGGTTTGTCTTAGAATAAGAAAGCTAATGCAATCCTGAGAAAAAAAAAACCACATATTGCCAATTCCATTGAGGTTTACCGTTTAATATAAATATGGCCATTTAAGTGAACCCACGATTTCCAATTTCCTTTAGTAAACACAGATTTACAGGGTTCTCCATAGTAAAACATCTTTACCTGACAACCCCCTTTAAAAAGAAACCTTATTCAATACAACATACATCTACATGATATAATCATGATAAAAGCTTCAGATCACTTAGAAATACCCTTACATGTATAACCCCCCCCCCCCCCATCTTTTGATTTTCATAAAAAGTCATGGTTTGAAATGTTTTCCCTATTTTATGAAACTTATGGCAATTTTCTTGAGTCATTTCTAACACATATTTGAAAACAATCGTCAATGATTCTAAGCTAAAATTTGATCTTTATTTGTTTATTGTATGATTTGTACTATTTCAATTAACAAATAGACAGGTGTCTTGCTTGTGATTTCTTGTTTTTATGAAAAAAGTAAACTAAAAATCATAATTAGTGAATATCTAAATCATTCTGATTTCTAGTCTCCTTCTAACCAAGCTTAAACAGTTAGATACAACCTACAAGTTAGACACCTGTCTTAAATTAAAATTAAATTCAAACACACCCAGGTAGCTGGAGACAGAGTTGATTTCAATGAAAAATGTTCAAAATTTGACTTGTTTTTCTACCTTTTTTTGCATATATACCTTAGAAAGGTAAAGATAGGTTGTTTCTTGTTCATTTCAAAAGTAATTATCACAGCAGATGTTATTTCAAAGTCAAATGTGCATTTACATATCCTACATGTAATCTTAATGCAGACAATTGGATTGGGGGGGGGGGGGGGGTGATTTTTCAATTATGTAAACACATCTAAATATCTTTATAAAACAAAATATAAAAGAAAAATAATTTCATACTTTTATTAAAAACAAATTTTCCCAACAATTATGAATTTCTTTAAACAGCGTTAATTTTGTTTTTCATAATTTCTTATCAAACACAAACCACAAAAAGCCATGATGCTTTCTTCAAGTTTCATTATTGTTCATGCATTATCCGATTTGATTTGAATTACCGGTAAAAAGTCTGTAGAACACAAGGGATATGCATGTGGATAGAGGTGACAGGTTAATCTCAAGAGCTGACCCACAAGAATCAACAGGTAAATGACATGTGGTGCCACGTGGGAACAAGAGTCCGTTTGGAGCCGAAATCAAAAAAAAAAAAATAAGCAGCTGTGTATACATACATGTACTAGTAATAGCTGTGTTAACATTAACATATGCATATTATTTCTGGAAAAAATACACTGACCATGCAGTGTAATAAGTATGACATATCCCAATACATGACATAACATTTAGGCAGTACAAGATCAAACATTTGCATATCAAGTCATAATATGATATAAAAAAAAAATTCTTAGGTATCGACACTTATCAAATTGAAAGAGTTTGAGAGAGAGTGTGGTTATTTCTTGTAGTGCAACAGTCAATATTTCAATTTCCTAAATTACAAAGGAATATTACCTATCCGAACAGGGTCAAAGTACATGAATTAGCTTCTGGTATACCATGTTTTATCAATTCTACTTGGTTTATTTTGCAAATAAAAGCGAGGGTTTTGGTTTCTTTTCTTATAAATTACATGTTTTAAAAACAGTACTATGTGTAACTAGATGCTGTCATTAGACAGTAATACCCGCACAAAGTGTTTGCCCCTAAATAACACTGATTTGTACCGGTTTAATTAAAAATTAAGGCCACATGCAAGTTCAAGTCAGACTTACAGTAGTGAGTTGACCCCATATTGACCCTGTAACAATTTCGTATTAAATTTGTGTATTTTATTAAAAAGTAGGTGTAGAGACTTGTCATTTTTATATGAGTTATAATAGGAAGGAAGGGGTCTTTCTTTCTTAATATATTATAATGCATCAAATACAATGTAGGCCATTAACCTATGGGACTGTTCTGACCCCATGAAACAGGAAAATACAAAATATCTTCTTGTCTCATTATGATGCATCAAATGCTGTAAAATACATGACCGCCGGGTGTTGTCTTTAACCCCCCCCCCTCCTTTAGAAATAGGAAATGATAATACACTGTGTATTTTGATTACTTTTAAGATCCTCATTCCTTAACCATATAATTTTATTCCTGCTCTTTGTCATTGTGCATCAAATTGTATATAGGTTATGCTACCTTGAAAACACCCTGACATTCTAGAACTAGAAATAATAATGTATTTTATCTTATTCATATGTAGTGTTTGATCCATGTGGGTACATTTAGGAGACTTAATAATTGCCCCAAATAGGCGAATACACATACAAATAACATATTTGTTCATAATTCTCAAAAATTAAATTAAGCAATTTCAAAAATGTTAATGTGTATAAGGAGTGAAAATGCAATCAAGAAATGATTTAAAATTTGCTACTGTACACATGTAAGAATGTAAGAAGACTAAATCTTTAGAACCAGATTTGATTGGGGGGTGTGTGGATGTGGATTATAAATATTTATAATTTGAATAATTTATTGTTATCAATTTTAACCTGTTGATGAATATTAGTTATTGATCCCAAGGTAGAAATATAACTTCTGATCATATATCAATATATAATTTGTCAATTATGCAAAGTGTATTTTTTTTTTAAGAATAACATTGTTTACCAGTTTATAAAACGTTTTAGACTTTTTAGACCCCAGATTATATTTTGATTTTAATAGATCATTCAAAAATGAAGAATAGCGTAAATGTAAGGTTATTTTTTTTATAAAGCATAAATATATGCAAGTTTTTTAAATTTCATTTTATCTATAGTTTGAGGAGGAATTCTTTTATGTAATTTAAAATACGTCAGCCATACTACAGTCATGAACATGAATAGCATAGAACAAAACACAAACTAATACATATATATATACGTGTACACAGGACGTATTACAAAACATAGAGGATAGATCTATATATGGGTTCTTAAATTATTTTATCTTTAATCATAAGAGGAGTTCTTAGGATCTATGGTTTTTTTTTAGTGATAAACGTCAATTTTCTGCTACTATTTGACTCCCTGGATGAAATTAAATTTTTTTAAACCTTACTACACATCTATAGAACAGTCCCTATCATACCCCAAGATATGGTGTGTCTATTCATTAAATCATGAGAGGAGTTCTGGGATCTATGTTATACCCGCCCTTTCTGAAAAAAGTTCGGGTATATTGTTGTTACCCTGTTCCGTCCGTCCGTCCGTCACATTTTACTTTCTCAAACTGCTCTTACATCTTATTAACCAGCAAACTGAACTCTTGGAGTTTGATTTGGGGTATCATGTTTTTTTGTAAAAAGGTTTCAATTCTCTGTTAATCCTGGGGGTCAAATAATTGGTAAAAAAGACGTTTTATCACAAAAAACCTTCTTCCTCGAACTCCTCCTACATTTTCAACAGTAGACAAATCATCTCTTGGCATATGTTTTAGGGTATCCTATAGATGCGCAATAAGGTTTTTGAATTTTCAATTTTGTCCAAGGGGTCATTTCATGGCTGAAAAATGACGTGTCTTTTTTTTTTTTTTTTTTTACAACAAAACTACTGGTTTCAAAAACGTCATTTTGTTTTGGCAGTAGCCAAATGATTTTTTAAATATGATTGGGGGTGTCATATTGAAGTGTGATCAGGTTCCAGAATTATTTTTTTTATTAAGGGGATCAGTGGGCAACAAAAAATGACGTTTTTTTGCACAAAAAGTATGGTTCCCAAAACTCCTATTACAACTTTTGGAGTAGCTATGTCATCTCTTGGAATATAATTGGGGCTGTCCTATAGATGTGCAATAAGGTTTTAAAATTCTAAATTTCATCCAGGGAGTCAAATAGTAGCAGAAAAGTGACATTTACCACATTAAAAAAACATAGATCCAAGAGCTCCTCTTATGATTTAATGGATAGACACATCATATCATGGGATATGATAGGGACTGTTCTATAAATGTGCAGGAAGGTTTTAAAAATTTAAATTTCAACCAGAGAGTCAAAAAGTAGCAGAAAATTGACGTTTATTACTAAAAAAAACATAGATCCTAAAAATCCTTTTATGATTTAATGCATAGACACATCATATCTTGGGATATGATAGGAACGGTTCCACATATGTGCATTCCGGTTTTGAAAAATAAAATTTAACCCTGAGGCCCTTTACCTACATACTTTATGATGCCTTTAAGGATCAAGAATATATATGGTTAAGGGGTGGGGATCTCAACCGTTTTCGAGATATTCGTGCACTTCATGTTCGAGGGGGGGGGGGGTCATGACCACCCCAGGGGCCCATGACCTACATACCGTTTGATGCCCCTTGACACAACGAACAAGAATATATATGGTTTAAAGGTAGGGATCTCAACTGTTTTGAAGATATTAAGAAACTTGCTGATCGAGGGGGATCAGGACCACCCACAGGGCACATGACCTACATAACATTTGATGCCCCGTGAGATTAGAAACATGGATAGATATGGTTTAGGGGTCATGATTATAACAGTTTCTGAGATATATGGTAATTTCAAATTCCGAGCAAGTTCAGAGCGGGAAAGAAGAAAAAGAAAAACACGAAGAATGATATTACAGGTATTAAGAATCGTACAAAACCAATAAGTCTGCAAATTTTATTAGGGAGACTTAATGATAGAGATTAAAAAGAGATAGGATCATCAAGCATCTATAATTTAAAGATAATTGACAATTCTGACCCCACACCCTTTTGACCCCCCCCCCACCGAAAAGTGGTTGTCTAACCCTTAATAAGAAAAATCAAACCAGGGTGCACAACTATATATGCAGGCCTATCGTATCCTAGAGTTTTGTTCAATTCTGTTCAGCCATCTCTGAGAAAAAAGTTCAGAGCGGGAAAGAAGAAAAAGAAGAGAACGAAGAATGATATTACAGGTATTAAGAATCGAACAAAACCAATAAGTCTCCAAATTTTATTCGGGAGACTTAATAATAGAGATTAACTAGAGCAGAGCTCGTGGCAAAGCCACGAGTAGGTCTTCCGTTGGTGCTGCGAGTTGAAAATATATGTGATGTGGTGTCAAACGATTATAATTACTAAACTTTCAGTTCTGTTTTTGTTATAAAAACGTGTTGTGATTGAAAGCCAGCATATAAAACGTGTATTGAAAAAGAAAATAAGAAAATGTTTTAGTTTATGTAATCGTAACAAACATTATTTAAAAAATGAAATATTTAATGGCGAGTTAAATTTTCAGAGGGTAGCAAGCATTGTTGTAAACAGTATGTACTCATGGGTCATGTCAGGAATTGTGTTTTTTTTTTTTAAACCGAACCCGTTTACAAAACACGCAACCTTTTCTCTAAGATAACTTCTTTATTTAAATATTTCAAAATTTTTGAAAACAATGTACAATTTAGAATTGTTGCGTGTTGACAAAATTTACAGACCCTGAAACGTACTTCTACACCAAAAAAAGCGTGCGACTTACGTGCAAGAAACGTTTCGTGTTAACCGTTTCGTGTGAATCGTGAAGCGTTTCGTGTAAACCGTTTAGCGTTTCGGACAAAGCGTGCAGAGTTTCGGACAAAGCGTGTAAATCGTTTCGAGCAAAGCGTGCGAGAACCATGTGAAACGTTCATCAGCTTTCATTCGGAACTTTCTGACAATTTGTTTCAAAATGGCGCCCGTGTTTTACATTACATGTACTTTAAACTGTTTGTAATTGGCAAAACTCTTTTGTAGGTATTTTCATGGGAAAAAAATCTAGAGGAAATGATATACTTAAACTTTTTACAAAATTGAATTTATTTTAACAAACAAAAGAAAGGTATATGTATTAAAAGACGACTAGTTACAGAGTACATATATATATATATATATATATATATATATATATATATATATATATATATATATAACGTTTTTATACGATGTTTCAGTATTGGTCCAGTCGTTTTACCAGTAACGAATATTTGCCAGTATCGATTAATTTTTAGAAAAAATTACTAGTGGAAGACGACGTTGAGGTTTTAAAAAATCCTACCTAGGTAATTATAAAACAGAAATAAATATTCTATCAGTGCATGAAGTTGTTTGCCATTTGCACGAATATTTACCGAATTGTTTACAAATTAAAAATGTGACCCAGATATGAGCTGCCGGAAGTTCAAAGCAGAAAAAAAGAAAGTGTGAAAACAATTAAGCCTAACTATGAAAATAAGTTTGTTATTGATCCCTATTTAGTGGATAATTAGTAAATATAATTCATTTAAAAAGATAATGCATCATATCAAATAATAATGGAGCTTTGAATGAAATTACGACTTCAAATAGAACCACGTGTAGTTTTCCTAGTTTCGGTTCATTGCGACAGAAGTATTATTTGGCTGCATATATTGATAGATATACGGGAAAAACAAAGGAAAATAGCAACTACTTATCATCAATTACTATTATAAAGTGTTTTTATGAAAATTCAATATTATAAAGTTACGCAAATGAAACTGTTCAAGTCCAGTTTTAATTTGACGGGAAAACGGTATGATAAAAAGAACGATAATATTATTTGTTTAAATGACATATTCCCACAATTGTTTTTCCTTCTTCATTTATAAGTTCATTAACATGTACCTCTAGTATATTTTTGAAATTAATTCGCCTCAAAATATTCGGTCAGAAGTGATAAAGGGCGCTTAATTCGATACTGGGAAACGAATTCTCAAAACTAGGAAAATGGAGGGGGTGTTGAAATTACTTCCTTTATATTTTCGGAAGTTTGATACTACAGTTTAGAAGGACAAAGAAACGCGATTTAAACATAGAATAAAAACATTTGGAATTCCGATAATAATAGTTGCATGCACGACGAAACCGCATACTGATTCGTTACCGGTAAAATGACTGTGCAATATTAAAATTCGCTATCCCTAAAAAATATTAAATACAATTAGCAAAACATGATTTCTGTTGGAACAAGCCTTAATCAACTTTAACTTACACGAGCATGTTTTGATAAGCATGTTTTTTTTTTTATTTATTTACATCGACAACTCTTACTAAGACCATTCGGCTTTGTACAAGCGGCACACAAAACCTCGGACATCGGATGAGACCTGCACCTGGCTGAACCTGTCATTCAAACTCTGTGTATTTGTTTTCATTGGATGGTCAAGCGTCTCTTTTTTTTGTCAATAGCCAATGGAAACATTAATGACTTCAATGTAATCGGAATCAGTATTTGATGAAGCACACAATTTAAATATTAGAAAATTTATTAATTATTTGAACAAAATTAAATGTAAACATCGAAAGAAAACATACTGATCATTTCTATGAATTGCAGGAAGTAAGTTCTTTGGAATCCCGATTATAGATATTTTTACAAGTAATTATTTTAATTATTTAAACCACTGTTAACGGAAAACAAGAGGTCTTTAAAGTAATTAACGCACAGGGATTTGCCTACAATGTACACAGTCATGCAATTAATCATTATGGGAATCTTTACGTATGGTACTTAATTCAAATAGATCATGATAATCTATACACTGTACGCCGTAATACATGTACATGTAAGGAGCGCCGGTAATATATACGAAGATTGAGTCAAAAAATTAAATCATTTTTATTTCTTGTTCTTTTCAATACAATGTTAAATTACTTTGCAAAAAAATCCGAAATAGTAATTACAACTTTCTTTTTTGTTTAATCATTTGAATTTTTTCTGAGGTGCATGGATATGTACAGGACATATTTATTTACGCGAATGATACGACATAGGAAAAAAATTAACGGATGTTTGAATAAGATTGTTTTCTAACGAATGTGACTAATTTAATTTTAAATATTTTTCAACATTATCAATGTAAATAATATCAGATTTATTACTGTTTGTATTTTTACATCGTATTCTCTGAAACCAATAAAAATATTAATGTTAGAAGAAAAATCAAATCCCGCCGAATACTGAAAACCCGATTTCAGTTTGTAATCATGCGGATTTTATTTTTGGTATTGACTATTGAGTTACGGTAACATTTTTTCTGGATGATTTTTTTTATTTATTATTTTATGTAGTAAAAGCAAAATTCCAATTGTTACTCAATTAACATAACAATTTATGACCCGGGGCTATGGTGTGTTCCCGTTTTGCACACATTTGATAATTGGGTATTGAACAATAGGTGTGAATTGTGTTGTGATAGCAATTATAGTCTGCTTTCAGTCAAAGATTTTACCTGGATTTTTACTTGTGTTTTATCATTCATTCATCAGCGCCATGAAACAAGAAGAATATAGATATTTTGTTGTGTTTTAGACTAATAACTCTCACATTTTTTTTTCATTTGATAAAATAAAGATCAAATTAATATTTTTAGTCTTAAATTTCCGCTCACTGATAAGAAAAATAAGGATTAGATGATTTGACTTTTACAATTTTGCCCAGTTACTTTAAATATAAAACTCGATTAATTGAGGACAAATTGCTGGTCCCGGGCCAATTGTCAATTGCCCTTACAGGAACTGTGATATAGACTATAGCAATTAAGCAATTATCTCACCTGGTCAAATTCCCGTTTCGCACACATGTTTTCGATACCTAATTTTCAAATTTGTGCAAAACGGGAACAAACCTTAAAAACCGGGGCTATATATGTTCTGAGCTGTGTGCGCTGAAGCGACACAAGATTCTCGGTCGCACGTGGCGGTTGAATTAACACGGACTGACCGAATAAACAAACAGGTGGGAAAGTGAAACAAAATGTTACACTTAAGAAGAAGCCACTAAAAATGATTTTCGACAGATCTTGATAGCGTTTCGCCGATCAAAAAGAAAAAATACAGCGCGAGCTCCTGTCAGCGGGGCGGGAGGAGGGGGGGGGGGGGCAGCAAGAGTTCGCTTCCACAATGAAACGAAAGAAAAACTACAGAAGTGATTAATATGTGACCGATAGAATCTAATCTTAAGTGTTTAAAACTCATGTGAATATTCTTTTAAATAATCATCGGATGCCCCAACTCAGGACATTCTTTTATCGTGCTAGCACCTACCGCAAACATGTAACATGGAACTTTGATTATATAATTTGATTTGATTTTTAAACTACCTTGTACGCTATCGTATTTATACATCAATGCTTAATCAACTGTACAAGTAAAATAAATTTATCTTTTCACCTTAAACCAATATAATAGTTGAAAACATAATAAAATATAGTTGTGTCCTTGCAAAATATGAAACATGAACGCGTGATAAGGTACATGTAGAAGATCACGAACCGACCGCGGATCACTTGTCTACTCGCGCCCACAGGGGCCAAGCCCGTTTAAACATTAATTTCAATGTAACCATAAATAAAGAAAGGGGTCGAACTCTGACCCAAATAAAAAACTACCAGCTCGCTTCAAAAGCCTAATAAATCAATCAATTTTTAAAACACTCGCAATATGCATGTATTTTTTTTAGAAAAGTAATGTCTGAGATACACTCATGCCGAATTTCAAGTTGATGGGTCTTAAAATAGCGGAGATATACGTCATTATTCTCTCGAAGTCGCCAGTTTATTTTTACTCGGACATTTCCCGATCCAGGGCTCACGATGGGATTTTGCCTCTGACAACAGCAGTATTGCAACACGTCGAGAAACATTCGCACTAATATTTGAAAATCTCACATCAAATGCACGCTACTTACATACAAAAACTCCGATAAAATGCCTTAAATACTCTCCATACTGTACTTTTATTCTCCAACCACATTGACTTCTGACGGGGCCAGCCATTTTGACGTTTTCGAGAAAGGCTGATTCTGATTGGACCATCAGGAATATTAACCAATGAAATTGAGTTTATAATTAGCTATCACAATGGCCAGTCTGGTCAGAAGTTGATGTGGTTGCAGAATAAAAGTTCAGTTTGGAGAGTATTTAAGGAATTTTAACAGAATTTAAGGATGAAAGAAGCATGCGCTTGATGTGAGATTTTCGAAGATTAGTGCGAATGTTTCTCGACTTGTTGCAATACTGCTGTTGTCAGAGGCAAAATCCCATCTTGATCCCTGGACCGGTAAATGTCTTAGTAAAAATAAACTGGCGACTTCGAGAGAATAATGACGTAAATCTCCGCTATTTTAAGACCCATCAACTTGACATTTGGCATGAGTGTACCTCAGACATTACTTTTCAGAAAAATACATGCATATTGCGAGTGTTTTAAAAATTGATTGATTTATTGGGCTTTTGAAGCGAGCTGGTAGTTTTTATCCGGGTCAGAGTTCGACCCCTTTCTTTATTTATGGTTACATTGAAATTAATGTTAAAACGGGCTTGGTCCCTGTGCTCGCGCCGGATCTCCTCAGCCATGTGCGATGGATGATCATCATTTAAATGTTTAATATTTAGGGGTTGTTGTTGTTGTTGATTTAAAGCATTATTTGTACAGTTTATAAAATATTTTACATAAACAAACCAACCATTAATTTATGTCTGACGGTGTTTCCGATTTGGAGTAATATCGTTCATTAATATTCATTTACACTCAAATTTAATTAAGTAAATACAAAATGGACAAATTTTGATAACATAAAATTAAAACAGTTCTTGTATTTACGCCTATATTAACTCAAACACGTTCATATGCATGGAAGTGTGCGTCTCGGTGTGCGAATCTTGTGTATTAAATAACCGCTATGTAGTGCAGCCGTGGCTGAGATCCTCGGCCGTGGGCAAACGATAGATTACGTAAAGGTACAACGCACAAACCCGCACAGCTCAGAACCCAGGAAGCTTTGAAAAAATTGCAGTATAATGACCTTACTCTATCAAATAGAAGTTATTTATTTTAAACTTAAAAATCCACAATTGATCTATGTCTATTATTGCTTTAGATTGAAAATGACATTCCTTTATTAATTAACTGAACGATTTCTTAATTGACACCCAATCGTTTAATCCATAAAAAATATGTGTAATCAAAACTAAAACAATTCTTGAGTTTGCGGATAAATAAACTCATATATGAGAGACGCAACTCTCGTGTATTAGATAACCGCTGACCGCTAGGTAGTCCAGCCGCGACCATGTTGACCGATTTTCTCGGCCGCGGGCGAGGGAGAGCTTACGTAATGGTACACACACACAGCTCTGATTCAAGGTAGATTTTAAATGCATGGAGTTAATAACTAAAATGAAATGCATAGATTTTTTTTTCATTCCATATTTTGTGGTTTACTAGAAAAGAAAAACAATGATTTGTTTCCGAAATCCCGTTTTTAAGGATTGTGCATTTTAAGAACTGAACAACAATGACTTAAACTCCTACAATAAAGCACGTATTCTAAAAAAAAATTCTTATGAATTAATGCCGTTTGTATAAACCAGCATACTTTCTGCGGCAACTTCATGCCAGTTGTACGCGCAAAGACTTTCGTTAACCTTTCAAATGAAAACAGGTACATGTTAACATGTAAAGCTTTTTACACTCATACTACACAAATCTCATACAAAATAACATTGTAACGACCTTTATGAGATCCCAACAAACAACTTTTCCAGCAACAGCCATATCAAAATCCTAACCGTTTTTGAGTTATTAAGCAAAATGTTTTAGGGGCCATTGGCCCCTAATTTAAGGGGCCAGCCCTTTTTTATTGGTGTCAAATGAAAGCCCTTGATGTTTTGCACAACTTTTATTCTACATGTCTTAACAAAATGTTTTTCGTTTAAAATATATAAAGGAAAACATGTCTAAATTTTTGCCCTTTTTTTAATCCTGTTTTTTGACCCCCTACCTTTTCCTAAATAAAAAACGTAATCTAAAAACAAAAACAGATGTGCACAACTACAATGTCTCTGTTATTCAAATTCGTTGGATTCCCATTCCCTGCTATCATAGTCTCGGAGCCTTTTATGAATTGCTTAAGATAGTGTTTTGTAAAGTTCATTAGCCCTGAAAATTTGAGCAAAAACCGTTCAGAAATGAGCAAGATATGAAGCCTCAAAGTTCGCGTCTAGGAAACAAAAAAAAAAGAAGAAAAATAAGAATAATCTTAATTTTTTACCCGCACAATAATAGAAAGGTCTTCCGTTGGAAACGGAAGACCTTAAATAGAGATAGGATCATCAAGCATCTATAATTTAAAGATAATTGACAATTCTTACCTCACACCCATTTTGACCCCCCTACCCCGAAAAGTGGTTGTCTAACCCAAAATGAGAAAAATCAAACCAGGGTGCACAACTAGATATGCAGGTCTATCATATCCTAGAGTTTTGTACAATTCTGTTCAGCCATCTCTGAGAAACAAGTTCAGAGCGAGAAAGAAGAAAAAAAGAAGACGAAGAATGATAATACATGTATTAAGAACCGTACAAAAACAATAAGTCTCCAAATTTTACTCGGGAGACTTAATAATAGAGATTAAATAGAGATAGGATTATCAAGCATCTATAATTTAAAGATAATTCACAATTTCTGATTCTAAGGGGGTCAGGATGACCCATTAGGGTCATGTCTTACATGCCATAATGATCTGATGCGCCATGACCTAAGGAGGAATAATGCCTTTGAATTAAGGTGGGGATCTCAATGGTTTTTATGATATTTGATGATTGCAGAAAGAGCACTTGGGATCATGACCTACATACCATCTGAAATGTCTTGAACAAAGAATCAAAAATATAATATGTACATGATATATGATTCAATGTAAGAACCCAGATATAGATCAATCATCTATGTTTTGTAATACTTCCTATGTATATATTTATGTATTAGTTTGTGTTTTGTTCTATACTATTCATGTTCATGACTGCAGTATTGCTTAGTCTTATTTTAAATTACATTGAAAAATTGTTAAATATATTACTTGGAACCCCTACCCCCAAACAAACTTAAATATAAACTGTTCTCCCCCACTTTAATTGTCGAATGATCTATTAAAATCAAAATATAATTTGGGTGTCTAAAAACCTTTATAAACTGGTAAAAAATTACATTACACCTTGCATAATTGACAAATGATCTATTGAGATATGATCAGAGGTCATATTTCTACCTTGGGATCAATAAGTAGTATTCATTGACAAGTTAAAATTAATAACAATAAATGATTCAAATTATAAATGTTTAAACTCCACATTCACCCCCCCCCCCCCGCCCAATCTAACCTGGTTCTAAAGATTCAGTCTTTTTAATACATTCTTACATGTGTACAGTAGCAAATTCTAAATCATTTCTTGACTGCTTTTTTTTCCGATGCACATTAACATTTTGAAAATTGCTTCATTCAATTTTTAAGATTTATAACCAAAATGTTATATGCATGTGTATTCGCCTATTTTGGGCACTATTGTAAAGTCTCCTAAACAAAAAAGTGTCATCATTAGGCTAGGAATTACCCACATGGATCAAACACTACATATGAATAAAATACTTTATTAAGGTCTTCCGTTTCCAACGGAAGACATTATAGTTTTTGTAATGTTTCTTATTAAGGTCTTTCGTTTCAAACGGAAGACCTTATTGTTTTCGTACTGTTTATTAAGGTCTTCCGTTTCCAACGGAAGACCTTATTGTTTTCGTACTGTTTCTTATTATTATTTTTTTCCACAATTTTGTGCACGCGATTTCTCAGAAACTATTCGGCCGATTTTGACCATTTTTTAACAGATTGCCAGAGGTCATAATTCTAGACGTTTTTTGAAATTTTGAAATCGTCACCTCCGGTACCGAGTTACGGCGGATTTTCTATTTTTTTACGACCTATTTTGTGCAGAGCTGACCTCAGAAACTAATAGAGATATGAATACGAAATTTTCAGGATAGGAAGTCTATAGTTTGAAGTTGTGCACTATTATATTGTTTTATGCCAGTGGCGCCATTTCTGTGAGCTCGCCTAGGCACGAAAAATGAGTACGAATTTTCATTCAAAATGTTCATACGTTTTGATCTGTATCTTTTTATCAGTTGATATTTTGTTAAACAATATATTACAAAAGTGGTAGAGAATCAAAAGTTCTTTCCAATAAAATCAAGAAAAAGGGGCTGGCCCCTTTAATTAGGGACCAAGAGACTCGTAAAATCTATTACGAATAACTTGAAAACGATAAATATTTTGTTCTGCATTATAAAATCAAAGTTGTTGATCTTTACATTATCGGTTTGAAAAAGTCATCGTCAGGCCCATGTTTGACGTAATTAGGGTTTTTATTCTTTATCTTCAAATTTGGGGGGGGGGGGTAATTTTGAGATTGTATCGATATTTCATGGTATCATTTAAACTAAAAAAAATATCGGACGGAAGACCTACTCGTTACTCGTAACGAGGTCGTATCTAGTTAAGGTCTTCCGTTTCCAACGGAAGACCTTATTGTTTTCGTTCGGTTTCTTTTTCCCTATTCTTTTTTTTTCTTACATATTTTGTGTACACGATTTCTCAGAAACTACTCGGTCGATTTACACGAAACTTTCAGATCTGATAGATATTGCTCTGAACCTTATTGGAAATTTTTTTAAATGTAGACGTCACTTCCGGTTTTGAGATATTAGGAATTCAACGATTTCTAGAGGGTCGGCTTGTCCACGAAGGATCTCATAAACTAAAAAAGATATTGAGTTCAAAATTTCAGGAATGATAGTTAAAAGAATGTAGATATGCAATAGGGCAATTATAATTTTTTAGCGCAAAAGGCGCCGAAGCTCGATAGGGCTAAAAAAATGAGATCTTAAAAGCGTTGTGATTTTGCATGGTTTTCTTCGATTATCTTTTTTCCTGGAAATATTTTGTTAAGACATGTAGAACAAAAAAGATTTATGTTTAAAATATCTTTCATTTGATATCAAGTTAGGGACTTAGAGTTCTTGAAAGTTATCGCTTCATAACTAAAAAGCCGTTAAGATTTCAATATGGCTGTTGCTGCAAAAGTTGTTCATTATGATCTTAATAATGTCGTAACAATAATATTTTGTTCGGGTATTGCGTAATATGAGTGTAAAAAGCTAGACTTGTTACCATGTGTTTGTGTTTTATTTCAATTAGCAAATAAACGGGATATAACGAACATAAAGGGTACCAGTTTACATTACGGAAATTGTTTGAACATTTTTGTTATTTGCTAGTAAAACACATTATGGATAAAAGAACCTCTTCTATGCTATGCATTTGAGTCGCATTTAAAATCTAGCTCGATTCCGAGCTGTGTATGTGAACAATTACGTATCCGATCCCTTGCCCGCGGCCGAGAAAATAGGTCGCAGCTTGACTAGCGAGCGGTCTGCCGTTACCTAATACACAAGATTTGCGTCTTGCTGTAATGCACACATGGGTTTATTTATGTAGCTGCTAACTCAAAAATTCCGATTTTAACGCCTTTAATAGTATATAAAAAAGATTATACCTTTACCTACTACCATCTTATATTCGAAAAGTGTTTAAACACTTTAATTCTTTTCAAGGGAAACACGTTATGGGGAAAAAAACTGCTTCTTTGCAATGCATTTGAGTTGCATTTAAAATCTAGCTGGATTCCGAGCTGCATGTATGTATACAATTATTTGCATCCGATCCCTTGCCCGCGGCCTAGGAAATAGGTCGCGGCTGGACTAGCGAGCGGTCAACCGTTATCCAATACACAAAATTTGCGCCTTGCTGTAATGCATCCATGGGTTTATTTATTTAGCTGCAAACAGAAAAATTCCAATTTTAAAGATTTTACCTACTTCCATAGACAGTGTACCAGCTTACATGCGGAAAGTATTTAAACAGTTTAATACTTTTCTAGTAAAACACATTATGAATAAAAGAACTGTTTCTATGCAATGCATTTGAGTCGCATTTAAAAATCTAGCTGGATTCTGAGCTGTGTATGTAAACAATTTTAAGTATCCGATCCCTTGCCTGCGGCCGAGGAAATAGGTCGCGGTTGGACTAGCGAGCGGCCTAGCTACCGTTATCCAATACACAAGATTTGCGCCTGGCTGTAATGCACACATGAGTTTATTTTTTTGCAAAAGATTATACCTTTACCTACGAATGAATGCTGTTTTGGTCTCGTAATTTAAAAAAAGATAGTACGACTGTCATTAAAAAAAGGTGTTACATAATTGTTCTTTGTAATATTGTCTTTGTCATAAAATAGTTCTTTCGTTTAACAGATTGTGAACATTTCAGCGTGGTTTATAACAAGAGGGTGAAACGACCACGAATTTTGACAGATTTGGCTACAAAGAGTGTAAAAGAGATGGATACAAAACACAAGTGCGACTATATCTTGTAGGAGATAAAAAATAATATATAATTTATCTACGTTTGCCATAAATACAAAATTTTATCATAAGAATATTTGAACATTTAGATCCGCCGAATATTTCAATTTCCCTTCATTGTTAGATGCTGATTTGAAATAACGTTTCGAGGTATAATAAGTGGAGAAATTTTTATTCAGCTGCATGTTCCGATTGGCCATTACTTCTTTGTTAGATCATTCATTTGGTTGGCATGGAAAATTATTTGATACTCGTATTTACACGGAATTGATAGCCTTATAACGTTAGAAATATTCAAAGTAAATAAATATAATTGGGCATACAAAACCCCCAAAAATACATCATGGGATAGTTTAGAACGGTTAACTGTTTGGTCTCATCCTTCGAATGACCGGGTTTATTCATCCTGCATGTTTTGCATCAATTATAAACAACGTAAACTTCAAAACTATATAATTAATGAACAAATGTACACTTTTTTTTATCAAATAGTCATGCTGTATACTTTATTTGTTATTGTCAAAATTGTAATACAATCATACTAGCTTCGGCGTGAGGGGCAAGTTTAAACACGAGGCGATATAACGTGAAATCCTTTTATGTCGTTTATTTTGTAGTTAATGTGTACATTGTACGGTAAAACTTGTCTAATTCGGTGGATAAAAAAACTTGACCGGAATGGCCAACTTCATTTTAGAGATAGTTGTTGCAAAATAATTATAGTATTTAATGCAATAGGTCTTGATCGTGTATTGTTGCAAAATTTTCAATTCTTTTGAAATATATTAGATTCCATCGATCTTGTTTACGGTACCTATTTTCATTTTTTATTTTTTTTTTTGGGGGGGGACAATAAATCCATAATGGAATACATACGATGGAAATCCTTTTTCAGTCAATTCATCGTAATTGATAATTTTTCAAACATCCGATTAACCTGAAAATTCTTAACCGGAAATTGTTTAAAAACATTAACAAGGTGGCTGAACTAACTAATGGCGAGAACTGTTATTATGCAGGAAACAATAGATAAATATTTATATAAATGAGAATTTTATATATAAAAAATTGAGAATTTTGACAGAATAATATGCAACTCTGTACGTGTACCCATACAACGGGGATAACAAACGATATCGGCAGTCCTACTCATGTGGTATCCTGAATCACGGCCCTAAAAAAAATGGGGTTAACTATAATCTACCTATCTAATTTTGGCAAAAAATGCATATTAAATAACAAGACTTAACGGTATAAACTGAAATGAGCTGCTAGTTTGGATCTATATTCACAGTTGTTTAAATCAATAGCTACGACAGAAAAAATTGTCGATAATTGAGCATTAATTATCTCGCAGAAGGCCGATCGATCGATAAGTGACCGGTGTCGTATTATTTAAGGTCCGCCCTGTAAAATTGTCCGGGGCGGACCATAAATGTTAACATTTAAGGTCCGCCTTTGCACTAAAAGGGTCCGGCCCGTATAAGAAAAGGTCCGCCTAACATAAAAGGTCCGGGTATATTTTTAATTTGTATTTTTTTCTCAATTTCGAGTATTTTGTTATAAAATAAGTGGCATCATTTTGTAACTCTTTAAAAGGAGCACTTACCCGAGGTGAGTTGGTAAACATCCATCACACAGTGTAAATGAAAATTCATTATTTTACATGTACATGTAGTTAGGACACACATAAACAGTTTAAAACTGGTGGGTTTTTTTTTTATTTCACCATTAATTTTGCCAGTCGATCTTATAAAAAACAGGAAATGAAACTGATTGGTGTCATTAATAAATAAAACAATGGCTTCGGTTAGGTGTTATATACACACACACCATCCTGCAGGTGTGAGGGGTTCACACCTTCGAATTCAGGTGTTTGACTTTTTGAAATGATCATGTAAAGAATGGATATTTTATACGTCCTCTTTTTGCACATCTTTCCAAGACGATACACGCTTAAAAACGTGACCCATTACAAAATTATAAGAAATTAAACACAGTCCTGTATGATTAGTAAAGAGCCACATTCCTTCGGATGTCTTAAAAGAATTTAAGGGTATTCTGTTCCTTAAAAATAAAATATTTGTGTGTAAAGGGCAAATGTTGACACTTCGTCCGATAAAATTTTATTTTAAATTCCTGCGTGCTACATTCACATATAGTATTAGGTTTTTTTCTCACAAGTATCATATAAACATTATGAAATGCATCCCTCGCCCAAAAAAGAATAAAAAGGCCATTAGATGAAAATCAATACCGTCAGACAAATAGGACAAACCGACCGTAATATTTTAAGATTATTTCAACGAGACACATTGGATTTCAGGCCTTTGTCACATTTTTAAAAAGTCGTCGGATAAACTCAATGTTTTTTTCTCACAAGTATCATATAAACATTATGAAATGCATCCCTCGCCCAAAAAAGAATAAAAAGGCCATTAGATGAAAATCAATACCGTCAGACAAATAGGACAAACCGACCGTAATATTTTAAGATTATTTCAACGAGACACATTGGATTTCAGGCCTTTGTCACATTTTTAAAAAGTCGTCGGATAAACTCAATTATAAATTTGTTTTACTACAGCAACTTCTCTTTCTTAACATTACATTAAGTTTCCGGTCTTTTTAGTGACACAATACATGTATATATACATGTACCGGGTCTCATTCCTTTAATTGGAATATCTTACGATGAAAATCAATTATTTAAATACTATTATAAATAATGTGTAACTTTAATCTGAATGAATTTAAAAAAAACCTATGCTAAAGTCACTTTTATGTCCACTCCAACAGTAAGAAAATCAAGTGAAAAATATCACTACAAGAATCAAAATTAAAAAGTAGGGAGTGGGGGTGGCCTTTCCCTGATGCTATGTGCCTAATGGTTAGGTCTAACTATGCAAAAAATGTGGAGCCCCCCCCCCCCCCCCCCGGTTCCGATGTCTATGCCATGTATGACTATGCAGTTCTCTTAACGAGGCGGACCTATTCTTGAACTATAATATTGGGTCCTACCTCTGAAATAAAAGATCATCGGGTCAACATACTGTGAATTTTTCCGCATATAGCATTTCAATGGGGCGGACTTTTTCTTGTACTATGATATTGTGTCCTACCCTCTGAATAAAAAGTAGTTATCGATAAACATCCATACATTATTAATATGTATTTACCAACTAGTACTTAATTCCTTGTTTAACTACATGTACTGACATGTTGATTTTTTTTTCAACGAGCAGACCTTTTCTTTAGCGATATTTTATAAGATCATCGGGGTATATCAAACCAAGTATTAATATTAGTATCAATTATCTGCATCCAGCATTTCAACAGGCAGACCTTTTCTTGAGGCATAATATTGGCTCCTACCCATATATTGAAAGAACATCGGGGTCATTCAAAGCAAGTATCAAATTGAATAAGAATTTTAATTTTCTGCATTCGGTATTTCAACAGGCGGGCATTTTTTTGAACCACAGTATAAGGTCCTATCCCTAATATAAAAGATCATCAGGATAAATCAATACAAGCATCAATATGAATATTAATTATCTGCATTCAGTATTTCAATGGGGCGGACCTTTTCTCGAACTATACTATTGGGTTCAACCCACTGAAAAAAGATCATCATTAAATGAAAGTTAATGCAAGTGTCAACTTGATTAACTACATGCATTTCCTATTTAACAATGATACATGTACCATTGCTGCATCGAGACTGATCTTATCTTGGGATATGAAATTAGGCACTTTTCCAACATGGAAGTCAGAGAGAGAGAGAGAGAGAGAGAGAGAGAGAGAGAGAGAGAGAGAGAGAGAGAGAGAGAGAGAGAGAGAGAGAGAGAGAGAGAGAGAGAGAGAGATATTAATCTATACCAATGAAAGACTGCTTCTCTTAGACACTATCTCTTTTGATAAGGACATCAATATTTTACTCCACGGAGATACATGTTTTTCTTTAAACCGCAAGGATATTGTTTTTTAAAGCGCTTTGTAACATAGCAATTTTATCACAAATTATACACTTTGCACCTACATGTTGTTATTTTCTTCCTCAACGCAATTTTTGAAAGTATCAGTTCTGTCTTTAATTTTTAATAAATTTGCTTTCAGAGAAATCATAACTGGGACATATCAACAATTTGAATTTTGTAAACTTTATCGATGGAAACGGATTTACTTATCAAGTATTACTTGTAACCAAATCCTTGCTTAATTACATGTATAATATATACTATATATTATATACATTTAAAAGTATTGTACGTTTGATTAAAGGAAGTAGGAATAAGTCTTTGAGAATAATGAGGTGATCAAATACTGTGGGGAATAAACACGAGAGAGAGAGAGAGAGAGAGAGAGAGAGAGAGAGAGAGAGAGAGAGAGAGAGAGAGAGAGAGAGAGAGAGAGAGAGAATATTATTACAACATTATCACTTTCATTTCTTTTTTAAACACTTTACCGGTAGTCAGTTAAAACATGCTTTTTAATTATAGGTACAAGTATTATCTAATTAATTTCATTTGTCTTTTCACGTCCTTACAACTACCACAGCTACTTATGTACACTATATGGTCAACGTATACCCTCTGTTACGGTAATCAACATATGCGACCTTTTATTATTTATCTTAAACTAGTGATAAATTTACCTAGATATCATGAATTATTAGTATATTATAACTTTCTGGTCTACTGAAAATTAAACAAAGCACAAGCTAAAAAGATAATCTTAGTTGCGAAGAACACTATACAACGGAGACATTTTTTTTTCTTTCTCAGCTCAGTGGTGTATTCTGATTAGCACAGGTGTGAATGCCTGCAGGGCTTCTTTTACCCGTGTTCACCTGTTGTGAAACCCTCTGCTAATACATTATACACACCGGGAGAGATTTAAAAACAAAGGGACTACATGGTGTGCAAATTATCGACAAATTAAATACTCCTGGTTTTCTTTTTTCAGATTCTTAAACAATTGGTCAAAATCTAACCCGCTATCAATATCTGATATTCCACAAAGTAATTTATTAAAATAATACGGTCATACATAAACCATACGCAAATGGCCGACTGGATTATGTAAACAAAGACATCTTTAAGATACAAGTACATTAGCAATAGAGAATAATTAATTCATTTAACTTTAATAAATGACTACGGGTAGGACCTTTTCTTATAGGGGAAAGCCTGACCTTAAATGTTAACATTAAGGGTCCGGCCGGACCATTTTACGGGGCGGACCTTAAATTATACGACACCGGACTACGGGGGATAACTCTCACTTATTATAAGCATCGCGGCCGGAATAGACAAGATCCGGATTGCACAACATTTTTTTAATAATACACAACATCCGGATTCTACAAGTTTCAACATATATATTATTTTTTCATTGAAATAAGGCTTAATTGACCAGGAAAACTACTGCAACGTATATCATTACACACAAACTTAGCATAACCATCGTTTAAAAGCGTACAAATATTTTATCAAAAATCGGACCAAGCAGCTTTAACATTACATGTAAGATTTACGTGTGTAAGACACTCTATTTGTCATGTGCATGATCCTGGGCATGAATTATTTTCAATACTTGTTTATTTCTCCAAAGTGATCTCTAACTCCATTCACAACTGTTGTCATTTAAAATTACGTGGGGTAAAAAATTAAAATTTTGAGTCGATCTCTGTTAACTGTTATGTATCGAAGAAATCTATTGATTTTATCATGTGTTACGTAATGAGGTAATTAGATTTTCAGGGGTCAAACGTTGAAAATTTTGATCACCAATATATCATTTGATATTTGACCTTTCATTTGATATCAAGAAAAGGGGGCTTGCCTCTCAAATTAAGGGACCAGAGGGCTCTAAAGGCTTTTATCTATCGCTCTTTACTGAGAGATATTTTGTGAAAGCAGAAATGTTATCTTAGTAATGTATCCAAGCAATGTAATGATTTTATCATGCGTTACGTAATCAGAGGTTTTCAGAGGTCAAATGTCCAAGATTTAAACACCAATATATCAGAAATGAAATATTTTTTGAAATGCATTATACATGTAGATGACAGGTTGCTCAAAATGATCTACTAAACAATATTCAATCTTCAAAATATCGTTAAACGGCCCCTATAAGGTGATAATGAATTGGTCCGTAAAACTTTCTTTCCTATATATCTCAGGAACAGTAACAAATTTGTAAACACGTGTTAAAAAAATATGTTTCATCAAATTAAAAGACATTTCATTTGATATCAAGTAAAAGGGACTGACCCCTCAAATTATGGATCAAGATGGGCCTAAAGTCTGTTATCTATATAGTCATTTACTGAGAGATGTTTTTAATAGGCTTTAAAAGCAAAATAAGGTATATGGCAACGCACTTTGAAAAAATAACGCAGTTTGAATTTTTTTTTATATAACCTAACAATTTAATGATCTTCTCATGCGTTACCTAATTAGGGGTTTTAGGGGCCACAGGTAAAAAGTTTAATCTTTTCTATCTCAATTGAAAGAATTGCGAGCATTTAAAAAAGCAACGTAAGAGAACTTATAAAGCATTACAGGAAAGCATTAGTACTCAACTACTATTTCCAGATCATATTTTGCTGTCAAAATTTAAGTCCATGACGTCAAATCCGTTCAAAAAATTGGACGGAAGACCTCCTCGTTGCTCGCAACGATATCGTGTCTAGTTAAGGTCTTCCGTTTCCAACGGAAGACCTTATTGTTTTCGTTCGGTTTCTTTTTCCCTATTATTAAGGTCTTCCGTTTCCAACGGAAGACCTTATTGTTTTCGTTCGGTTTCTTTTTCCCTATTCTTCTTATTATTAGGGTCTTCCGTTTCCAACGGAAGACCCTCTTGTTTTTCTTCGGTTTCTTTTTTTTTTTTTTTTTTTTTTTTTTTTTTTGATAATTTATTTGCAAGAACAAACAAAGTATACAATAACTTCAAGCACAGAATTCTAATAAGCTATCTACAAGACAGCACATTGTCTTAAATAAGATACTATGATTATTATTTTTGTCATCTAATTAAATATTGCTTATGAAAAAAATACTTTAAAGAGTATTTAGAGTTGTATAGATTCCACAGATAATGTTTCAGTGTATTACACATATATATACAATTAGCATAGATTCATAAAGCAAGTAAAAAAAATGGTGTACAAATAAGGCTAAATTAGCAATGTATAGAGATTTAAATAAATGTACAAGTAGTATCTTGCCTAACCTGGTAGACAATATTATCAATCACATAGTCTCTGGGTGTAGAGATATATAGGCAGACTCTATGTATCCATGGTATATAACAGTTTACTATATTACAATGTAGTTGTCTATATAATTATGATATAAAAAGCATGGACAAAAAGAGTTTGCTGTCCTAATAAGGAGGTTCTACCTTGTTTTACAGTCCATATCCTCCCTTTTATGACAGCTCTACTGGAAGACAGGTCTCTTCTCAGTAGTTTTAGGATAATAGAATATTTTACACTATGATAATAAGACATATCACATCATCTTTGACAGATTTTCAAAAAACTTGCACTCAGCATTTGCATTTAAAAAACGTAAAACTGAGGCATAAAAACAAGTGTATTTTTTAACATGATTATATATGATACATTCAGTTTCATTCATAGAATCCAATCTACAAAGCATTTTTTGTTTATAAATTCTATAAGCTACATAAGTGATAAGTAAATTTAGAGATTTAGTTTTATCGCTTTTTTCATAGAAGAAACCAACAACGATATGTTTCCATTGTATTTTGAATGACAATAAACTACTAACAGTATTCCATATGTTTTTAACATTGTTACATTCAAAAAGCAAATGTTTTATATTTTCTATTTGTTTACAGTGTACACATTGATTTGATATATATTTTTTCCATTTACTCACATATACATTATTACATAATATATTATTTAAAGCTTGTAACTGAATTCAGCTACATGTTTATCTTTTATATCTTTAATCTTGCATTCATAAATATTTTTCCAACTCTTCTCATCGTATATTTCAAATTCTTTACGCAGTATTAATTGAGAAGATGGCTTACAAAACTTTTTTTCAATGAGATTTTTATAGAAAAAATTACTAGATTTACCAGTCAGGTTGTAATATCCCAGAGGGAAGTTCAAACTCATTACGCTTTGTATGTTGATAAAGTTTACATTGCTGAATGAGTAAAGTCTTCGAATTGATTTAGTTATTTGAAAAAGAATTTTGTATTCACATAACCAGTTAGATTTATTAATAATATTTGCATAATGTTCTAATCGTCTGAAGTTACCCTCGGTTCGGTTTCTTTTTATTATTATTTTATTTTTTATTTTTTTTCTGACTCCTTCTCGGCTTTATATCTCAAAAAGTTTTCATCCGATTTCCATGACATTTTCAGAGCTTTTGTAAAGTTATCATGCCTCAACGATGTCAAAGTTTCAGCATTTACGTCACTTCCGTTCAAGTTTGACGGCCATTTTTAATTTTTGAAAAAGTGATTTTGTCCGGAGGATTTCTCCAAAAACTTAAAATATATCGCTTCGAAATGTTAACTGATGATAGATGTATCAATTCTATAATGTACTGGGGGGGGTTTAAAATTTTATTCACCGATTTTGCTCAAAACCGGAATGTAGTTCAAATTTTTGCAAATTTTCATTTGTTTGATCAAAATAAGTCAATACCACAGTCTTATAGAACTTGCCATGGTGAATTCAAATTTGAAATTCGTTTGAAAGTCGGACGATGCATTACAGAGATATCGGGGTTAAAAATTGATTTTTCCGGAAATTTTGATTCCGCGTCCTTGGTTTAAAAAATAGCGTAATGTTCATAGTAAAATTAACTCGTACCAAAAATAATTGCTAAGTCGTACTTGAACACATTCGGTATTTTTTTGTTAAGTCGTTCTTGAAATCAGAAAGGTTTTTGTTAATTCGTACTTTAAATTATTCGGATTTTGTTAAGTCGTACCAGGAATAATTCGATTTTTTCATCTTTTTATTTAAATTACTCTTGTTATTGGTTTAAGAGCTCTGCTTCTTACAGGAACTTCCAGCTTTACTTCCGACATTAACGGAAGACCCACTCGTTGCTTTGCAACGAGCTTTGCTCTAGTTATTTTTCTTTTTTTTTCTTACAGATTTTGTGTACAGGATTTCTCAAAAACTACTCGACCGATTTACACGAAACTTTCAGATTTGATAGAAAGTGGTCTGAACCTTATTGGAAATTTTCTTTACTGATGACGTCACTTCCGGTTTTGAGTTATTCAAAATTTAACAATTTTCAGAGGGTCGGCTTGTCCAGGGGTAAACTCCTAAACGATTTAAGATATTGGGTTCAAAATTTCAGGGATTGTAGACAAAAGGTTGTAGATCTGACATGTGGTATATATATTTTCCTGTGACCAAAATCGCTGAAGCTCGCCCGAGCTCGAAAATCACGGTTAAAAAAGCGTCGTGATTTTTCGTGGTTTTCTTTCAATATCTCTTTCCTCGATAATTTTTTGTTATAACATGTAGAACAAAAAATCTTTATAAAGTCAAGGGCGTTTATGGGACATCAAGAAAAAGGGGCTGGCTCTTCAAATAAGGGCCTGAGGGGGCTCTAAAGTCTTTTTATGATAACTTTTTACTCTGAAATATTTTGTGATACGCTTAAGAAGCAATTATGTTCATTCTAACGTTATTCATCTACACATGGCAATTATTTATTCCTTTGTGACGTAATTAGGGATTTTAAGGGGCCAGAAGTCCAAAACTTTGATGCTCAATATCTCAAAATGGAAGCAAATTTTGAAAAGCAATGGTGAAGAAAAGATGCTCAAAATATTGAGCTTAACAATATGTATCCATAATTTCTTTGTTATGCAGTCCCTAAAAGGAGTTACAGGGTCGGCCCCTAAAACAGCCCTCTCCAAATATCTCAAGAACGGTACAAAATTTGTAAACACTTGTTGAACAAAATGTGTTTGAATTGACATGAGCTTTCATTTGAAATCATACAAAAGGGGCTGGCCCTTCAAATAAGGGGCTGAGGGGGCTCTAAAGTCTTTTCTTGATAACTTTAACCGTGAAATATTTTGTTTTACATTATAGAAGCAATTATGTTCATGCTAACGTTATTTACCTATACATGACAACCATTTACTCCTATGTTTCGTAATTAGGGATTTTAAGGGGCCAGAAGTCCAAAACTTTGATGCTTAATCTCGTAAAATGGAAGAAACTTTTGATAAGCAATAATCAACAGACGATGCTCAAAATATTGAGCTTAACAATAATCAACCATAATTTCTTTGTTATGCGGTCCCTAAAAGGAGTTACAGGGTCGGCCCCTAAAACAACCCTTTCAATATAAATCGAGAACGGTACAAAATTTTTAAGTACTTGTTGAACAAAAAGTGTTTGAAGTGACAAGAGCTTTCATTTGAAATCAGGAAAAAGGGACTGGTCCTTCAAATAAGGGGCTGAGGGGGCTCTAAAGTCTTTTATTGATAACGTTTTACCGTTAAATATTTTGTTTTACATTATAAAATTCGAAGCAATTATGTTCATGCTAACGTTATTTACCTATACATGACAACCATTTACTCCTATGTTTTGTAATTAGGGATTTTAAGGGGCCAGAACACAGGGCGAAAAACCATCTTTAAGCAAGTCCTTAAAGGTGGCTTAAAGGTGACTTAAAGGAGCTTAAAGGCTATACAACCTTTAAGCCGCCTTTAAGTCACCTTTAAGCAAGTGCTTATAGGTCCTTAATGTCCAAACTTCTTTAAGCTACCTTTAAGCCACCTTTAAGCCACCTTTAAGCATCTTTAAGTGGCATTTACGCTCTCTTTACACTGCCTTTACACTGTCTTTAAGTGGCCTTTAAGTCAATATTGATCAAGCTGAACAATAAAAACATATATTAAATGCAAAAGCTCTTTTATAGAGATGGGAGGAGGTCATCCGAGTGATAATATAATTATCAAGGAAGGGGGGGGGGTGTTCCAGGCAGTTTTAATCGTCGCTCCATTAAACACAGATCGCTATCATCAGCACCGCTCCGATGGACACAGATTGCCGTTATAAAATTCTTTATAATTTATGGGGGGTTTCAAAATTATTGTAGGGATGAGCGCAGTCTCTATCTTAATATGTGCATAAAACTAATTAAAGTATGTTTGTTTCCTATTATAAATTAATCGGTGAAAAAAATATCTCTCTCTCTCTCTCTCTCTCTCTCTCTCTCTCTCTTTCTCTCAGTTCATCTGGTTATTTAACAAAATAAAGATAATGAACTAAAAATGCATGATTTAATTTGTTAATCGGTTTAAGGTTTGTATTTTTTTTTTCAATTTTCATTATTTCTAACTCTAGATCTGCTAGATACATGTTAAAGATGAAAAGACTATCAACTGCCTTTGTTATACCGGGCAGGATATTACTGCTTTGTTTGTCTAGACATAGTTTTGTTCGTTTGTGTATATCTAATTAGAGTCTATTGTTTGTCGAACTTAAGAAAACCCCTGGAACTAACACAGAATATACAAGATATACACAACAGTTGTGTCGTGTGCCCAGGTGCATGTTTGTGTATATCTAATTAAAGTCTATTGTTTGTCCAACTTAAGAAAACCCCTGGAACTAACACAGAATATACAAGATATACACAACAGGTGTGTCGTGTGCCCAGGTGCACGTCAGGGTTTCTAAAGGCGTTGAATCTTAGTATGTACGAGTATATTACGATAAGTCTAGTGAATAAAAGTTAATTTACATTTGTAATTCATTTTCAAAGTATTATTTCCTAGCTCTGCGTTTCAGAGATGTTACGTCTACAAATTAACGATACATGTATGTAAGAGTAAAATCTTGAGGCTAATTAATTAATGTACCGGTTATCATAAATAGGGGTTGATTATTTAAATATATGTATAAGGGTAAATATGTCAAATATACCCGTCCTGGCACATCATACAATTGTATGTACAAGTCATTTGCAATTGCCACATGCAGTAAATACGTCACCGGTAATTGGTAATTTTGTTTGTTCTAGAATTGATAGTTTAAAAATCATGTACATACAATTACATGTAAATATTTAAACATATTGGAACGGCGCCGCGATAATGAAAACCGGGAAATTGCGGGAAATTGAACAAATACCCTAATAGTATCAATGCATTTAATAATAGAAATGATTTCATTTTCTTTCTTACATTTTTATAGCTATAAATTAGATGAATTACGTATATCTACTCGGTTTAAATTTATTAACAAAGAAAGCCTACTATAGTGAACCTAACGGTTTCCATTTAGGTATAATATATTTTTGTTCACTGAAGACCAAGTTCCGTATTTTCCATTTAGGTATAATATATTTTTGTTCACTGAAGACCAAGTTCCGTATTTCATTCTAAATACATGCATGCATATAATTTATAAATTAGATAAAATTGATTGTTACAAACTGAATGGTTTGTCAAAATCTTTTCAAGTAAACACATTCAATACAGTGATTCAATATCCACTAATATATAGGATATAAAAACGCTCATAAATATGTAAGTTGCCGTGGCGCAGAGGATGTGTGGTGATGCTAGTAAAATAAGGGTCCCGGGTTCAATTCTCACCGCGACCGTTGTTTTTTTTTTGGTGTTTTTTTCATTTTTCTTTCTAGAACAAAAAACGTTTTAATACCTTTTCTTTCATAAAGTTAATACATTTTGTTGGAAATTAAGCACAATATTGAATTAATTTTTTTTAATGGCTTAAAGGTGGCTTAAAGGTAGCTTAAAGGTGGCTTAAAGGTGGCTTAAAGAAGTTTGGACATTAAGGACCTATAAGTTGTCCTTAAAGGTGGCTTAAAGGTGGCTTAAAGATAGTCTTTAAGCTGCCTTTAAGCCATCTTTACGCTTTCTTTAAGCCACCTTTAAGCGATACATATAGCTTAAAGGTAGCTTAAAGGTGGCTTAAAGATCGTCTTTAAGCTACCTTTAAACACCTTTAAGCTATCTTTAAGGAGGACTTAAAGATGGTCATTCATCCTGTGGAAGTCCAAAACTTTGATGCTAAATATCGTAAAATGGAGGAAACCTTTGATAAGCAGTATTCAACAGACGATGCTCAAAATATTGAGCTTAACAATAATCAACCATAATTTCTTTGTTTGTTATGCGGTCCTTAACGGGATTTACAGGGCCGGTCCCTAAAACGACCCTTTCAATATACCTCGAGAACGGTACAAAATGTGTAAGTACTTGTTGAACAAAAAGTGTTTGAAGTGACAAGAGCTTTCAAGTGAAACCAAGAAAAAGAGGCTGGCCCTTCCAATAAGGGGCTGAGGGGGCTCTAAAGTCTTTTAATGATAACTTTTTACTATGAAATATTTTGTGATACATTATAGATGCAATTATGTTCATTCTAAGGTTATTTACCTTTACATGGCAATCATGTTCTCCTTTGTTATGTAATTAGGGGTTTTAAAGGGCCAGAAGTCCAAGACTTTGATGCTCAATATCTCAAAATGGAGGAAAATTTTGATATGCAATATTGAACAAAAGATGCTCAAAATAATGTGCGACCATATATTGTTTGTTATCTGGACCCTAAAAGGAGTTTTAGGACCGGATATCAAAACGATTTTTCCCGGATATCTAAAAAACGGTAACCAATTTTTAAACACTTATTAGCGGTACACAAATATACATCTTTACTAAAATGAATGAAAAGGAGCTGATCCCTCAAATAAGGGACACCAAAGGGATAAATAGTATTTCACCCATTACTCTTAGATCCCGCCTCCTTTTCAAGATACGTTTCGTTGACAAAGATCAAGAGTAAGGTCATTCCATATTCTAAAAATCGGACGGAAGACCTCCTCGTTGCTCGCAACGAGATCGTGTCTAGTTATTGAGGTCTTCCGTTTCCAACGGAAGACCTTATTGTTTTCGTTCGGTTTCTTTTTCCCTATTATTATTATTTTTCTTTTTTTTTTTCTTACAAATTTTGTGCACGCGATTTCTCAGAAACGACTTGACCGATTTTCATAAAACTAACAGATATAATAGATAGTGATCGGAACATTATAGGTTTTTTATGATATTGATGACGTCACTTCCGTTTTTGAGATATTGACGTTTTAGCGATTTTTAGAGGGGCGGTTTGTTCCTCTAACTTCTCCTAAACTATAAAAGATATCGAGTTCAAACTTTCAGGGATATTAGACAAAAGATAGTAAATCTGCAATTTTATTTTCATTTTGATCTTGCTTGAAAGGCGCCGAAGCTCGCCTGGACCTGAAAATTGGTATTAAAAAAACGTCGTAATTTTTTGAGGTTTTCTTTAATTATCTCTTTTGTGAAAAATATTTTGTTAAGACATGTAACGTAAAAATAGTTTCTATTTACCAGACCTTTCTTTTAAAATCAAGAAAAAGGGGCTGGCCCCTCAAATAAGGGGACCAAAGGGCTCTAAACTCTTTAATCTGTAGCCCTTTACTGAACGATTTTTAGTGAAATGTTATAGAAGCAAATATGTTCATCCCACAGTTATGTATCCAAGCAATGTAATGATTTTTCCATGTGTTACGTAATTAAGGGTTTTTAGGGGCCGAAAGTCCAAAATTTTGATCACCCATATCTCAGAAAAGAAAAATATTTTGAAATGCAGTACAGAAGAAAAGTTGTTCAAAATGATGTTCTCAACGATATGCAACCTTCACAATTTCGTTAAACGGCCCCTAGAAGGAGATAAGGGATCAGCCCCTTAAATCTTCTTTCTCATATACATGTATCTCCAGAACGGTAACAAATTTCTAAACAGTTGTTGAACAAAATGTGTTTAGAATTAAGTGACCTTTTATTTGATACCAAGAAAAAGGGGCTGGCCCCTTAAATTAGGGAACCAAAGGGCTCTAAAGTATTCTATCTATAGCCCTTTACTGAGGGATATTTTGTGAAATGTTATAGAAGCAAATATGTTTATCTCACAGTTATGTATCTAAGCATTGCAATGATTTTATCATGTGTTATGTAGTTAGGGTTTTTTAGGGGCCAAAAGTCCAAAATTTCGATCACCCATATATAAAAAAGGAAAAATATTTTGAAATGCAGTACAGAAGAAAAGTTGTTCACAAAGATGTTCTCAACTAAATGCAACCTTCAAAATTTCGTTAAACGGCCCCTATAAGGAGATTAGGGAACGGCCCCTAAAATCTTCATTCTCATATATCTCCAGAACGGTAACGAATTTCTAAACACTTGTTGAACAAACTTTGCTTAGAATTAAGTGACCTTTCATTTAATATCAAGAAAAAGGGGCTGGTCCCTCAAATGAGGGGACCAAAGGGCTCTAAAGTCTTTAATCTGTAGCCCTTAACTGAGAGATATTTTGTGAAAGGTTATAGAAGCAAATATGTTTATCTTACAGTTATGTATCCAAGTAATGTAATGATTTTATCATGTGTTATGTAATTAGGGGTTTGTAGGGGCCAAAAGTCCAAACTTTTAATCACCCATATCTCAGAAAGGAAAAAAATTTGTAATGCAGTACAGAAGAAAAGTTGTTCAAAATGATGTTTTTAACAAAATGCAACCTTGAAAATTTCGTTAAACGGCCCCTATAAGGGGATAAGGGATCGGCCCCTAAAACCTTCTTTCTCATATATCTCTAGAACGGTAATGAATTTCTAAACACTTGTTGAACAAAATGTGTTCAGAATTAAATGACCTTTCATTTGATATGAAGAAAAAGGGGCTGGCCCCTTAAATTAGGGGATCAAAGGGCTCTAAAATCTTTTATCTATAGCCCTTTAAATGGGAGTCATTTTGTGAATGGTTATTAAAGCTAGATTAGGTATAATACGTTTATATATCCTTACAATATATTGATTTCCTCTTGTGTTACCCAATAAGGGTTTTTAGGGACCAGAGGTGAACATGATTAATCTTTTTCATCTTTATTGGTAGAAATGCAAGTATTTAAAACAGCAATGTAAGAGAACTTATAAAAGCGATACAATAAAGCATTAGTACTTCACTCCTTTTTCCATTTCATGTTTTGTTGTCGAAAATCAAAGTCGATGATGTCATATTTCCTTCTAAAAATCAGACGGAAGACCTCCTCGTTGCTCGCAACGAGATCGTGTCTAATTATTATTTTTTTTTCTTTTTTTTCTTACAAATTTTGTGCACGCGATTTCTCAGAAACGACCCGACCGATTTTCATGAAACTTTCAGGTATAATAGATAGTGATCAGAACCTTATAGGTTTTTTATTATATTGATGACGTCACTTCCGTTTTAGAGATATTGACGTTTTAGCGTTTTTTAGAGGGGTGGCTTGTTACTCTAACTTCTCCTAAACTATAAAAGATATTGAGTTCAAACTTTCAGGGATAGTAGACAAAAGATTGTAGATTTGCAATTTTATTTTCATTTTGATCTGGCTTGAAAGGCGCCGGAGCTTCCCTGGACCTGAAAATTGGTATTAAAAAAAGTCGCAATTTTTTGTGGTTTTCTTTAATTATCTCTTTTCTGAAAAATATGTTGTTAAAGACCGGGTTTGACCTAGTTGAATATCCACACGGACGGCAATTAAGCATATAAGGAGGCAGGCCACACCTCCGCACTGATAACACTGCAGAGAGAAGTTATTTATAGAGAGCTGCATACCACAAGCACGTGGTGGCATTTAGACAAGAACACACTGTTATCTTACACACATTTAATATATCATAGGATACGTGCACACAGATTTAATTTCTTTTACGTTTAGAGAAAACATGTTTCATAAAACGATTCCAAATGTTGTTTCTAAATTGAAATTTTTGTTTTGAATAATTCTTTTTTCCAATTTGTCTACGTGGGGATTTTGGATCACGTCTATATGAAACTGATGTGAATTTTCTCCCCACATTTTCATTCCAGTGGCAAGTTCCAAGAAAAGCCCTAACTTTATATTGTTCACTGCCAAATGCAATTCGTTTATCTTGATAAATATTCAAAGTATTATTGAAACTTTCAACAAAGTAAGTATCCCGTCCGAGCTTGAAATCATCAGGGTATTTGTAAATGATGGAGTTAACAATGACACCTCTCAGTAATTTTTCTGCTACAGGATTTTCGATCACAACACGTGAAGGCTCGTAATTCGGATCAACTCTACATCTAGAGGACGGATCACATCGTTTGTGATTATTCTTGTAGTGCTCCACAATGTTGTCAAGCATGGCTCTCAGCGTATTTCCATCCCCTTCACAGTGCTTGATAGCCCAATAGAAATGTGTGGCCACAGGTTCTGGTTTATCGTAAAGTTCCTCAGACCAGGTTTTCCCCTCTTTGTAACGTGGACCGCTGGAAATTTGAGTCAATGCTTTTTTGACACTCTTAATTCCATGCCAAATATCATTTTGGTTGCATACAAAACCGTGTTCACGCTCTTTCACACATTTATTTATTGCCATATTTCTGTCGTGGGTGTGAACATTTACGGAAACTTGTTTGTTATCAAGATCGTTGTAAATTTTTCCGTTCCAAGTTTCTCGTGTCTTTGGGTGACAGGGTCCTCCGCTGTAGTGACATGCACACAATTCAAAACCTTGTGGCTTCGGTCCCCTATAGCCACCACACTTGTATCTTTAGCATTTTTCCTCCACCCATGACGTGCATCCGTTATTATGTCTATTCCGTCCAATTCATCATACATCCCAACTTCTTCCAAGAGTGCAGTGCTAATGGATTCGTCGTATTCCTCCTGAACAAACGATTTGTACTTATGGAAGAAGGAATTGCGGTTGGATACAGAGAGTACCCCAAATCCTGCTGCCTTGCAAAACCGAGAGTAATGGGAAGGTAACATCCCACTGCAGACAAATGCATGGTTGATACGTTCATTAATCAGATATTTTCCATTGGGAAGGTATGGTGATGACGCCCACAGATATACGTGTTTTGCCCGATCGGTCCTTGTACATCTAAGCTTCAAGGAAACGACATGTCCCCTTTTGGTCACCTTCTTGACTTCAAGTTTTCTGCAACAGTGTTTCCCATGAATTGCAGCAACCTCCATAAGTCTACTAACAGATGACACCGATGTAAGAAAAAAATCCTGGTTCACCTCACTTTTCTTCACATTGATGTAGGTTCCTGGGGTCTTTGGATATTCCAATTCATTCTCAACGTTTGACTTTCCCCAGGCATTAACTAGTGCATCCATGATGTCAGTATTGTTGACGGGTCTGCCTAGTTGTTTCACTAAAACTTCTCTGACTTTTTGAAGATTTTGCAACAATTCATTTCTTTTCTCCTCGTTAGCTGGTATTTCTAACTTGAATAATGGTGGACGTTTCCGCTTTGTTTCTGCCATGATAAACTCCAGTAAATAATATTGATGTGTGGGATGGTCACTGTAAACTTTTTTTTAGTACTTAGGTATCTTATAATGATTATATCTACTAATGCTGGACTGTACCATTATGATAATGGGGTGTGAAACGTGCCTCTTTGTTTATCATTTTAATTTATTTTTCTAGCTACTTATATTTTTAAATATTAAATTAAGTGCATGTTATAATTATTGATACTTTATTTAACAGATATAAATATATATATATATTATATATATCGCTATCAGTTATTTAAAAAAGTAATGAAATTCTTTTAAAGTACAAAAAAACCCTGTGTACCCTGTCCAGTGTTTGTAATGGAATCGACAATTAGCTCACACTTGCACAGCTTTCTTCACACTGTGGGGAAAACCTCCCGCCAATTGTCAATAAATCAGTCAGTTACAGAGATGAAGATAGCTAGGGGTCCAGCAGGGAACATCTGACTAACACACAAATGTAAATTAACAATAAATGTTCTGGTATGTTAAAAACTAGACATGTAAAATAGCTCTTATAAGCGAATATTTCCTCAATAAATTTAAAAAAATAAGAAATATGATTATGATCAATTATGAAGCATCCCTTAGTACACCCAATTCCAAAACATTTCCCTCCAAAACAAAGCGCGGTCAGGCCATCTCATAATGAAAATGGAGGAAAATGAGGAAACAAGTGTTATATCATTGCGAGTCAATTCTGAGCAAAAAGAAGCTATTATTCAATTTTTTAATTTCAATGACTGGGATTTAAATGAAGTGAATCAAGAAGATGCGGACAGTAACATTGAAGAAACTGAGTTTGAAAGAACATTCCGTATTTCACAGAATGAAAACTGCGAAGAATGTCAGCATTGTTTATGTAGACCATGTATCACAGATGAAAATAATAGACAGATGTGGTGGTTATCAGAGCCAGTTAGGGCAAACGAACGAAATAGGGTCCTGAGAAAAGAAAAATACAAGCTTTTCTGGACAATGCTATTTCACAGGGGAGTGTTTATGGACACAAGATACAAATCTCGGAAAACAGAGTCATTGCAGGCAGATCCCAGACTAAGAGATGTTGTATTCCATCGCAGAGATATTTTGCCACAGTGTGTTTTAAAACTTGTGCGATTCTGGTATCCCAATCCGAAAAATATTCCATACATGGGACATCGCTGGAAGTGAAATCATTAATTGCTGAATTATTAATTTTTATTCGTTACTATTATTTATTTATATATTTACAAAAGAAAAGAATTAGCATACAGAAGTTATGTCATCGTGCTGTGTATTTCCGGTAAAAATGTAAACACAGAGTGAATGTCTGAGCTGTCAATCAAAACCGGTAGAAGTTTAAATTTCAAGTCGCTTCAGATTTTCAAATTAGAAATACAAATTTATCAGATGGTATTTTAATGTTCTGTGAATTCTTGAACATTTGCTTCAGTTAACTTTAGTTACTGGACAACTTTCAAAAGATGAAAACAAATGAATAATATAAAAAATCAAAAATTATCCCTTCGAAGTGAAAGCTGGCAAGAAAATTGAAATATCCTCCATTTTTCTCATTGGCTGCTATTTATACCCCAGACCCGGTCTTTAAGACATGTAATGTAAAAATAGTTTCTACTTACCAGATCTTTCTTGTAAAATCAAGAAAAAGGGGCTGGCCCCTCAAATAAGGGGACCAAAGAGCTCTAAAGTCTTTAATCTGTAGCCCTTTACTTAACGATATTTTGTGAAATGTTATAGAAGCAAATATGTTCATCCGACAGTTATGTATCCAAGCAATGTAATGATTTTTCCATGTGTTACGTAATTAAGGGTTTTTTAGGGGCCGAAAGTCCAAAACTTTGATCACCCATGTCTCAGAAAAGAAAAATATTTTGAAATGCAGTACAGAAGAAAAGTTGTTCAAACTGATGTTCTCAGCGATATGCAACCTTCACAATTTCGTTAAACGGTCCCTATAAGGAGATAAGGGATCGGCCCCTTAAATCTTCTTTCTCATATATCTCCAGAACGGTAACAAATTTCTAAACAGTTGTTGAACAAAATGTGTTTAGAATTAGGTGACCTTTTATTTGATATCAAGAAAAAGGGGCTGGCCCCTTAAATTAGGGAGCAAAAGGGCTCTAAGGTATTCTATCTATAGCCCTTTACTGAGGGATATTTTGTGAAATGTTATAGAAGCAAATATGTTTATCTCACAGTTATGTATCTAAGCATTGCAATGATTTTATCATGTGTTATGTAATTAGGGTTTTTTAGGGGCCAAAAGTCCAAAATTTCGATCACCCATATATCAGAAAGGAAAAATATTTTGAAATGCAGTACAGAAGAAAAGTTGTTCAAAAAGATGTTCTCAACAAAATGCAACCTTCAAAATTTCGTTAAACGGCCCCTATAAGGAGATTAGGGAACGGCCCCTAAAATCTTCATTCTCATATATCTCCAGAACGGTAACGAATTTCTAAACACTTGTTGAACAAAATTTGCTTAGAATTAAGTGACCTTTCATTTAATATCAAGAAAAAGGGGCTGGCCCCTCAAATAAGGGGACAAAAGGGCTCTGAAGTCTTTAATCTGTAGCCCTTTACTGAGAGATATTTTGTGAAAGGTTATAGAAGCAAATATGTTTATCTTACAGTTATGTATCCAAGTAATGTAATGATTTTATCATGTGTTATGTAATTAGGGGTTTTTAGGGGCCAAAAGTCCAAACTTTTAATCATCCATATCTCAGAAAGGAAACATATTTTGAAATGCAGTACAGAAGAAAAGTTGTTCAAAATGATGTTTTTAACACTATGCAACCTTCAAAATTTCGTTATACGGCCCCTATAAGGGGATAAGGGATTGGCCCCATAAACCTTCTTTCTCATATATCTCTAGAACGGTAACGAATTTCTAAACACTTGTTGAACAAAATTTGTTTAGAATTAAATGGCCTTTCATTTGATATCAAGAAAAAGGGGCTGGCCTCTCAAATAAGGGAACCAAAGGGCTCTAAAGTCTTTAATCTGTAGCCCTTTACTGAGAGATATTTTGTGAAATGTTATAAAAGCAAATGTGTTTATCTCACAGTTAGGTATCTAAGCAATGTAATGATTTTATCTTGTGTTTCGTAATTAAGGGTTTTTAGGGGCCAAAAGTCCAAAAATTTAATTACCCATATCTCAGAAAGGAAAAATATTTTGAAATGCATTACGGATGATAAGTTGTGCAAAATAAGTTGCACACACAATTCTGCGTCTAATGAAATCTTTTTCAAATTGATAGGATGTTATTTGAATTTTTTGAAAATTTTAAATTTAATTAAATCGTGTTAAAACTTCCTGAGACTAATCTTAAAACATGATATCTAAATTGCACTTACAATTCTGCGTCAGATGACATCTTTTTTCGAATTGGACAGATGAAATTTAAATTTTTCCAAAAATTTAAAGTCATTTAAATTGTGTTAAAATGACATTAGACCAACTTTAGTATAAATATCTAAGTTTCACTTACAATTCTGCATCTGATGACATCTTTTTCGAATTGATTGGATGAATTTTTAATTTTTCAAAAATTTTAAACTCATTTAAATCGCATTAAAATGACCTCAGACTAATTTTAAAACATGATACCTCAGTTGCGCTTACAATTCTGCATCTAATGACATCTTTCTCGAATTGATTGGATGAATTTTAAATTTTTGGAAAATTTCAAAATCGATTAAATCGTGTTAAAATGAGATGAGACTAGTTTTAAATTATAATATTTAGGTTGCGCTTACAATTCTGCATCTGATGACATCTTTCTCGAATTGATTGGATAAATTTTAAATTTTTCAAAAATTTTAATTTCATTTAAATCGCGTTAAAATGATCTCAAAATAATTTTCAAACATAACATCCAAGTTGCGCTTAAAATTCCGCGTCTAATGACATCTTTCTCGAATTGATTGGATGATTTTTAATTTTTTTGAAAATTTTAAAATCTAAGTTTTGCTTACTATTTCGCGTCTAATGACATCTTTTTCCAAATGATTGGATGATTTTTAAATTTTTGAAACATTTTAAATTTTAGTAAATCGTGTTAAAATGACCTCAGGCTAATTTCAAAACATTATAATATGTAAGTTACACTTACAATTCTGCGTCTGATGACATCTTCCTCGAATTGATTCGATGAATTTTATATTTTTATCTCATTTAAATCGCGTTAAAATGACCTCAAACTAATTTTCAAACATGTTATCTAAGTTGCGCTTACAATTCTGCGTCTGATGTCATCTTTCTTGAATTGATTGGATGAATTTTAAATTCTTCAAAAATTTTAATCTCATTTAAATCGCGTTAAAATGACCTCAGCCATTGTGTACAATGGACATAAATTCACCACAGAAAATGTATTATTGAACTCGGGATGGTTTAATTCATTCGAAAAAGTTTCATAACAGCATACATTATTTTCTTCAAGTTTTTGCGTGACGGCTATATGTCAGTCTTACTCAGTTCTGCAAGCATTAACCTGGTTTTTGATCTCTGTACCATTACGTAACTGATCCCTAGCTCGCGGCCGAGAAAATCGGCCACTTTGGTCGCGGCTGGACTATCTAGTGGTCAGCGGTTATCTCATACACAAGATTTGCGTCTCTCATATATGGGTTAACAAAGAAGTTCTATAACATATAAATGTTTATATTTTCAATCATAAGCATTGCCAGACAAAAAATTAATGGTGGGTAAGTAAATCTAAATAATTGTAAAAAAAAAAATGCACACAAAACACGAACACAAAAAATGATGAAATCTTTAAATAATGAAATTAATCTGCTTTAGCTTCATAATTAAAAACGGTAGATATTTCAGTAAATACATGTATGACATTTTGACATGTGTGATTGAAAAGGGGGCTCTTTGTATATTTTCAAAGTTGTTAAATAGTTATATATTGTTTAAATAAAATAAGTTATTAAACTGCAAATATTTAAAGCGAACATGGCCACGGAGCTCTGTGTACACAATTATATAATCCATATCCCGCATATGGCCGTGAAGATCCCGGCAAAATTGACATGCATGCGATCCGCGGAAGTCTAATAACACTCGCTTCATGTGCTTCTACTTTATCACACACATGTTCATTGATCCTTTGTACGTTCATCATTCAATCTGGATAATAACTACAGTATTTATTTTGTTTACATATATTGTTTCAAGAACACACTCTTTTATCTTACACAACAGATGTAATTTTAATTTATTTAGCATTGAATAAGTTATTGTCAGATACGCAAGGCCAATTGTGTATTCAAAATATTAAATACAATACAGAATTTAATAGAAATAAATCGGCTTACAAAAATAGTGTAGTTCTTAATCTTATCAGTTGTAAAATAGAATAAGAAAGAGGTGGTGGCGAACCAGAAAATGAACGCACTAATTTAGCATGGTGTTCAAAGTTAAATTAAATACTCTCAATTAAAGCATTGAAAGAAAATGCAGTTCCAGTAAAACAATACGCGTGGTAGGTGTTGCACGATAGCGCAATAAATAAATGAAAACCCTCGCTGTGTGAAATTGAAAAGTCCGGTGACTATTAATATAGGTATGTAACGTTCACGTGAACTTTTGAAAAACTTTTGTTAAGATTCAGGCTGTAAAGCGCAACGGTCATCCATTACGTAACATGCAATGCAGAGTCCGCGTAGTTCATTCGTTAGAGCAATGCACATTGAATTCCATAGATAAATATTAATACTGAAATAGTTTGTTTTTTTAATGTTACAACGTTATACAGTATACATGTTTTTCTTAAAGTTTTTACGCGTGGACGATAAGACATTTCTGTTAAGTTCTGCAAGCATTAACTGCGATTCTGAGCTCTATGTATTTGCCATTATGTAAGCGATCCCTCGCTCGCGGCCGAGGAATCGATTCCCACGGTCGGTGCTGGACAGGGTTATCTGATATACAATATTCGTATAAACTTTGATAATTATAAATGTTTATATTCCCAATCTTAAGCATCGTCAGACAAAAGATTAATGGTGTATTAGTAACTCTAAATAGTTATAAAAGGAATAGTTATAACTATTTAACATCAACACAGAAATTGATTAAATTTTTAAATGAACATGTCACGGTTTGAAATTAATTCATTCGGACTATTTTTAATTATTGTGTAAATTTTTTTTTTTCTGATTTTGTGTTTTTTGATACAAAAACTTTTCCCATATATCGACATTTGTTTTAAAAACGTTCTAAATTTCGCGCAGCCTTTATCCCACCTGAGGCAGTCAGAGATGGACAGTTAATCTTTTAAATGACTTCTGCGCTTATTGAAACTCTGTTATTAATCCTGTTGGTATATGAAATGTCATGATTTATACTCAATTGTTGTTTGATAAATGATTCCATTACATTTCTGCATAATATGTTATTTAAACCTTAATTGTGTTATTCATTAATTGCTTTATGTATAATTTCGAATTGTAAATTATGGTCAGTTGAAATCAGACTTTCGGTGCTGATGCATACCAAACTCATGCAAAGACTATAAGAAATCTGAAAGCTAAAGTGCGTGTTGGCTTGTTGGAAGTTTTTTGAGGCTGTGTCCAACAACAATGGAATAATTTCAGGCTTGGCCCAGTATAAGTCATGTACGGAAGAGAGTGCTCCGTAATATTTGGTTGGAGAATCCTAGTCAGATCCTGAACGACTACATCATTTTAAATAGCGAGTTTCCATAGATTCAGAATTTACAGATGATGAAGACGATTTAATGTAGATTCTTTTCAACCGCAGTGAAGACGGAGGAAGGTCAGCTTCACTTCATGTCAGCGTCCAGTGTGCGGAAGGTGCGGAAACGTGCATCCCAACGTTTTGATGAAAAATAAATCATGCGCGAATCTAGAGCGGGGTCAAGGGGGGGGGGGGGGGGGGGGGTTCGACCCTTTTTCACTGTAGGACTTCCATGACCGTGAGAAAATATAATTATGTAATGTGGTATGGGTTACATGTAAATATTAATGTAGATTAAAGTGTATTATAATCAGAAGGATTTCGCCATTATTATAAACGCTGGAATACATGTGTTAAACATAAGCGCTTCCAAGCTAATTTTATAAATGACGAACGATATCTATTTAAATATGTCTACTCTATATACTGTAAAATCAACTAGTAATAGCTTTTTAATAATGTTGTTCATTGAATAAAGTTGTTCATTGAAAGCATGCATCAATTAGTTGATTAATTTTATCTTATAGGAAATTTATTTCAATTTAACTGCTGATCGTAAATTCATAAACGGAAAGTGCAGATTTAAAAAGAAATTTCAGGGTTGTCTTCCATCATGTGCATTTACATGTATATCATTTGAAACTAAAATATTCCATTAAATGAAAATTATTTTATGAATGTACATGTATCAAATAATTTCATGTAAAGATAAAACAGTCAATTTTTAAATTGTATTTGTCATATTAAGATGCAAATTCGAAGGAGGGAAGAAGAAAGAATTATTCAAGCATGTAATATTGTTTTGAAAGTGTGTGGGGGCAGCTTCTTCTAAAATATTTTGACAAGCAACTTAAAAGAGGATTAATTCTCAAAACCATTAACTTCAATTCATTTTTATTAAAATTCACGATTTATAGTTTTATCTATTACATGTTGCGGCAAAAGTGAAAGGGGGGCAAATCTATGATATTCCATTTCTGATATTTAAAATTAAGTGTCTGTTCCCTCCCCCCTCCCAATCCTGATGCTACGTGTCTGTGATGTGTTCACACGGAGCGTTTTTATCTTGAAACTCCAGTCTTTACTCTACGGCCATATTCGCTAGCCAAGGGTTTTTGGTTCACTCCGCTCCCATTTAAGGGGAGCGGAGTGAACCGAAAAGCCTTGGCTGATAGGTACGGTGTGCTCTGATCCCAATTTAGACTCGTACATTAATCGCCGCGAAAGAAACTTTGAATGACACATATTATGGTGCGAAGATCCGTTTTACCATTCACGCAACGGCTGACGGTTTGAATGAACTCATCCATTGGCATAGGGAGGGTCTCAAATGATTTTTTGATATTTGTTTTGTATCAGCTACGTATATTATACTTTGGATCTAATGTTTTAGAAGAAATCTATCGAGTTAACATAAACACTTGACTAATACTTGTTTAAATGTACATTTAGTAAGACAGGCGAATTATGTACCCCTTTCAAGATGAATGAAATCGCCCAATGATCGAAAATCGGGTCACACCCCGCTATACAGCAATTTAGTTCCTCCAGTACATATTCCAGCTTTATGAATATATATTTTTTAAATCAAAACTGATGATTCTTTGGTAATGATGATAATCCACCTCCAATTATTACTTATATTGTACCGTGATATACATATGTAACAACTTGTTACAATGACCCCCCCCCCTTTCCGCCGTACAAATATCGCTTATCTATTTTTAAACCAGGATTACGCACGTGCATGGTGAACAACCCTTTTTCTTAAAAATTCTTGCTCATTGTTGCTTATTACATCCCATATAGCATTTTCATCAATTATGTTTTAGCTTGGGAGTATAGAGGATACGACATATGACTGCCGTCATGAGAAAAGGGCCCTTATCTTTTGACGCTACAATGTTCCTTTTACTACCCGCGCATTGAACAACGCGAAGCAAGCCAAATATCATCCGGTGAATACTTGTTCAGACAATAATTATCAAATTACTGAACCACTTGATCACTAATTTCTCTATACATACAGACACACACACACACACACTCTCTCTCTCTCTCTCTCTCTCTCTCTCTCTCTCTCTCTCTCTCTCTCTCTCTCTCTCTCTCTCTCTCTCTCTCTTGTTACAATGGTTTCGTGTTTTTGACCAAATAAACTAAACCTCAAATGACTGTAAGCGTTAGACATTATTTCTTATCTTTCTTAAAATGCCTGGCACATAAAACGATAATATCCCTGTGAATTATACAAAGAGAAAATATATATGACGACATTAAAAAATACACAACAAGCGTAAGCTGGTTATGTAAATGTCATCTCCTAGCATCATGTTCCATCATATTCCGCATAAATCATTAAAGAGACCTTTTAACTGTGTAAGGTCGCTGGAGGTTTCGATAAATGGGTAAACAGGGCGTGTCAATTTCACATCTAACAATTTCAACCGCAATCGATTAACGGGTCGTGTACATATCAGCCTGGTTGTTTCTATAGAGCTATGAATTAACTATAAATGTCTGTAAGAAATAAAAGGAATAATACATAATAGATGTAAAATATATAACTAATAGACTAATTGTTAACGGAACAATTATAGAGACCTTTCCACCTTTCAAAATGGTTTAATTGTAATAATTAAAGAGTAAATATAAAAAAAATCAATTTCCAACTCAATATAAAAAGGAAACAAAAGTCGGCCAAGACAGATATCGAACCTGCGACCATTGGCTTTGCATTCCAGTCACTAACCACTCTTAAAAGGTGCGTGTTTCAAATTCTATAGGCTGTCAATTAAATGAATGTGATGCGATGCAAAACAATACACACCCGTATGGTTTAGATCCGCCGTGTTTACATTCCGCTTATCAATTTGTTAATAAAAATCAGTGCTGCTTGTAAACAATGGTGCCGGATAGCATTGACTAAGATATAAACAGCCCAGGTCAAACTCTTATCGCGACTAACTACATAGAAATCGGGGTCTGGGAAGGAAGAGTTACCTTACCTGGATCTTCAACAAATATCGTCACAGACTGCTGATAAAAATATAAACACAAATTTTCAGTGAAATTTGAGCATGAATTTATTAGATAAAAATATCGAAGCGTTGAAATTTCGTTTCTCTGAATGATAGCGTGATGCCGCTGGAGATGGATTACTTTCCTCAATATGGTTCCTTTCGTTTTATATTTGGAAAACACTTAGATTCAAGTGTGAGGAACAATCCCATGAATTTTCGCCTAGTTCTACAGAGTTTTACTGGAGCTACAATTTTTATTCGGAGGCGTAGTCTAAATGCGGTCTGGGGTAAAAAAGCAGACAAGGTTTCAAACTTTTGAAAAGTTTTGACAAACGGTTATAACACTTTGTTAGGTATTATTTTAAACAGAAATATACAATTTCCTGTCCAAATATCGAGGGTCATTTTCATATTAGAAATCAATTCTTGTACAAAAAAAGGATAAATTGGGGGGGAGGGTGCTAATTGTACATATAACTGAATTTGATATATATGTTGCATATACTTATAATACACCAGTTCTTAGAGGTCAAAGGTCAAGGTCAAGGTCAAACCTAAAAATAGGAAGAAAGGGGATCGAAAGACCTAATTGTACATATAAATGAATCTGATATATATCTTGCAGATACTTATAACACATCAGTTCTAAGAGGTCAAGATCAAACGACCAAGGTCAAAGTCTAAGGGCACACATAAAAAAGGGGGGAGGGTTTATTTCGAATGTGTTTGTGAAATCAATGAAATTCAAAGGATAATTGCTGCTAGAAGCGAGAGTCCGAGAAGCCCAGTCGTTAAATCATGCAAAAGTACTCAAGCGACCCGGGATCAAACCCTGAGTGCCCAATTTTATTTCCATATTTTTTTTATGTCAATTAACAATTTCACCCTAAAACTTGTCTTATTTACTCAAAAAACGGACGGAAGACCCACTCGTTGCTCGCAACGAGATCGAATATAGTTATTATTTTTTTTTTTCCACAAATTTTGTGCACGAGATTTCTCGAAAATTATTCGACCGATTTCGACTATTTTTTCAGAGAAGATGAGTCTTGATGTAAACTTCACACAGGATGAATGACCATCTTTAAGTCCTCCTTAAAGATAGCTTAAAGGTGTTTAAAGGTAGCTTAAAGACGATCTTTAAGCCCCCTTTAAGCTACCTTTAAGCTATAAGTATTGCTTAAAGGTGGCTTAAAGAAAGCGTAAAGGTGGCTTAAAGGCAGCTTAAAGACTATCTTTAAGCCACCTTTAAGCCACCTTTAAGGACAACTTATAGGTCCTTAATGTCCAAACTTCTTTAAGCCACCTTTAAGCCACCTTTAAGCTACCTTTAAGCCACCTTTAAGCCATTAAAAAAAATTAAATTCAATATTGTGCTTAATTTCCAACAAAATGTATTAACTTTATGAAAGAAAAGGTATTAAAACGGTTTTTGTTCTAGAAAGAAAAATGAAAAAGAAAACACAAAAAAAACCGGCCACGGCGAGAATTGAACCCGGGACCCTTAGCTTACTAGCATCACCACACATCCTCTGCGCCACGGCAACTTACATATATATGAGCGTTTTTATATCCTACATATCAGTGGATATTGAATCACTGTATTGAATGTGTTTACTTGAAAAGATTTTGACAAACCATTCAGTTTGTAACAATCAATTATATCTAATTTATAAATTACATGCATGCATGTATTTAGAATGAAATACGGAACTTGGTCTTCAGTGAACAAAAATATATTATACCTAAATGGAAACCGTTAGGTTCACTATAGTAGGCTTTCTTAGTTAATAAATTTAAACCGAGTAGATATACGTTCATCTAATTTATAGCTATAAAAATGTAAGAAAGAAAATGAAATCATTTCTTATATTAAATGAATTGATACTATTAGGGTATTTGTTCAATTTCCCGCAATTTCCCGGTTTTCATGATCGCGGCGCCGTTCCAATATGTTTAAATATTTACATGTAATTGTATGTACATGTACATGATTTTTAAACTATCAATTCTATAACAAACAAAATTACCAATTACCGGTGACGTATTTACTGCATGTGGCAATTGCAAATGACTTGTACATACAATTGTATGATGTGCCAGGCCGGGTATATTTGACATATTTACCCTTATACATATATTTAAATAATCAACCCCTATTTATGATCACCGGTACATTAAATAATTAGCCTCAAGATTTTACTCTTACATACATGTATCGTTAATTTGTAGACGTAACATCTTTGAAACCCAGAACTAGGAAATAATACTTTGAAAATGAATTACAAATGTAAATTAACTTTTATTCACTAGACTTATCGTATACTCGTACATACTAAGATTCAACGCCTTTAGAAACCCTGACGTGCACCTGGGCACACGACACACCTGTTGTGTATATCTTGTATATTCTGTGTTAGTTCCAGGGGTTTTCTTAAGTTGGACAAACAATAGACTTTAATTAGATATACACAAACATGCACCTGGGCACACGACACAACTGCTGTGTATATCTTGTATATTCTGTGTTAGTTCCAGGGGTTTTCTTAAGTTGGACAAACAATAGACTCTAATTAGATATACACAAACGAACAAAACTATGTCTAGACAAACAAAGCAGTAATATCCTGCCCGATATAACAAAGCCAGTTGAGAGTCTTTTCATCTTTAACATGTATCTAGCAGTTAGAAATAATGAAAATTGGGAAAAAATACAAACCTTAAATCGATTAACAAATTAAATCATGCATTTTTGGTTCATTATCTTTATTTTGTTTAATAACCGGATGAACTGAGAGAGAGAGAGAGAGAGAGAGAGAGAGAGAGAGAGAGAGAGAGAGAGAGAGAGAGATATTTTTTTCACCGATTAATTTATAATAGGAAACAAACATACTTTAATTAGTTTTATGCACATATTAAGATACAGAGACTGCGCTCATACCTACAATAATTTTGAAACCCCCAAAAAATTATAAAGAATTTTATAACGGCAATCTGTGTCCATCAGAGCGGTGCTGATGATAGCGATCTGTGTTTAATGGAGCGACGATTAAAACCGCCTGGAACACCCCCCCCCCTTCCTTGGAAATTATATTATCACTCGGATGACCCCCTCCCATCTCTATAAAAGAGCTTTTGCATTTAATATATGTTTTTATTGTTCAGCTTGATCAATATGGACTTAAAGGCCACTTAAAGACAGTGTAAAGGCAGTGTAAAGAGAGCGTAAATGCCACTTAAAGATGCTTAAAGGCGGCTTAAAGGTGGCTTAAAGGTAGCTTAAAGAAGTTTGGACATTAAGGACCTATAAGCACTTGCTTAAAGGTGACTTAAAGGCGGCTTAAAGGTTGTATAGCCTTTAAGCTCCTTTAAGTCACCTTTAAGCCACCTTTAAGGACTTGCTTAAAGATGGTTTTTCGCCCTGTGTCATACGTTTTTGAGTTTTTTCCTGTCGGCACTTCCGGTACCGATTTGTCGGCCATTTTGTACATTTTTACGACCTATTTTGTGCAGAGCTGATCTCAGAAACTATCAGAGATTTTCAGGATAGGTAGTCTATGGTCTGAAGTTGTGCACTATTATTTTGTTTTACGCCAGTGGCGCCATTTCTTGGAGCTCGCCTAGGCACGAAAATTGGGTACGAATTTTCATTCAAAATGTTCATACGTTTTCATCTGTATCTTTTTATCAGTTGATATTTTGTTAAGACATATATAACAAAAGTAGTAGATAATTAAACGTTCTTTCCAACAAAATCAAGAAAAAGGGGCTGGTTCCTTAAATTAGGGGCCAGGACACTCGTAAACTCTATTACAAATAACTTAAAAACGATCAAAATTTTGTAATGCAATATAGAAGCAAAGTTGTTGATTGTAGCAATATTTCTCAGGTAAAATCATTTTCACACCCATTTATGACGTAATTAGAGATTTTAAGGGGCCAAAGTACTTAAAGTTTGATGCAATATATCTAGAGAAGGAGACATATTTTGTTAGGCAATGTAGAAAAGAAAATGTTTGCATTGATAATTCTAATCGATTCCACGTATCAAAACTCTAAAGTCTGTCCCCATTAAGGATCTATAGGGCTGGCCCCTAAAATATTCAGTCATTTGAATCTCAAAAATGAACAACAATTTTACAAAGGTGTAAGAACAAAAAATGTTAGCATTCGTGAGAACTTTCGATTGAACTCAAGAAAAAGTGGCTGGCCCCTTAAATGAGGGGCCAAGACACTCGTAAACTATATTACAGATAACTTGAAAACAAGCAAGATTTCAAATATCTTTGGTACCTAGCATTTTTACAAAATTGATACCAGCGAGATTTTAGTCACTGTAAGTGATTGAGACACAAACTTTAATAAATGATAGACAATCGATTGAAGATATATTTCACGGGTTTTCTTTTGTCAACCGTCACTTTCGGTACTCACCAGGAGAGCTCAAACAATTCATTTTTTTTCACAAGTTTAACTGATTATCTTTGGTGTTTCATCTTCCATGATTAACAGTAGTGTACACTAAACAAATGTATAAAAAAAACCTAGCTTTTATTTTCATAAACCTCTTTTGTTCGTCCGTTTTCGGTCTCGAGACAAAAAACCTAGATTCACCAAGATCGCAGATTTGGCAGAGAATATCGATATTTCATCGTATCATATGAAAACAAAATCGGACGGAAGACCTACTCGTTACTAGTAACGAGATCTAGTTAAGGTCTTCCGTTTCCAACGGAAGACCTTATTGTTTTCGTTCGGTTTCTTTTTCCCTATTATTAAGGTCTTCCGTTTCCAGCGGAAGACCTTATTGTTTTCGTACTGTTTCTTATTAAGGTCTTCCGTTTCCAACGGAAGACCTTATTGTTTTCGTACTGTTTCTTATTAGGGTTTTCCGTTTTCAACGGAAAACCCTTCTGTTATTCTACGGTTTCTTTTTCTTTATTATTAAGGTCTTCCGTTTTCCAACGGAAGACCTTATTGTTTTCGTTCGGTTTCTTTTTCCCTATTATTATTTTTTTTTTTCTTACAAAATTTGTGCAGGCGATTTCTCGGAAATGGCTGAACCGATTTTCGTGAAACTTTCAAATCTAAAAGATATTAATCCGAACTTAATATAAATTTTTTGATTTTGATGACGTCATTTCCGTTCTTGAGAAAATGACGTTTTAGCGATTTTCAGAGGGTCGGCTTGTCCAGGGATCTCCTCTTAAACGGTAAAAGATATTGAGTTCAAACTTTCAGGGATTGTAGACAAGAGATTGTAGATGTGCAATTTGGCATTCATATATGTCATGCTCAAAAGGCGTTAAAGCTCGCCCGGTCCCGAAAATTGAGACTAAAAAAAACGTCGTAATTTTTCATGGTTTTCTTACTTTATCTCTTTTCTGAAAAATATTTTGTTAACACATGTAATGCAAAAAAAGTTGATATTTACAAGACCTTCCATTTGATATCAAGAAAAAAGGGCTGGCCCCTAAAATTAGGGAACCAAAGGGCTCTAAAGTCTTTAATCTGTAGCCCTTTACTGAGAGATATTTTGTGAAATGTTATAGAAGCAAATATGTTTATCTCACAGTTATGTATCCAAGCAGTGTAATGATTTTGTCATGTATTACGTAATTAAGGGTTTTTAGGGGCCAAAAGTCGAAAATTTCGATCACCCATATCTCAGAAAGGAAAAATATTTTGTTATGCAATACAGAAGAAAAGTTGTTCAAATTAATGTTCTTAACAATATGCAACCTTCAAAATTTTGCTAAACGGCCCCTATAAGGAGATAAGGGATCAGCCCCTAAAATCTTCTTTCTCATATATCTCCAGAACGGTAACAAATTTCTAAACACTTGTTGGACAAAATTTGTTTAGAATTAAATGACCTTTCATTTGATATCAAGAAAAAGGGGCTGGCCCGTAAAATTAGGGAACCAAAGGGCTCTAAAGTCTTTAATCTGTAGCCCTTTACTGAGAGATATTTTGTGAAATGTTATAGAAGCAAATATGTTTATCCCACAGTTATGTATCCAAGCAATGTAACGATTTTGTCATGTATTACGTAATAAAGGGTTTTTAGGGGCCAAAAGTCCAAAATTTTCATCACCCATATGTCAGAAAGGAAAAATATTTTGTAATGCAATACAGAAGAAAAGTTGTTCAAATTAATGTTCTTAACAATATGCAACCTTCAAAATTTTGTTAAACAGCCCCTATAAGGAGATAAGGGATCGGCCCCTAAAACCTTCTATCTCGTATATCTCCAGAATGGTAACAAATTTTTAAGCACTTGTTGAATAAAATTTGTTTAGAATTAAATGACCTTTCATTTGATATCAAGAAAAAGGGGCTGGCCCCTCAAATAAGGGGACCAAAGGGCTCTAAAGTCTTTAATCTGTAGCCTTTACTGAGAGATATTTTGTGAAAGGTTATAGAAGCAAATATGTTTATCTCACAGTTATGTATCCAAGCAATGTAACGATTTTGTCATGCATTACGTAATTAAAGGTTTTTAGGGACCAAAAGTCCAAAAGTTTGAGCACCCATATCTCAGAAAGGAAAACTTTTTTGAAATGCAATACAGAAGAATAGTTGTTCAAAAAGATGTTCTTAACCATATACAATCTTCAAAATTTCGCCAAACGGCCCCTATAAGGAGATAAAGGATCGCCCCTTAAACCTTCTTTCTCATATATCTCCAGAACGGTAACGAATTTTTAAACACTTGTTGACAAAATGTTTTCAGAATTAAATGTTCTTTCATTTGATTCCAAGAAAAAGGGGCTGGCCTCTTAAATTAGGGGATCAAAGGGCTCTTAAAATTTTTATCTATAGCCCTTTAATGAGAGCCATTTTGTGAAAGGTTATTAATGCTAGATTAGGGATAATACTTTTCTATATCCTAAAAATATTATGATTTTCTCTTGCGTTACCCAATTAGGGTTTTTAGGGACGAGATGTAAACAAAATTAATCTTTTCAATCTTGATTGGAGGAAATGCAAGCATTTAAAAAAGCAATGTAATAGAAATTATAACAAGCGATGCAATGAAGCATAAGTACTTCACTCCTTTTTTTCATATCATGTTTTGTTGTCGAAAATCAAAGTCGATGATGTCATATATTCTTCTAAAAATCGGACGGAAGACCTCCTCGTTGCTCGCAACGAGATCGTGTCTAGTTATACTTTTTTTTCTTTTTCTGACTTTTTTGGAGCGTGACTTCTCAGAAACTATTCAACCGATTTACACCAAATTTTTAGGAGTTATTAAGCATCAATGTCGCTACTGATTATTAAAATTTCAAATGATTACGTCACTTCCGGTTTCAGATAGGGACGATTTTGTAAATTTTTAAGGGTCATTTTGTCCACGCATCTCCTCTGAAACTAATCATGATAAAAGCTTGAAATTTGCAGGGATTGTAGATGAATGTCTGTAGATTTCCCTCCATGCTTCCAATTGCGAAAAATGCGCAAGGCCTAGAAGCTCGCCTGAACCTGAAAATTAGCACCAAATTTTTTCACAAAATTTTCGCACATTTTCCGTAATATCTTTTGACGTATAAATATTTTGTTAAAACATGTAATGCAAAAGCTGTTTCAATTTACACGGGCGTTAATTTGATATCAAGAAAAAGGGGCTGGCCCCTCAAATTAGGGGCCAAGAGGGCTCTAAAGTCTATTTGCAATAACTTTTTAGTGAACAATAATTTGTTATCAGTTATAGAAGCAAAAACGTTCATTGTACAGCTGTTTATCTATACAGTACCATACTTAAGTCATATATTACGTAATTAGGGGTTTCAAGGGGCCAGAAGTTCAAAACTTTGATCATTAATATCTGAAAAAACTGAAATATTTTTAAAAGCAATGTAGAACAAAAGTTGTTCAAAATAATGTTTTGTACAATATGCTACCTTAAATGTTTTTGTTTATGACCCCATTTAGGAGTTAAAGGGTCGGCCCCTAAAACACATTTGTACAGATATCTCAAGAACGGTAAACATTTTGTGAACATTTGTTAAACAAAATATGTTCATTTTACAGCTGTTCATCTATACATTACCATACCTAAGTCATATATTACGTAATTAGGGGTTTCAAGGGGCCAGAACTCAAAACTCTGATCATTAATATCTGAAAAAGGAGAACTATTTTTAAAAGCAATGTAGAACAAAAGTTCTTCAAAATAATGTTCTTAACAATATGATACCAAAAATGTTGTTGTTAGTGGCCCCGGTAAGGTGTTAAAGGGTCGGCCCCTAAAACGCATTTGTACAGATATCTCGAGAACGGTTTACAATTCATGAACACTTGTAGAACAAAATATGTTTATATTAGCGAGACCTTTTATTTGATATCAAGAAAAAGGGGCTGATCCCTCAAATTAGGGGCCAGAAGGGCTACTAAGTCTTTTCATAATAATAAATCTTTTCTGCCCAATAATTTGATATTAATCATAAAGCAGCAAGGAAGCTTTTATTAAGCTTAATTTAAAACCGAAACCCGTTTTAAAATCGGACGATGCATTACAGAGATATCGGGGTTTAAAAATTGATTTTTCCGGAAATTTTGATTCCGCGTCCTTGGTTTAAAAAATAGCGTAATGTTTAAAGTGAAATTAACTCGTACCAAAAATAATTGTTAATTCGTACTTAATCCGAACACATTCGGATTTTTTTTTGTTAAGTCGTTCTTGAAATCGGAAAGGTGTTTGTTAAGTCGTACTTAAAATCATTCGTATTTTGTTAAGTCGTACCGGGAATAATTCGATTTTTTCATCTTTTATTTTCAAGTTACTCTTGTAATTGGTTTAAGAGCTCTGCTTCTTACAGTAACTTTCAGTTTTACTTCCGACATTAACGGAAGACCCACTCGTTGCTTTGCAACGAGCTTTGCTCTAGTTATTATTATTATTATTATTATTATTATTAGGGTCTTCCGTTTCCAACGGAAGACCCTCTTGTTAGTCTACGGTTTCTTTTTCTTTATTCTTATTATTCTTTTTTTTCTTTTTCTGACTTTTTTGGAGTGTAATTTCTCAAAACCTATTCAACCGATTTGCACGAAATTTTCAGGAGTGATAGAGTATCATCGTCGCTACATATTATCAAATTTTCAAATGATGACGTCACTTCCAGTTTCATATATTGACGATTTTGTAAATTTTTAAGGGTCATTTTGTCCACGCATCTCCTCCGAAACGAATCAAGGTAGAAGCTTAACATTTTCAGGGATTGTAGATGAATGTCTGTAGATGTACCCCCATGCTTCCAATTATGAAAATTGCTCAAGGCCTTGAAGCTCGCCTGAACCTGAAAATTAGCACCCAATTTTTTCACGAAATTTTTGCACACTTTCTGTAATACCTTTCGATGTGTACAAATTTTGTTAAAATATGTAATGCAAAAGTTGTTGCAATTTACAAGGGCTTTCATTTGACATCAAGAAAAAGGGACTGGCCCCTCAAATTAGGGGCCAAGGGGGCTCTAAAGTCTTCTTACAATAACTCTTTACTGAACAATAATTTGTTATTAATTATAGAAGCAAAAATGTTCATTGTATAGCTGTCCATCTATACAGTGCCATAATTAAATCATATGTTACGTAATAAGGGGTTTCAAGGGGCCAGAAGTTCAAAACTTTGATCATTAATATCTGAAAAAGGAGAAATATTTTTAAAAGCAATGTAGAACAAAAGTTGCTCAAAATAATGTTTTGTACAATATGGTACCTTAAATGTTTTTGTTTATGACCCCATTTAGGAGTTAAAGGGTCGGCCCCTAAAACACATTTGAACAGATATCTCAAGAACGGCAAACATTTTGTGAACACTTGTTATACAAAATATGTTTATATTTACAAGACCTTTCATTTGATATTTGACAAGAAAAAGGGGCTGGCCCCTCAAATTAGGGGCCAAGAGGGCTCTAATTTCTTCTTACAATAACTCTTTACTGAACAATATTTTGTTATTAATTATAGAAGCAAAAATGCTCATTGTACAGCTGTTCATCTATACAGTACCATACCTAAGTCATATATTACGTAATTAGGGGTTTCAAGGGGCCAGAACTCAAAACTCTGATTATTAATATCTGAAAAAGGAGAAATATTTTGAAAAGCAATGTAGAACAAAAGTTCTTCAAAATAATGTTCTTAACAATATGATACCAAACATTTTGTTGTTAGTAGCCCCGGTAAGGGGTTAAAGGGTCGGCCCCTAAAACGCATTTGTACATATATCTTGAGAACAGATTACAATTCATGAACAATTGTAGAACAAAATATGTTTATATTAGCGAGACATTTTATTTGATATCAAGAAAAAGGAGCTGACCCCTCAAATTAGGGGCCATAAGGACTACTAGGTTTTTTCATAATAATTCTTTTCTGACCAATAATTTGATATTATTCATCAAGCAGCAAAGAAGCTTTTATTAAGTTTAATTTAAAACCGAAACCCGTTTTAAAATCGGACGATGCATTACAGAGATATCGGGGTTTAAAAATTGATTTTTCCGGAAATTTTGATTCCGCGTCCTTGGTTTAAAAATAGCGTAATGTTCAAAGTAGAATTAACTCGTTCTAAAAATAATTGTTAAGTCGTTATTAAACACATTCGAATTTTTTTTGTTAAGTCGTTCTTGAAATCGAAAAGGTTTTTATTAAGTCGTACTTAAAATCATTCGGATTTTGTTAAGTCGTACCTGGAATAATTCGATTGTTTATATTTTTTTAATTTAGTTACTCTTGTTATTGGTTTAAGAACTCTGCTTCTTACAGGAACATCCAGCTTTACTTCCGACATTTACGGAAGACCCACTCGTTGCATTGCAACGAGCTTTGCTCTAGTTATTATTATTTTTTTCCACAAATTTTGTGCACGCGATTTCTCGAAAACTATTCGGCCGATTTCGACCATTTTTTCTCAGATGATTGCCAGTGGTCATAATTCTAGAAGTTTTTTGAAATTTTGAAATCGGCACTTCCGGTTCCGATTTACGGCCGATTTTGTAAGTTTTTACGACTAATTTTGTGCAGACATAAACTCAGAGACTATCAGAGATAGGAATATGAAATTTTCAGGATAGGTAGACTATAGGTTGAAGTTGTGCACAATGTAGTTTTTTGGCGCCAATGGCGCCATTTCTATGAGCTCGCCTAGGCTCGAAAATTGGGTACGAATTTTGAATCAAATATTTCATACGTTTTGATCTGTATCTTTTTATGAGTTGATATTTTGTTAAAGCATATATAACAAAAGTGGTAGATAATCAAAAGTTCTTTTCAACAAAATCAAGAAATAGGGGCTGGCCCCTTTTTTTAGGGGCCAAGGCCTCCGTAAACTCTATTACAAGTAACTTAAAAACGATAAAGATTTTGTAATGCATTATAGAAGCAAAGTTGTTGATCGTACCAATATCTATTTGAAAAAATCATTGCCAAGCCCATTTATTACGTAATTAGGGATTTTTAGGGGCCAAAGTACTTAAACTTGGACGCAATATAACTAGAGAAGTATACATTTTTTGTTACACATCATAGAAGAGAAAATGTTTGAAAAAATGATTTAAATTGATTCCCCTTATCAAAACACAAATTTCTGTCCCCATTAAGGATCGAGAGGGCTGGCCCCTAAAATATTCAATCATTTGTATCTCAAAAGTGATCAACAATTTTAGATGGATGTAAGAACAAAAAATGTTAGTATTCATGAGACCTTTCGTATAAAATCAAGAAAAAGGGGCTGGCCCCTTAAATTAGGGGCCAATAGACTCCTAAACTCTATTACTCATACCTTAAAAATGATCAAGATTTTGTAATGCATTATAGAAGCAAAGTTGTTGATAGCAGCAATATCTGTTTGTAAAACTCATTTTCAAACCCATTGATGACGTAATTAGAGTTTTTAGGGGACTAAAATCTTAAATCTTTAATGTGCTGTAATTAAAAAGCAAAACTCTTTGTTAAGCATTTTAAAGGATATTGACAATCGTATACATTATCTAAAAGGAGGTGGTTGAGGGAGAATTCTGAAATTTCATTGATATTTTAATCGAATCGTTTAAAAAATTGAACGGAAGACCTACTCGTTACTCGTAACGAGATCGAATCTAGTTATTATTATTTTTTTTTCCAAATTTTGTGCACGAGATTTCTCGAAATCTATTCGACCGATCTCAACCATTTTTTCACAGATGGTTGGGCGTGATCTAAACTTCATACGTTTTTCTTAATTTTTTCATAGTCACTTCCGGTACCGAATTGTCGGCCATTTTGTAATTTTTGACGACCCATTTTGTGCAGCTATAAACTCGGAAACCATAAGAGATATGAATATGAAATTTTCAGGATAGGTAGACTATAGTTTGAAGTTGTGCAGCATGTAGTTGTTTAATGCCTGTTGCGCCATTTCTTGGAGCTCGCCTGGGCACAAAAATTGGGCACGAATTTTCAATCAAAATTTTCACACGTTTTGATTTATATCTTTTTATCAGTTGATATTTTGTTTAGAGATATATAACAAAAGTGGTAGAGAATCAAAAGTTCTTTCCAACAAAATCAATAAAAAGGGGCTGGCCCCTTTATTAAGGGGCCAAGGCACTCTTAAACTCTATTACAAGTAACTTAAAAACGATAAAGATTTTGTAATGCAATATAGAAGCAAAGTTGTTGATCGTACCAATATCTATTAGAAAAAATTATTGCCACGCCCATTTATTACGTAATTGGGGATTTTTAGGGGCCAAAGTACTTAAACTTTGACGCAATATAACTAGAGAAGTAGACATTTTTTGTTAGACATGATAGAAGAGAAAATGTTTGAATTTATGATTAAAATCGAATCCTATTATCAAAACACGCATTCCTGTCCCCATTAAGGATCTAGAGGGCTGGCCCCTAAAATATTCAAACATTTGTATCTCAGAAATGATCAACAATTTTTGATGGATGTAAGAACAAAAATTGTTAGTATAAAAGCAAAGTTGTTAATTGTAGCAATATCTATCTGGAAAACTCATTGCAACACCCATTTATTACGTAATTAGGGATTTGTATACATTATCTGAAAGTGTGTGTGTGTGTGTGTGGGGGGGGGTAATTCTAAAATTATATCGATTATTCATGGTATGATTAAAAACAGAAATCGCAAGGAAGACCTACTCGTTACTCGTAACGAGATCGTATCTAGTTATTATTTTTTTTTTCTTACAAGTTTTGTGCACGCGATTTCTCAGGAACGACCCGACCGATTTTCATGAAACCTTCAGATATGATAGATAGTGATCAAAACCTTATAGGTTTTTAATTATATTGATGACGTCACTTCCGTTTTTGAGATATTGACGTTTTAGCGATTTTTAGAGGGGTGGCTTGTTACTCTAACTTCTCCTAAACTATAACAGATATTGAGATCAAATTTTCATGGAATGGTAGACAAAAGATTGTAGATTTGCAATTTTATTTTCATTTTGAACTGGATTGAAAGGCGCAAAAGCTCGCCTGGACCCGAAAATTTAGTTTAAAAAAATGTCGTATTTTTTCTTGTTTTCTTTGTTTATCTCTTTTCTGAAAAATATTTTGTTAAGACATGTAATGTAAGAAAGGTTAATATTTACAGGACCTTTCATTTGATATCAAGAAAAAGGGGCTGGCCCCTCAAATTAGGGAATTAAAAGGCTTTAAAGTTTTTTATCTGTAGCCCTTTACTGAGAATTTTTTTGTGAAATGTTATAGAAGCAAATATGTTTATCTTACAGTAATGTATCCAAGTAATGTAATGATTTTATCATATGTTACGTAATTAAGGGTTTTAAAGGGCCAAAAGTCAAAAATGTTGATCACCCATATCTCAGAAAGGAAAAATATTTTGTAATGCAGTACAGAAAAGAAGTTGTTCAAAATGATGTTCTCAACAAAATGCAACCGTCAACATTTCGTTAAACGGCTCCTAAAAGGAGTTAAAGGATCGGCCCCTAAAACCTTCTTTCTCATATATCTCCAAAACGGTAACGATATTTTAAACACTTGTTGAACAAAATTTGTGTAGAATTAAATGACCTTTTATTTGATACCAAAAAAAAGGGGCTGGCCCCTTAAATTAGGGGACCAAAGGCCTCTAAAGTCTTTAATCTGTAGCCCTTTACTGAGAGATATTTTGTGAAATGATGTAGAAGCAAATGTGTTTATTTTATACTTATGTATTCAAGCAATGTAATGATTCTATCATGTGTTACGTAATAAAGGGGTTTTAGGGGCCAAAAGTCCAAAATTTTGATCACCCATATCTCAGACAGGAAAACTATTTTGTAATGCAGTACAGAAAAGAAGTTGTTCAAAATGATGTTCTCAACAAAATGCAACCGTCAAAATTTCGTTAAACGGCCCCTAAAAGGAGTTAAGGGATCGGCCCCTAAAACCTTCTTTCTCATATATCTCCAAAACGGTAACAATATTTTAAACACTTGTTGAACAAAATTTGTGTAGAATTAAATGACCTTTTATTTGATACCAAGAAAAAGGGGCTGGCCCCATAAATTAGGGGACCAAAGGCCTCTAAAGTCTTTATTCTGTAGCCTATTACTGAGGGATATTTTGTGAACGGTTATAGAAGCAAATATGTTTATCTTACAGTAATGTATCCAAGCAATGTAATGATTTTATCATGTGTTACATAATAAGGGTTTTTTAGGGGTCAAAACTATAGAATTTTGATCACCAATGTCTCAGAAAGGAAAAATATTTTGAAATGCAGTAAAGAAGAAAAGATACGCAGAAAGATGTACATAATAAGATGCAATTTTCAAAATTTCGTTAAATGGCCCCTATAAGGAGTTAAGGGATCAGCCCCTTAAACGTTCTTTCCCATATATCTCAAGAACGGTAACGAATTTCTAAACAGTTGTTGAACAAAATGTGTTGAGATTCAATTGACCTTTTATTTGATATCAAAAAAGGGGCTGGCCCCTAAAATTAGGAAACTAAAGGGCTCTAAAATGTTTCATTTGTAGCTCTTTACTGAGGGAAATTTAATGAAAGGCTATAGAAGCAAATATGTTTATCTTACAGTTCTGTATCCAAGTGATTTTTTCATGTGTTATTGAATAAGGATTTTTTAGGGGTCAAGGGTCCAAAAACTATGACCAGCTATATCTCAAAAAGGAAAATGTTTTGAAATGCAGTGTAGAAGAAAAGATACTCAAAATGATGTACTTTACAAAATGCAACCTTCAAAATTTGGTTCAGCGGCTCCAATAAGGAAGTAAGGGACTGGCCCCTAAAACTTTTTTTTCTCAGATATCTCAAGAACGGTGACGAATTTCTAAACACTTGTTGAACAAAGCTCTTATCCCTGAAACAAAAAAGTATCTGGCTCTTCTAATAGAATGTAGACCCCGTTTTTCTATTCTAAATCATGTTTAGCAAAATCAAGATCTACATTATATATCAAATTCTAAAATCAGACGGAAGACCTCCTCGTTGCTCGCAACGAGATCGTGTCTAGTTATTATTATTTATTTTTTTTTCCAAATTTTGTGCACGCGATTTCTCGAAAACTATTCAGCCGATTTTCAACATTTTTTCACAGATGATGAGTCATGATCTGAATTTTATAGCTTTTTACGACCTATTTTGTGCAGAGCTGATCTCAGAAACTATCAGAGATATGACTATGAAATTTTCAGGATGAGTAGTCTATAGTCTGAAGTTGTGCACTATTATTTTGTTTTACGCCAGTGGCGCTATTTCTTGGAGCTCGCCTGGGCACGAAAATTGGGTACGAACTTTCATTCAAAATTTTCATACGTTTTGATCTGTATCTTTTTATTAGTTGATATTTTATTAAGACATGTATAAAAAAAGTAGTAGATAATTAAAAGTTCTTTCGAACAAAATCAAAAAATAGGGGCTGGCCCCTTAAATAAGGGGCCAAGATACTTGTAAACTCTATTTCAAATAACTTAAAAACGATAAAAATTTTGTAATGCATTATAGAAGCAAAGTTGTTGATCGTTACAATATCTATCAGGTAAAATCATTGCCACGCCCATTTTTTATGTAATTAGGGTTTTTTGGGGGCCAAAGTACTTTAACTTTGACGCATATTATCTAGAGAAGTAGACATATTTTGTTAAGCATTGTAGAAGGGAAAATGTTTGCATTGATGATTCTAATCGATTCGATTCCATTAATCAAAACACCAACGTCTGTCCCCATTAAGGATCTCGAGGGCTGGCCCCTAAAATATTAAATCCTTTGTATCTCAAAAATGATCAACAATTTTAGATGGGTGTAAGAACAAAAAATGTTATTATTCTTAAGACCTATTCCAAGAAATCAAGAAAAAGGGGCTGGCCCCTTAAATAAGGGGCCAAGATACTCGTAAACTCTACTGCAAATAACTTAAAAACGATAAAAATTTTGTAATGCATTATAGAAGCAAAGTTGTTGATCGTTACAATATCTATCAGGTAAGATCATTGCCTTGCCCATTTATTATGTAATTAGGGATTTTTAGGGGCAAAAGTACTTAAACTTTGCCACAATATATCTAGAGAAGTAGACATATTTTAGTAAGCATTGTAGAAGAGAAAATGTTTGAATTGATAATTCTAATCGATTTCATTAATCAAAACACTAAAGTCTGTCCCCATTAAGGATCTAGAGGGCTGGCCTCTAAAATATTCAATCATTTGTATCTCAAAAATGATCAACAATTTTAGATGGGTGTAAGAACAAAAAATGTTAGTATTCTTAAGACCTTTTCCAATAAATCAAGAAAGGGGCTGGCCCCTTTAATTAGGGGCCAAGGCAGTCGTAAACTCTACATATTTTACAAATAACTTAAAAACGATAAAAATTTTGTAATGCATTATAGAAGCAAAGTTGTTGACCGTTACAATATCTATCAGGTAAGATCATTGCCTTGCCCATTTATTACGTAATTAGGAACATTGAAATGCAGTATAGAAACAAAGTTGTTGATCGTAACAATATCAGTTTGTAAAACTAATTTCCAAACCCAATGATGAGGTAATTAGGGATTTTAGGGGACTAAAATCTTAAATCTTTAATGTGCTGTATGTGAAAAAACAAAACTCTTTATTAAGCATTTTAAAAGATATTGACGATCGTATATAATATCTGAAATGGAGTGGTTATTTGAAATTTCATTGATATTTTAATCGTATCGTTTAAAAATTGAACGGAAGACCTACTCGTTACTCGTAACGAGATCGTATCTAGTTATTATTTTTTTTTCCAAATTTTGTGCACGCGATTTCTCGAAATCTATTCGACCGATCTCAACCATTTTTTCACAGATGTTTAGGCGTGATCTAATCTTCATACGTTTTTCTTAATTTTTTCGTAGTCACTTCCGGTACCGAATTGTCGGCCATTTTGTAATTTTTGACGACCCATTTTGTGCAGCTATAAACTCGGAAACCATAAAAGATATGAATATGAAATTTTCAGGATTGGTAGACTATAGTTTGAAGTTGTGCAGCATATAGTTGTTTAATGCCTGTTGCGCCATTTCTTGGAGCTCGCCTGGGCACGAAAATTGGGTACGAATTTTCATTCCAAATTTTCACACGTTTTGATATATATCTTTTTATCAGTTGATATTTTGTTACGGCATATATAACAAAAGTGGTAGAGAATCAAAATTTATTTCCAAAGAAATCAAGAAAAAGGGGCTGTCCCCTTTATTAAGGGGCCAAGAGACTCGTAAACTCTATTACAAATAACTTAAAAACGATTAAGATTTTGTAATGCATTATAGAAGCACAGTTGTTGATCGTACCAATATCTATTAGAAAAAATTATTGCCACGCCCATTTATCACGCAATTAGGGATTTTTAGGGGCCAAAGTACTTAAACTTTGACGCAATATAACTAGAGAAGTACACATATTTTGTTAGACATTATAGAAAAGTAAATGTTTGAATTTATGATTTAAATCGATTCCACTTATCAAAACACGAATTTTTGTCCCCATTAAGGATCTAGAGGGCTGGCCCCTAAAATATTCAATCATTTGTATCTCAAAAATGATCAACAATTTTAGATGGGTGTAAGAACAAAAAATGTTAGTATTCTTAAGACCTTTTCCAAGAAATCAAGAAAAAGGGGCTGGTCCCTTAAATTAGGGGCCAAGGCACTCTTAAACTCTATCACAAATAACTGAAAAACGATTAAGATTTTGTAATGCATTATAGAGGCAAAGTTGTTGATCGTACCAATATCTATTAGAAAAAATCATTGTCACGCCCATTTATTACATAATTAGGGACTTCTAGGGTCCAAAGTACTTAAACTTTGACGCAATATATCTAGAGAATTAGAAATATTTTTATAGAAATCATAGAAAAGAAAATGTTTGAATATATGATTTGAATCGATTCCACTTATCAAAACCCGAATTTTCGTCCCCATTGAGGATCTAGAGGGCTGGCCCCTAAAATATTCAATCATTTGTATCTCTTAAGTGATCAACAATTTTAGATGGGTGTAAGAACAAAAAATGTTAGTATTCTTAGGACCTTTTCAAAGAAATCAAGAAAAAGGGGCTGGCCCCTTAAATTAGGGGCCAAGTCATTCGTAAACTCTATTACAAATAACTTAAAAACGATAAAGATTTTGTAATGCATTATAGAAGCAAAGTTGTTGATCGTACCAATATATATTAGACAAAATCATTGTAACGCCCATTTATTGCATAATTAGGGACTTCTAGGGTCCAAAGTACTTAAACTTTGACGCAATATATCTAGAGAAGTACACATATTTTGTTAGACATCATAAAAGAGATAATGTTTGAATTAATGATTTAAATCAATTCCTATTATCAAAACACGAATTTTTGTCCCCATTAAGGATCTAGAGGGCTGGCCCCTAAAATATTCAATCATTTATATATCAAAAATTATCAACAATTTTAAATGGGTGTAAGAACAAAAAATGTTAGTATTCTTAAGACCTTTTCAAAGAAATCAAGAAAAAGGGGCTGGCCCTTTAAATTAGAGGCCAAGACACTCTTAAACTCTATTACAAAGAACTGAAAAACGATAAAGATTTTGTAATGCATTATAGAAGCAAAGTTGTTGATCGTAACAATATATATCAGAAAAGATCAATTGCACGCCCATTTATTACGTAATTAGGGACTTCTAGTTATTATTATTTTTCTCCAAATTTTGTGCACGCGATTTCTCAAAAACTATTCGACCGATTTCAACCATTTTTTCACAGAAGATGGGATTTGCTCTAAACTTAATACATTTTTGATAATTTTTTTGTCGTCGCTTCCGGTACCGATTTATCGGCCATTTTGTAATTTTTTACGACCTATTTTGTGCAGAGCTAATCTCAGAAACTATCAGAAATATGACTACGACATTTTCAGGATAGGTAGTCTATAGTTTGAAGTTGTGCACTTATTTTGCAATTATTTTGTTTTACGCCAGTGGCGCCATTTTTGAAGCTCACCGAGGCACGAAAATCGGGAACGAATTTTCATTCAAAATTTTCATACGTTTTGATCTGTATCTTTTTATCAGTTGACATTTTGTTAAGACATATATAACAAAAGTGGTAGAAAATTAAAAGTTCTTTCCAACTCAATCAAGAAAAAGGTGCTGGCTCCTTTTTTTGGGTGGGGGGGGGGGGGGGGGGGGGGGGGGGGGGGGGCGGGGGGGGGGGGGGATAAGAGACTCGTAAAGTCTATTACAAATTACATGAAAACGATTAAGATTTCGTAATGCATTATAGAAGCAAAGTTGTTGACTGTAGTAATATCTATCTGGAAAACTCATTGCCACACCCATTTATAACGTAATTAGGGATTTGCATACATTATCTGAAAGTGTGTGTGTGTGGGGGGGGGGGGGGGGGGGGTAATTCTGAAATTGTATCGATTATTCATGGTATAATTTAAAACAGAAATTGCAAGGAAGACCTACTCGTTACTCGTAACGAGATCGTATCTAGTTAAGGTCTTCCGTTTCCAACGGAAGACCTTATTGTTTTCGTACTGTTTCTTATTATTATTTTTTCCACAAATTTTGTGCACGCGATTTCTCAGAAACTATTCAGCCGATTTTGACCATTTTTTCACAGATGATTGCCAGAGGTCATAATTCTAGATGTTTTTTGAAATTTTGAAATCGTCTCTTCCGGTACCGAGTTACGGCGGATTTTCCATCTTTTTACGACCTATTTTGTGCAGAGCTGATCTCAGAAACTATTAAAGATATGAATACGAAATTTTCAGGATAGGTAGTCTATAGTTTGAAGTTGTGCACTATTATATTGTTTTACGCCATTGGCGCCATTTCATCGAGCTCGCCTAGGCACGAAAATTGGGTACGAATTTTCATTCAAAATTGTCATACGTTTTGATCTGTTTCTTTTTAGTTGACATTTTGTTAAATAATATATAACAAAAGTAGTAGATAATCAACAGTTCTTTCCGAAAAAGTCAAGAAAAAGGGGCTCGCCCCTTAAATCAGGGGCCAAGACACTCGTAAACTCTATTTTGAATATCTTTAAAACGATAAAGATTTTGTACTGCATTATAGAAGCAAAGTTGTTGATCGTTACAATATCTATCAGAAAAAAATTATTGCCACGCCCAATTATTACGTAATTAGGGATTTTTAGGGGCCAAATTACTTATACTTGGACGCAATATATCTAGAGAAAGAGACATATTTTGTGAAACATTGTATAACATAAAATATCTGTATTGATGATTCTAATCAATTCCAATAACCAAAACATCAATGTATGTCCCCATTTAGGATCTAGAGGGCTGGCCCTTAAAATATTCAATCATTTGTATCTAAAAAAAGAACAACAATTTTAGATGGGTGTAAGAACAAAAACTGTTATTATTCGTAAGACCTTCAAATGAACTCTAGAAAAAGGGGCTGGTCCCTTTATTTAGGGGCCAAGCCACTCGTAAACTCTATTACAATCTTAGAAACGATAGATATTTTTTAATGCATTTTAGAAGTAAAATTGTTGATCGTTACAATATCTATCTGAAAAAATCATTGTCACTCCCAATTATTACGTTATTAGGGATTTTTAGGGGCCAAAGTACTATAGCAATATCCATCTGGAAAACTCATTGTCACACCCATTTATACGTAATTAGGGATTTGTATACATTATCTGAAAGTGTGTGTGTGTGTGTGGGGGGGATAATTCTGAAATTGTATCGATTATTCATGGTATGATTTAAAACAGAAATCGCAAGGAAGACCTATTCGTTACTCGTAACGAGATCGTATCTAGTTATTATTATTATTTTTTTCCACAAATTTTGTGCACGAGATTTCTCAAAAACTATTCGACTGATTTCAACCATTTTTTCAGAGAAGATGAGTCTTGATGTAAAGTTCATACATTTTTGAGATTTTTTCTGTCGGCACTTCCGGTACCGATTTATCGGCCATTTTGTACATTTTTACGACCTATTGTGTGCAGAGCTGATCTCAGAAACAGAGATATGATTATAAAATTTTCAGGATAGGTAGTCTATAGTCTGAAGTTGTGCACTATTATTTTGTTTTACGCCAGTGGCGCCATTTCTTGGAGCTCGCCTAGGCACGAAAATTGGGTACGAACTTTCATTCAAAATTTTCATACGTTTTCATCTGTATCTTTTTATCAATTGATATTTTGTTAAGACATATGTAACAAAAGTAGCATATAAACTAGATACGATCTCGTTACGAGTAACGAGTAGGTCTTCCTTGCGATTTTTGTTGTAAACCATACCATGAATAATCGATATTATTTCAGAATTATCCCCCCCCCACACTTTCAGATAATGTATACAAATCCCTTATTACGTAATAAATGGCTGTGGCAATGAGTTTTCCAGATGAATATTGCTACAATCAACAACTTTGCTACTATAATGCATTACAAAATCTTAATCGTTTTTATGTAATTTGTAATAGACTTTACGAGTCTCTTCCCCCCCCCCCCAAAAAAAAGGGGCCAGTCCCTTTTTCTCGATATCTTTGAAAAGGTCATAAGAATACTAACAATTTTTGTTCTTACACCCATCCAAAATTGTTGATCATTTTTGAGATACAAATGTTTGAATATTTTAGGGGTCAGCCCTCTAGATCCTTAATGGGGACAGATATTCGTGTTTTGATAATAGGAATCGATTTAAATCATAAATTCAAACACTTTCTCTTCTATTATGTCTAACAAAATATGTCTACTTCTCTAGTTATATTGCGTCAAAGTTTAAGTACTTTGGCCCTTAAAAATCCCTAATTACGTAAAAAATGGGCGTGGCAATAATTTTTTCTAATAGATATTGGTACGATCAACAACTTTGCTTCTATAATGCATTACAAAATTTTTATCGTTTTTAAGTTATTTGTAATAGAGTTAATGACTGCCTTGGCCCCTAATTTAACGGGCCAGCTCCCTTTTTTTGATTTCTTTGAAAAGGTCTTAAGAATACTAACATTTTTTGTTCTTACACCCATTCAAAATTGTTGATCATTTTTGAGATACAAATGTTTGAATATTTTAGGGGCCAGCCCTCTAGATCCTTAATGGGGACGGAAATTCGTGTTTTGATAAGTGGAATCGATTTAAATCATAAATTCAAACATTTTCTCTTCTATGATGTCTAACAAAATATTTCTACTTTTTTAGTTATATTGCGTCAAAATCTAAGTACTCTGACCCCTAAAAATTTCTAATTACGTAATAAATGGGCGTGGCAATAATTTTTTCTAATAGATATTGGTACGATCAACAACTTTGCTTCTATAATGCATTACAAAATTTTTATCGTTTTTAAGTTATTTGTAATAGAGTTTAAGAGTGCCTTGGCCCCTAATTTTTGGGGCCAGCCCCTTTTTCTTGATTTCGTTGGAAAGAACTTATGATTATCTACCACTTTTGTTATATATGTGTTTACAAAATATCAACTGATAAAAAGATATAGTTCAAAACGTATGAAAATTTTGGATAAAAATTCGTACCCAATTTTCGTGCCTAGGCGAGCTCCAAGAAATGGCGCCACTTGCGTAAAACAAAATAATAGTGCACAACTTCAGACTTTAGACTATCTATCCTGAAAATTTCATAGTCATATCTCTGATACTTTCTGCGATCAGCTCTGCACAAAATAGGTCCTAAAAAAACTACAAAATGGCCGATAAATCGATACCGGAAGTGACGACAACAAAAATTTCAAAAACATATAAAATTCAGATCATGACTCATAATCTGTGAAAAAATTGCTGAAATCAGCTGAATAGTTTTCGAGAAATCGCGTGCACAAAATTTGGAAAAAATAATAATAATAATAAGAAACAGTACGAAAACTATAAGGTCTTCCGTTGGAAACGGAAGACCTTAATAAACGTTCTTTCTAACAAAATCAGGAAAAAGGGGCTAGCCCCTTAAATTAGGGGCCAGGACACTCGTAAACTCTATTACAAATAACTTAAAAACGATCAAAATTTTGTAATGCAATATAGAAGCAAAGTTGTTGATTGTAGCAATATTTATCAGGTAAAATCATTTTCACACCCATTTATGACGTAATTAGGGATTTTAAGGGGCCAAAGTCTGTCCCCATTAAGGATCTATAGGGCTGGCCCCTAAAATATTCAATCATTTGTATCTCAAAAATGAACAACAATTTTAGATGGGTGTAAGAACAAAAAATGTTAGTATTCGTGAGAACGTTCGATTGAACTCAAGAAAAAGGGGCTGGCCCCTTAAATGAGGGGCCAAGACACTCGTAAACTATATTACAGATAACTTGAAAACAATCAAGATTTCAAATATCTTTGGTACCTAGCCTTTTTGCAAAATTGATACCAGCGAGATTTTAGTCACTGTTAGTGATTGAGACACAAACTTTTATAAATGATAGACAATCGATTGAAGATATATTTCACGGGTTTTCTTTTATCAACTGTCACTTCTGGTACTCACCAGAAGAGTTCAAACAATTCATTTTTTTCACAAGTTTAACTGATTATCTTTGGTGTTTCATCTTCCATGATTTACAGTAGTGTACACTAAACAAATGTATAAAACAAACCCTAGCTTTTATTTTCATAAACCTCTTTTGTTCTTCCGTTTTTGGTCTCGAGACAAAAAACCTAGATTCACCAAGATCGCAGATTTGGCAGAGAATATCGATATTTCATCGTATCATATGAAAACAAAATCGGACGGAAGACCTACTCGTTACTCGTAACGAGATCTAGTTATTTTTGTTTTTTTTTCTTACAAATTTTGTGCACGCGAGTTCTCGGAAATGGCTTTGCCGATTTTCATGAAACTTTCAGATCTAATAGATATTGATCTGAACCTTATTGGAAATTTTTGATATTGATGACGTCATTTCTGTTTCAGAGATATTGACGTTTTAGCGATTTTTAGAGGGTCAGCTTGTCCGTCGAACTCCTCCTAAACGATAAATGATATCAAATTCAAATTTTCAAGAATTGTAGACGAATGATTGTAGTTTTGTCTAAAGTGAGCCATTTATGTTAGGTGCAAAAGGCGCCGAAACTCGCCTGGACCCAAAAATTGAGATATAAAAAATGTAGTGATTTTTTTTGGTTTTCTTTAATTATCTCTTTTCTCGAAAATATTTTGTTAAGACATGTAGAGCAATTAAAATTTATTTTTACAAGAGCTTTTATTTGAGATCAAGAAAAAGGGGCTGGCCCTTCAAATTAGGGGCCAATAAGGCTCTAAAGTCTTTTGATGATAACTTTTTAATGTGAAATATTTTGTGATACTTTATAGAAGCAATTATGTTTATTCTAACGTAATTCACCTACACATAGCAATCATTTACTCCTATATTACGTAATTAGGGATTTTAAGGGGCCAGAAGTCCAAAACTTTGATGCTCAATATCTCTGAATGGAGAAACATTTTGATAAGCAATATTGAACAAAAGATGCTCAAAATATTGAGCTTATCAATCTGCAACAGTAATTTCTTTGTTATGTGGTCCCTGAAAGGAGTTACAGGTCGGCCCCTAAAACGACCCTCTCCAGATATCTCCAGAACGGTACAGAATTTCTAAACACTTGTTGAACAAAATGTGTTTGAATTGACAAGAGCTTTCATTTGAGATCAAGAAAAAGGGGCTTGCCCTTCAAATTGGGGGCTGAGGGGGCTCTTAAGTCTTTTGATAATAACGTTTTACTGTAAAATATTTTGTGATACGTCATAGAAGCAATTGTGTTTATTCTAACGTTATTTACCTATACATGGTAATCATTTACTCCTATATTACGTAATTAGGGATTTAAAGGGGCCAGAAGTCCAACACTTGATCCCCTATATCTCTAAATTGAGGAAAACTTTGAAAAACAATTTTGAACAAAAGATGCTTAAAAAATTAAGCTTAACAATATGCAACCCTATTTTCTGTGTGACACGGTCCTTAAAAGGAGTTACAGGGTCGGCCCCTAAATCGACCCTCTCCAGATATCTCCAGAACGATACATAATTTCAAACACTTGTTGAACAAAATGTGTTTGAATTGACAAACACATTCTTATGAGATCATGAAAAAGGGGCTAGCCCTTCAAATAAGGGAGTGAGGGGGCGCTAAAGACTTTTAATGATAAATATTTACTGTGAAATATTTTTTGATCCGTTATAAAGGGAATTATGTTTTTTATAACGATATTTACCTAATCATTTACTCCTACGTTACGTAATTAGGGATTTAAAGGGGCCAGAAGTCCAAAACTCTGATCCTCTATATCTCAAAATGGAGGTTAATTCCGAAAAGCAGTATTTAACTAAAGATAAGCAAAAAAATGTGCTTTACAATGGACAACCATATATTGTTTGTTATCTTGACCCTAAAAGGACCTAAAAGGAGTTTACGACCAGATATCAAAACGATCTTTTACATAAATCTAAAAAACGATAACCAATTTCTAAACACTTATTAGCAGTACACAAAAATACATTTTAACTAAGATGAATGAAAAGGAGGTGATCCCTCAAAAAAGGGACACAAAAGGGGTAGATAGTCTTTCACCCATTACTCTTAGACCCCGCTTCCATTTCCAGATACGTTTTGTTGACGAAGATCAAGAGCAAGGTCATTCCGGCTTCTAAAAATCGGACGGAAGACCTCCTCGTTGCTCGCAACGAGATCGTGTCTAGTTAGGGTTTTCCGTTTCCAACGGAAGACCCTCTTGTTATTTTTCGTTTTCTTTTTAGGGTCTTCCGTCTTCAGCGGAAGACCCTTCTATTATTGTATTGTTTCTTTTTTCACTTTTCTTATTAGGGTCTTCCGTCTTCAGCGGAAGACCCTTCTATTATTCTATTGTTTGTTTTTCAATTTTATTAGGGTCTTCCGTCTTCAGCGGAAGACCCTTCTATTATTGTAATGTTTCTTTTTCACTTTTCTTATTAGGGTCTTCCGTCTTCAGCGGAAGACCCTTCTATTATTCTTCGGTTTCTTTTTCACTTTTCTTATTATTATTTAGGTCTTCCGTTTCCAACGGAAGACCTTATTGTTTTCGTACTGTTTCTTATTAAGGTCTTCCGTTTCCAACGGAAGACCTTATTGTTATTGCTTTGTTTCTTTTTCCCTTTTATTTTTTTTTTCTTACGCTTTTTTGTACAAGCGATTTCTTAAAAACGACTTGACCGATGTTCGTGAAAATTTCAGATCTTGTAGATATTGATAAAAACCTTAAATATAATTTTTTATTTTAATGACGTCATTTCCGTTCGGGAGATATCGACGTTTTAGTGATTTTAAGAGGGTCATTTTGTCCGGCTATCTCCTCCTAAACGAAAAAAGATATTGAATTTAAATTTTCAGGGATTGTAGACAAATGATTGTAGATGTGTTTAAAGGCATTTATGGTTGTCTGACTTCAAAGGCGTCGAAGCTCGCCTGGACCCGAAAATCGAGTTTAAAAAAACGACGTAATTTTTAATGGTTTTCGTTCTTTATCTCCTTTCCTGAAAATATTTTACCATAACATATAGAGCAAATAAAATTTATATTTACAGGATCTTCCGTTTGATAACAAGAAAAAGGGGCTGGTCCCTTAAATAAGGGGCCAAAAGGGCTCTAAAGTCTTTCTCCCATAGCACTTTACAGAGAAATATTTTGTAATATGTTTAAGAAGCAAAAATGTTCATCTTTTACTAATAAAACTATACATTATAAATTTTTTATTATGCATTACGTAATTAGGGGTTTTAAGGGGCCAAAAGTCCAAAACTTCGATCGAATATATCTCAAAAAGGACAAATATTTTGAAAAGCAATATAGAACTAGAGCAAAGCTCGTTGCAAAGCAACGAGTGGGTCTTCCGTTAATGTCGGAAGTAAAGCTGGAAGTTCCTGTAAGAAGCAGAGCTCTTAAACCAATAACAAGAGAACTAAAATAAAAAGATGAAAACAATCGAATTATTCCTGGTACGACTTAACAAAACCCGAATGATTTTAAGTACGAATAAACAAAAAACTTTTTTATTCCAAGAACGACTTAACTAAAAGAATCCGAATGTGTTTAAGCACGACTTAACAATTATTTTTGGTACGAGTTAATTTTACTATAAACATTACGCTATTTTTTAAACCAAGGACGCGGAAACAAAATTTCTGGAAAAATCAATTTTTAAACCCCGATATATCTGTAATGCATCGTCTGATTTTCTAACGGATTTCAGTTTTTAATTAAGCTTAATAAAAGCTGCTTTGTTGCTTTATAATAAATATCAAATTATTGGTCAGAAAAGAGTTATCATAGAAAGACTTAGTAGCCCTTGTACCCCCTAATTCGTGGGGCCAGCCCCTTTTTTTACATCAAATAAAAGGTCTCGCTAATATAAACATATTTTGTTCTACAAGTGTTCATGAATTGTAAACCGTTCTCGAGATATCTGTACAAATGTGTTTTAGGGGCCGACCCTTTAATCCCTTACCGGGGCTACTAACAACAACATTTTTGGTTTAATATTGTTCAGAAAATTATTTTGAACAACTTTTGTTCTACGTTGCTTATTAAAATATTTCTCCTTTTTCAGATATTAATGATCATAGTTTTGAGTTCTGGCCCCTTGAAACCCCTAATTACGTAATATATGACTTAGGTATGGTACTGTATAGATGAACACCTGTACACTGAAAATTTTTGCTTCTATAATTAATAACAAAATATTGTTCAGTAAAGAGTTATTGTAAAAAGACATTAGAGCCCTTTTGGCCCCTAATTTGTGGGGCCAGCCCCTTTTTCTTGATACCAAATAAAAGGTCTCGCTAATTTAAACATATTTTGTTCAACAAGTGTTCATGAAATGTCAACCGTTCTTGAGATATCTGTACGAATGTGTTTTAGGGGCCGACCCTTTAACTCCTAAATGGGGTCATAAACAAAAACATTTAAGGTAGCATATTGACAAGAACACCATTTTAAGCAACTTTTGTTCTACATTGCTTTTAAAAATATTTCAGTTTTTTCAGATATTAATGATCAAAGTTTTGAACTTCTGGCCCCTTTAAACCCCTTATTACGTAACATATGACTTAAGTATGATACTGTATAGATAAACAGCTGTACAATGAACATTTTTGCTTATATAATTATTAACAAATTATTGTTCAGTAAAGAGTTATTGTAAGAAGACTTTAAAGCCCTCTGGGCCCCTAATTTGAGGGGTCAGCCCCTTTTTCTTGATATCAAAGGAAAGCTCGTGAAAATTGAAACAACTTTTGCATTACATGTTTTAACAAATTATGTGCACATCGAAAGGTATTACAGAAAATGTGCAAAAATTTCGTGGAAAAATTTGGTGCTAATTTTCAGGTTCAGGCGAGCTTCGAGGCCTTGAGCAATTTTCATAATTGGAAGCATGGGGGTACATCTACAGACATTCATCTACAACCCCTGAAAATTTCAAGCTTCTATCTTGATTAGTTTCGGAGGAGATGCGTGGACAAAATGACCCTTAAAAATTTACAAAATCGTCTATATCTGAAACCGGAAGTGACGTCATCATGCGAAAATTTAATAATATGTAGCGACGATGATGTTCTATCACTCCTCAAAATTTCATGCAAATCGGTTGGGTAGTTTTTGAGAAATAACGCTCCAAAAAAGTCAGAAAAAGAAAAAAAAGACTAGAGCAAAGCTCGTTGCAAAGCAACGAGTGGGTCTTCCGTTAATGTCGGAAGTAAAGCTGGAAGTTCCTGTAAGAAGCAGAGCTCTTAAACCAATAACAAGAGTAACTAAAATAAAAAGATGAAAAAATCGAATTATTCCTGGTACGACTTAACAAAACCCGAATGATTTTAAGTACGATTTAACAACAACCTTTTTGATTTCAAGAACGACTTAACAAAAAAATCCGAATGTGTTTAAGTACGACTTAACAATTATTTTTGGTACGAGTTAATTTTACCATAAACATTTAGCTATTTTTGAAACCAAGGACGCGGAAACAAAATTTCCGGAAAAATCAATTTTTAAACCCCGATATCTCTGTAATGCATCGTCTGATTTTAAAACGGATTTCAGTTTTTAATTAAGCTTAATAAAAGCTGCTTTGTTGCTTGATAATAAATTTCAAATCATTGGTTAGAAAAGAGTTATCATAAAAAGACTTAGTAGCCCTTGTACCCCCTAATTTGTGGGGCCAGCACCTTTTTCTTGATATCAAATAAAAGGTCTTGCTAATATAAACATATTTTGTTCTACAAGTGTTCACGAATTGTAAACCGTTCTCAAAATATATGTACAAATGTGTTTTAGGGGCCGACCCTTTAACCCCTTACCGGGGCCACTAACAACAAAATTTTTGGTTTAATATTGTTCAGAACATTATTTTGAACAACTTTTGTTCTACATTGCTTTTTAAAATATTTTTCCTTTTTCAGATATTAATTATCATAGTTTTGAGTTCTGGCCCCTTGAAACCCCTAATTACGCAATATATGACTTAGATATGGTACTGTATAGATGAACAGCTGTACAATGAACATTTTTGCTTCTATAATTAATAACAAAATATTGTTCAGTAAAGAGTTATTCTAAAAAGACATTAGAGCCCTTTTGGCCCCTAATTTGAGAGGCCGGCCCCTTTTTCTTGATATGAAATTTAAGGTCTTGCAAATTTAAACATATTTTGTTCAACAAGTGTTCATGAAATGTTAACCGTTCTTGAGATATCTGTACGAATGTGTTTTAGGGGCCGACCCTTTAACTCCTAAATGGGGTCATAAGCAAAAACATTTAAGGTAGCATATTGACAAGAACACCATTTTAAGCAACTTTTGTTCTACATTGCTTTTCAAAATATTTCTCCTTGTTCAGCTATAAATGATCAAAATTTTGAACTTCTGGCCCCTTGAAACCCCTAATTACGTAACATATGACTTAAGTATGATACTGTATAGATAAACAGCTGTACAATGAACATTTTTGCTTATATATTTAATAACAAATTATTGTTCAGTAAAGAGTTATTGTAGGAAGACTTTAGAGCCCCCTTGGCCCCTTATTTGAGGGGTCAGCCCCTTTTTCTTGATATCAAAGGAAAGCTCGTGAAAATTGAAACAACTTTTGCATTACATGTTTAAACAAATTATGTGCACATCGAAAGGTATTACAGAAAATGTGCAAAAATTTCGTGGAAAAATTTGGTGTTAATTTTCAGGTTCAGGCGAGCTTCGAGGCCTTGAGCAATTTTCATAATTGGAAGCATGGGGGTACATCTACAGACATTCATCTACAACCCCTGAAAATTTCAAGCTTCTATCTTGATTAGTTTTGGAGGAGATGCGTGGACAAAATGACCCTTAAAAATTTACAAAATCGTCTATATCTGAAACCGGAAGTGACGTCATCATGCAAAAATTTAATAATATGTAGCGACGATGATGTTCTATCACTCCTAAAAATTTTGTGCAAATCGGTTGGGTAGTTTTTGAGATATAACGCTCCAAAAAAGTCAGAAAAAGAAAAAAAAGAATAATAAGAATAAAGAAAAAGAAACCGTAGAATAACAAGAGGGTCTTCCGTTGGAAACGGAAGACCCTAAATAATAAGAATAAAGAAAAAGAAACCGTAGAATAACAAGAGGGTCTTCCGTTGGAAACGGAAGACCCTAATAAAAAATGCTTAGAATGATGTTTTAAACAATATTCAATCATAAAATTTTCGTTATCTGGCCCTAATAAGGAGATTAGGGGTCGGCCCCTAAAATGTCCTTTCCCAGATAGCTCTTAAACGGCAAAGAATTTCTAAACACTTGTTGAACAAAATATGTTTAATATCAAAAGAACTTTCGTATGATGCCAAGAAAAAGGGGCTATCCCTTCAATTTAGGGGCCAAAAGGGCTCTAAAGTCTTTCTTCTATAGCACTTTACTGAGAAATGTTTTGTAATATGTTTAAGAAGCAAAAATGTTCATCTTTCACTAATAAAACTATACATTATAACATTTTTATTATGTGTTATGTAATAAGGGGTTTTAAGGGGCCAAAAGTCCAAAATTTCAATCGAATATATCTCAAAAAGGACAAATATTTTGAAAAGCAATATAGAATAAAAGATGCTTAGAATGATGTTTTGAACAATATTCAATCATAAAAGTTTCGTTATCTGGCCCCAATAAGGAGATTAGGGGTCGGCCCCTAAAACGTCATATCCCAGATAGCTCAAAAACGGCAAAGAATTTCTAAACATTTGTTGTACAAAATATGTTTAATATCAAAAGAACTTTCGTATGGTGCCAAGAAAAAGGGGCTGGCCCTTCAATTTAGGGGCCAAAAGGGCTTTAAAGTCTGTCTTCCATAGCACTTTACTGAGAAATATTTTGTCATATGTTTAAGAAGCAAAAATGTTCATCTTTTACTAATTAAACTATACATTATAAATTTTTTATTATGCGTTACGTAATAAGGGGTTTTAAGGGGCCAAAAGTCCAAAACTTTGATCGAATATATCTCAAAAAGGACAAATATTTTGAAAAGCAATATAGAATAAAAGATGCTTAGAATGATGTTTTAAACAATATTCAATCATAAAAGTTTCGTTATCTGGCCCCAATAAGGAGATTAGGGGTCGGCCCCTAAAACGCCATATCCCAGATAGCTCAAAAACGGCAAAGAATTTCTAAACACTTGTTGAACAAAATATGTTTAATATCAAAAGAACTTTCGTATGATGCCAAGAAAAAGGGGCTATCCCTTCAATTTAGGGGCCAAAACGGCTTTAAAGTCTTTCTTCTATAGCACTTTACTGAGAAATGTTTTGTAATATGTTTAAGAAGCAAAAATGTTCATCTTTCACTAATAAAACTATACATTATAACATTTTTATTATGTGTTATGTAATAAGGGGTTTTAAGGGGCCAAAAGTCCAAAATTTCAATCGAATATATCTAAAAAAGGACAAATATTTTGAAAAGCAATATAGAATAAAAGATGCTTAGAATGATGTTTTGAACAATATTCAATCATAAAAGTTTCGTTATCTGGCCCCAATAAGGAGATTAGGGGTCGGCCCCTAAAATGTCATATCCCAGGTAGCTCAAAAACGGCAAAGAATTTCTAAATACTTGTTGAACAAAATATGTTTAATATCAAAAGAACTTTCGTATGGTGCCAAGAAAAAGGGGCTGGCCCTTCAATTTAGGGACCAAAAGGGCTTTAAAGTCTTTCTTCCATAGCACTTTACTGAAAAATGTTTTGTTATATGTTTAGGAAGCAATAATGTTCATCTCACATTTATTTAACAACATATTATAATTATTTTATCAAGTGTTCCGTATTAAGGGGTTTTAATGGGTTTTAAGGGGCCAGAAGTACCAAACTTTGATAACATACCTCAAGCAGAACAAATATTTTAAAAAACATTATTTTGAAAATCAATATAGAATAAAATGCTGAGAATGATGTTCCTTATAAAATTCAACCATCAATTTTTTTTTGTTGCCCCAATAAGGAGATAAAGGGTCAAATATCAAAGTCAAGGTCATATAACCTTCAAAAAATCGCACGAAAAACCTCCTCGTTGCTCGCAACGAGATGGTGTCTAGTTATTCTTTTTTTTTCTTACCGATTTTGTGCAGACGATTTCTCGGAGATGGCTGGGTCGATTTCACTCAAATTTTCAATATAAACGTGATTTTATCTAAACCTGATAGATAATTTTTATTTCTTGAAAATACACTTCCGGTCGGAAGTTATCGTCCGTTTACGATTTTAAAAAGTCAATTTTGTCTGTCGGGTTTCTCAAAAACGAGCAAAGATATAGAGCTGAAATTTTCAGAGATGATAGATATACCGTTTTTCTAATATACCTCGGTCAAGAGAATGTCCGCCGTCACTTCCGGTCGTCACCGGAAGGGAATTTGAAAAATTAAATTTTTCGACTTTTTTATTTTTTTATATTTTTCTTTGAAATTTTTACACCTTATAGTGACCCTTTTACTGATTAAAAATATGTAATTAATTTTAAAATCGATCAAGGCATTCTCGAGAAATTAAGCGTCAAAGTTCTGAAGCGGAGTCCGAGTAGCTCAGTCGTTATAGTCGTGGACATGGCCCAGGCGACCTGGGTTCAAGCCTCGAGTGCCGCAATTTTTTTTTCTCTTTTCTTCGCTCAGATCTACGATTTTATCTTTGAATTGATAAGTTTAATCTTATCCATGCAAAAATTGGACGGAAGACCCACTCGTTGCTCGCAACGAGATCGAATCTAGTTAAGGTCTTCCGTTTCCAACGGAAGACCTTATTGTTATTGCTTTGTTTTTTTTCACTATTATTAAGGTCTTCCGTTGGAAACGGAAGACCTTATTGTTTTTGCTTTGTTTCTTTTCCTCTATTATTATTAAGGTCTTCCGTTGGAAACGGAAGACCTTATTGTTTTTGCTTTGTTTCTTTTCCTCTATTATTAAGGTCTTCTGTTGGAAACGGAAGACCTTATTGTTTTTGCTTTGTTTCTTTTCCTCTATTATTAAGGTCTTCCGTTTCCAACGGAAGACCTTCTTGTTATTGCTTTGTTTCTTTTTCACTATTATTTTTATTGATTTTTTTTTTTCTGTCACGTTTTCTCAAAAATGCTTCAGCCAATTTTCATGAAATTTTTAGATCTTATTCATGACAAAATTTGTAAGAAAAGTACACGGGCTTTTTTGGTCGTCACTTCCGGTACCGAGATATTAAAGATTTTATGTTTTTGCTTGTTCACGATTTTTCTCAAAAAGTATTTACGATAGAACCTTCAAATTTTCAGAGAAGGTAGAGAGTGAAGGGCCGCAGTGCCCTTCGCATATCCGAACGTCCGCCGTCACTTCCGGTCGTCACCGGAAGGAAATGAAAAACCTTAATTTTTCAAAGTTTTAGATTTGAATTTTATTTATGTTTTTGTTCGATAGAGACGCTTAAAACACTTCAGAATATGAAATTCGTGTTAAAATCAATCCAGGCATTCCCGAGATTTTGAGTTCAAAAGTTCTGAAGCGAGAGTCCGCGTAGCTCAGTCGTTAGAGTGTTGGACTTGTGCCCAGGTGACCCGGGTTCCATCCCCCAGTGCCGATTATTTTTTCTTCCCTAATTTTGTTTTGTTTAACGATTTTACCTTTAAAATGATGGTTTTCATTGTTTTCCGTTTTATTTTTATCATAAATAAAAATAATAACAGCTTTTTTAGCACAAAGAGCTCGATTTTGTCAGCAGTTCGCATCGCCGCCATCAAAGACATGCCGCCGAAGCGCCCCTGCAGTACGACCGCATTAGAGTTCACTGGGTCGCTTTGCCGGCTTCAAAGAAATGCCGCCATCTCAATGACTGTATGCACACAACATTTAGCAATGCACCAACGTTATTCTACATGGCTTTAAAAGGAGGACTGATTAGTATTTGTTCACATATATAGATACACGCTTGCATGTATACATGCGTTTATTGACATACGTTGCTGTTATACTGATTCCCTTAACACTACAAAAAACTAAAAAATATCTCTCTCTCTCTGTCTCTCTCTCTCTCTCTCTCTCTCTCTCTCTTTCTCTCTCTCTCTCTCTCTCTCTCAAGTACATAAGAACTAAGTACAGGTAACATGCAGAAAATTGGATAGAGGCTAAATGTACATTGGCGTCCAAAAATTATACATGTATTTATTTCAAGTTACGGGATAATGTCTATGGATTCAAATAATTTGAAATTCATTGTTTAATGATTGTCTTCTTACTGATTGGAAGTCAACGCTCAAAAGTCATTTTTATTAAAGATGGTGTACTTTTTCCTTTTTTGTGCATGTCTATATACTGATACAAATCTGTTGCCTGTCTGGGATTAAGAAAAACCTCAGAAGTTTATACTCGTAACTATACAAACGAACGAGTATTTTATTTAATACCACATATTGCAATATGTGATATTTAGAATTTAATATTCTACGTTTAATATAGAAGTCACCGACCGACCCCCCCCCCCCCCCCAATTCATGAAATCATCTTTGATCTTGGGCCTTTAATTTCAACTTATTACCATTCTAGATTACTGTACTAATTACCGGACCAATTCGATCATTTTTAAAAGAGATATGAATTTTTTGGGCATTCGATTGGCGTGCTTGACATGTACCGTAGAAAAAATTCTAACTCCCGAGCCCCTTACTCAATCCTAATGAAATTTTGTGTAAATGTACCTCGGACCCTATTCGTATTGTCTGCCAAATATGCAGCGGATTGAACAATTCAGAAGAAATTCCTGAGATCAAACGGCGAGCATAGCCTCTACAGGGACTTAAAATTTACACAGTACAAGGGATGTAAGCAGCCGCGTAATATTTCTGTTGCATGTATATTTCTTGTTTTCCGTTTAGTCTGTATCTACGATAGCGTGTGAACTACTTATATGTTAGAACTGTGGAAATTACTGTCATCAAATTTTTACCGAATAAATTTACGTGTTACCGATTTCGTTATTTCTACATTTATAAAGATGTTATCAATCCTGCTGAAATAAAACATATTAGTAAACGACACGAGCAAATATTCTCAACACTGAAATACATGGGTAAAATGCATCAGTCATTGTTCTAGGACTTCCCCTAATTGTTGTTAACCGAATCCGAGATCCACACCTCAAAATTCTATTTTCGATTTATTTAAGACGAAAATCAAGCTCAGGTCTTTTCACCCTCCTCCAGACACAAACACGCATCAATATTTCAAATGACCTCGCACTGTTACCAAACCTGAATAGTCAGACATCTTACACGTTGTTTTTCATCTCATACAAAAACTCAGCTCCTCTCCCGGGCGGAAACGCCCCAAATTCAAAGACAAATTCGGGAATTATTTCGCGTCAGCCATGTTTTGAGACACCTGCAAAGGCTGTGTGTTCTAATCTCGCCGGAGCCAAGATTTGTTCTTTCTCTCTATTTCTTTCTCTCCTTTTTATCTAATTTTCTAACTAAAATATTCAACATAAAAGGGTGTTGGACTGTAGTACAAGTTGAAAAACACTCTTTGATTAAGATTTAGACAAAAACAGTGTTTTATTATTAGGGTCTTCCGTCTTCAGCGGACGGAAGACCTCCTCGTTGCTCGCAACGAGATCGTGTCTAGTTAAGGTCTTCCGTTGGAAACGGAAGACCTTATTGTTTTTGCTTTGTTTCTTTTCCTCTATTATTATTATTATTATTATTTCTTTTTTTTCTGTCACGTTTTCTCAAAAACGCTTCAGCCGATTTTCGTGAAACTTTCAGATCTTATTCATGACAAAATTTGTAAGAAAATTACACGAGATTTTTTTGGTCGTCACTTCCGGTACCGAGATATTAAAGATTTTATGTTTTTGCTTGTTCACAATTTTTCTCAAAAAGTATTCAAGAGAGGACTTTCAAATTTTCAGAGAAGGTAGAGAGTGAACGGCCGCAGTGCCCTTCGCATATCCGAACGTCCGCCGTCACTTCCGGTCGTCACCGGAAGGAAATGAAAAACCTTAATTTTTTAATTTTTTGGATTTGTATTTTTTTTAGTTTTTCATTCGATAGAGACGCTCTCAAAACTTCAGAATATGAAATTCGTATTAAAATCAATCCACGCATTCTTGAGATTTTGGACTCCAAAGTTCTGAAGCGAGGGTCCGCGTAGCTCAGTCGTTAGAGTAGTGGACTTGTGCCCAGGCGACCCGGGTTCAGTCCCTGAGTGCCGAATCTTTATTCTCTTTAATTTGTGTTTTGATGAATGGGTTTATCTTTAAAATGATGGATTTGAATATTTTCAGTTTTATTTTTGTCATAAATAAAAAAAGATAGCGGCTTTTTTTAGTACAAATATAGAGCACTTTTCTGTCAGCAGCTCTCTATATTACGACGCTCGTCGCATCGCCGCCATCAAAGACATGCCGCCGAAGTGCAGTGTGCCCGCATTAGAGTTCGCTTGGTCGCTTTGCCGGCATCAAAGAAATGCCGCCAACTCAATGACTGTATGCACACAACATTTAGCAATGCACCAACGTTATTCTACATGGCTTTAAAAGGAGGACTGATTAGTATTTGTTCACATATATAGATACACACATGCATGTATACATGCGTTTATTGACAAAGGTTGCTTATATATTGATTTCCTGAACATTATAAAACGCTATGTAATCTCTCTCTCTCTCTCTCTCTCTCTCTCTCTCTCTCTCTCTCTCTCTCTCTCTCTCTCTCTCTCAAGTACAACTGTTTTAGCATTTGAATAAGAACTAGTACAGGTAACGTGGAGTAAATTGGAAAGAAGCTAAATGTACATTGGCGTCCAAAAACTATACATATTTTATATCAAGTTACGGGATAATGTCTATGGATTCAAATAATTCGAGTTTCGATTGGCGTGCTTGACATGTACTGTAGAAAAAATTCTAACTCCCGACCCCTTACTCAATCCGAATGAAATTTTGTGTAAATGTACCTCGGACCCCATTCTTATTGTCTGCCAAATATGCAGCAGATTGAACAATTAAGAAGAAATTCCTGAGATCAACGGCGAGTATAGCCTGTACGGGGACTTAAAATTTACACAGTACATGTAAGCTGCCGCGTAATATTTCTGTTGCGTGTATATTTCTTGTTTTCCGTTTAATCTGTATCTACGATAGCGTGTGAACTACTTATGAATGTTAGAACTGTGGAAATTACTGTCATCAAATTTTTACCGAATAAATTTACGTGTTACTGATTTCGTTATTTCTACATTTATAAAGATGTTATCAATCCTGCTGAAATAAAACAGTCAAGCATAATAGTAAACGACACGAAAAAACGTTCTCAACACTGAAATACATGGGTAAAATGCATCAGTCATTGTTCTAGGACTTCCCCTAATTGTTGTTAACCGAATCCGAGATCCACACCTAAAAATTCTATTTTCGATTTATTTAAGACGAAAAATCAAGCTCGGGTCTTTTCACTCCCCCCCCCCTCCAGACACAAACACGCATCAATATTTCAAATGACCTCGCACTGTTACCAAACCTGAAAAGTCAGACATCTTACACGTTGTTTTTCATCTCATACAAAAACTCAACTCCTCTCCCGGGCGGAAACTCCCAAAATTCAAAGACAAATTCGGGAATTATTTCGCGTCAGCAATGTTTTGAGACACCTGCAAAGGCTGTGTGTTCTAATCTCGCCAGAGCCAAGATTTGTTCTTTCTCTCTATTTCTTTGTCTCCTTTGTATTTAATTTTCTAACTAAAATATTCAACATAAAAGGGTTGTTGGACTAAAATTCAAGTTGAAAAACACTCTTCAATTAAGATTTAGACAAAAACAGTCTTTTATAATTAGGGTCTTCCGTCTTCAACGGAAAACCCTTCTATTCTTATTGTTATTAGGGTCTTCCGTTTACAAAGGGTGACCCTCTTTTTATTCTTCGGTTTCTTTTTATTACAGGTTATTAGACGTGTTATTAGGTCAAAAGACCTCTTATTTAAAATGAAATAAAATGGGGCTGGTCCTTCAAATTAGGGATCCAACGGGGTGTATAATTCTTCATCCATCGCTCTTTAATATCACATCTGCATTTCCTGATATGTTTCGTTGATGAAGATAAAAGGAAAGGTCATTTCCTCTTCTAAAAATCAGACGGAAGACCTTCTTGTTGCTCGCAACGAGATCGTGTCTAGTTATTAAGGTCTTCCGTTTCCAACGGAAGACCTTATTATTATTGCTTTGATTCTTTTCCTCTATTATTATTATTATTCTTTTTTTTTCTCCCACGTTTTCTCAAAAATGCTACAGCCGATTTTCATGAAGTTTTCAGATCCTATTCATGACAAAATTTGTAAGAAAATAACACGAGCTTTTTCTGGTCGTCACTTCCGGTACCGAGATATTTAAGTTTTTACGTTTTTGCTTGTTCACGATTTTTCTCAAAAAGTATTAAAGATAGAACCTTCAAATTTTCAGAGATGGTAGAGAGTGAATGGCCGCAGTGCCCTTCGCATATCCGAACGTCTGCCGTCACTTCCGGTCGTCACCGGAAGGAAATGAAAAACCTTAATTTTTCAATTTTTTAAACTTGAATTTTTTTATGTTTTTATTCGATAGAGACACTTAAAACTCTTCAGAATATGAAATTCGTTTTTAAATCGATCCATGCATTTCCGAGATTTTGAGCTTAAAAGTTCTGAAGCGAGGGTCCGCGTAGCTCAGTCGTTAGAGTGGTGGACTTGTGCCCAGGCGACCCGGGTTCTGTCCCCAAGTGCCGATTATATTTCTTCCCTAATTTTGTTTTGTTTAATGATTTTATCTTTAAAATGATGGTTTTTATTGTTTTCCGATTTATTTTTATAATAAATAAAGATAATAATAGCCTTTTTAGTACAAATAAAGAGCTTGTTTCTGTCAGCAGTTGGCTTAATTCAGACGCTCGTCGCATTGCCAGCATCAAAGACATGCCGCCGAAGCTCTCTTGCAGTACGACTGCATTAGAGTTCACTGGGTCGCTTTGCCGGCATCAAAGAAATGCCGCCATCTCCTTGACTGTATGCACACAACATTTACTTAGCAATGCACAAACGTTATTCTACATGGCTTTAAAATGAGGACTGATTAGTATTTATTTACATAATTATATAGATATACGCATGCATAAATACATGCGTTTATTGACATAGGTTGCTTATATATTGATTTCCTGAACACTATAAAACACTATGAAATCTCTCTCTCTCTCTCTCTCTCTCTCTCTCTCTCTCTCTCTCTCTCAAGTACAACTGTTTTAGCATTTGAATAAGAACTAATACAAGTAACATGCAGTAAATTGGATAGAGGCTAAATGTACATTGCGTACAAAAATTATACATGTATTTATTTTAAGTTACGGGATAATGTCTATGGATTCAAATAATTTGAAATTCATTGTTTAATGATTGTCTTCTTACTGATTGGAAGTCAACGCTAAAAAGTCATTTTTATTACAGATGGTGTGCTTTTTTCTTTTCTTTTTTGTGCATGTCTATATACTGATACAAATCTGTTGCCTGTCTGGAATTAAGAAAAACCTCCTGAGATTAAACGACGCTTATTGCCTATACGTGGAAACAGTACACGCACCGACCCCCCCCCCCCCCCCCCCCCCCCTCCTTCCTATTCACAAAATCATTTAGTTTTTCTGGCCTGATTTTACTCGATCTTTCATCTTGAACCTTTATTTTCAACCTAGTTCAATTCTAGATTACTGTTCTAATGACCAGACCTATTCGTTCATTTTTAAGAGAGTTATGATTTTTTGGGCATTTGAGTTTCGATTGGCGTGCTTGACATGTACTGCAGAAAAAAATTCTAACTTCCGAGCCCCTTACTCAATCCTAATGAAATTTTGTGTAAATGTATCTCGGACCCCATTCTTATTGTCTGCCAAATATGCAGCGGATTTAACAATTAAGAAGAAATTCCTGAGATCAAACGGCGAGTATAGCCTGTACGGGGACTTAAAATTTTCAGAGTACAAGGGATGTAAACAGCCGCGTAATATTTCTGTTGCATGTATATTTCTTGTTTTCCATTTTGTCTGTATCTACGATAGCGTGTGAACTACCTATGAATGTTAGAACTGTGGAAATTACTGTCATCAAATTTTTACTGAATAAATTTACGTGTTACTGATTTCGTTATTTTTTGCATTTATAAAGATTTTATCAATCCTGTTGAAATAAAACAGTCAAACATAATAGTAAACGACACCAAAAAAAATTCTCAATACTGAAATACATGGGTAAAATGCACCAGTCATTGTTTTAGGATTTTCCCTAATTGTTGTTAACCGAATCCGAGATTCACACCAAAAAATTCTATTTCCGATTTATTTACGACGAAAATCAAGCTCGGGTCTTTTCACCCCCCTCCAGACACAAACAAGCATCACTATTTCATATGACCTCGCACTGTTACCAAACCTGAATAGTCAGACATCTTACACGTTGTTATTCATCTCATACAAACACTCAGCTCCTCTCCCGGGCGGAAACGCCCCAAATTCAAAGACAAATTCGGGAATTATTTCGCGTCAGCCATGTTTCGAGACACATGCAAAGGTTGTGTGTTCTAATCTCGCCGGAGCCAAGATTTGCTCTTTCTCTCTATTACTTTCTTTCCTTTTTATTTAATTTTCTAACTAAAATATTCAACATAAAAGGGTTGTTGGACTGTAGTACAAGTCGAAAAACACTCTTCAATTAAGATTTAGACAAAAACAGTTTTTTTATTATTAGGGTCTTCCGTCTTCAGCGGAACACCCTTCTATTCTTATAGTTATTAGGGTCTTCCGGTTACAAAGGCAGACCCTCTTTTTTTCTTCCGTTTTTTTTATTACAGGTCATTAGCCCTGTTATCAGGTCAAAAGACCTCTTATTTAATATGATATAAAATGGGGCTGGTCCTTTAAATTAGGGATCCAACGGTGTGTGTAATCCTTAATCCATCGCTCTTTTAGATCACATCTGCATTTCCTGATATGTTTCGTTGCTCGCAACGAGATCGTGTCTAGTTATTATTCTTTTTTTTTTCTCCCACGTTTTCTCAAAAACGCTTCAGCCGATTTTGATAAAACTTTCAGATCTTGTTTATGACAAAATTTGTAAGAAAATTACGTGGGATTTTTTTGGTCGTCACTTCCGGTCCCGAGATATTAAAGATTTTATGTTTTTGCTTGTTCACGAGTTTTCTCCAAAAGTATTTAAGATAAAACTTTTAAATTTTCAGGGATGATAGAAAGTGTCCAGCCGCAGTGTACTACGCATATCCGAACGTCCGCCGTCACTTCCGATCGTCACTGGAAGGAAATGAAAAACCTTAATTTTTCAATTTTTGGGATTTGAATTTTTTTTATTATTTCATTCGATAAAGACGCCCTAAAAACTTCCAAAAATGAAATTTGTTTTAAAATCGATCCACGCATTCTTGAGATTTTGGACCCCAAAATCCTGAAGCGAAGGTCCGCGTAGCTCAGTCGTTAGAGTGTTGGACTTGTGCCCAGACGACCCGGGTTCAGTCCTTGAGTGCCGAATGTTTTTTCTCTCTTATTTGTGTTTTGATTAATGATATCGTCTGTAAAATGATGGATTCGAATGTTTTTCGTATTATTTTTGTCATAATTAAAAATAATAGCGGCTTTTTTCAGTACAAATATGGAGCTCTTTTCTGTCAGCAGCTCTCTAATTTTAGACGCCCGTCGCATTGCCGGTATCAAAGACATTTTCTTAATTTTGTTTTGTTTAACGATTTTATCTTTAAAATGATGGATTTTAATGTTTTCCGTTTTATATTTATTATATATAGAAATAATAGCGGCTTTTTTTAATTACAAATAGATAGATTGTATCTGTCAGCAGTTCGCTAAATTCAAACGCTCGTCGCATCGCAGGCATCAAAGACGTGCCGCCAAAGTACCCCTGCAGTACGCTGGGTCGCTTTGCCGGCATCAAAGAAATGCCGCCATCTCAATGACACACACAATATTTAGCAATGCACCCAAGTTTAAGTAAGTATTCAACATGACCTTAAAAGGAGGACTGATTAGTATTTATTTACATATATAGATACACGCATGCATGTATATAAATGTGTTTATTGACATACGTTGCTAATATACTGATTCCCTTAACACTATAAAAAAAAACTAGAATCTCTCTCTCTCTCTCTCTCTCTCTTTCTCTCTCTCTCTCTCTCTCTTTAGCATTTAATTAAGAACTAGTACAGGTAACATGCAGAAAATTGAATAGAGGCTAAATGTACATTGGCGTCCAAAAAGTATACATGTATTTATTTCAAGTTACGGGATAATGTCTTTGGATTCAAATAATTTGAAATTCTGATTGGAAGTCAACGCTAAAAAGTCATTTTTATTAAAGATGGTGGACTTTTTCCTTTTTTGTGCATGTCTATATACTGATACAAATATGTTGCCTGTCTGGGATTAATAAAAAACCTCCAAAGTTTATACACGTAACTATACAAACGAACGGGTGACTGCGACAAGGTTTGAAAACTGACCAGCCGTTTATGAGTGTTTGAGCCTAAGATAAACAGATGTTAAAAAATCAATAGTTACATCTTTCAAACAACGCTTATACATTGTTCTAACATATGTATTTTGTTTAGAAATTGTGTAATTTGTGATATTTAGAATTTGATATTCTACGTTTAATATAGAAGTCACCGACCGACCACCCCCCCCCCCCCATTCATAAAATCATTTAGTTTTTCTGGCCCGATTTTCCTTGATCTTTGATCTTGGGCCTTTAATTATAACTAAGTACATGTACCATTCTAGATTACTGTACTAATTACCAGACCAATTCGTTCATTATTAACAGAGTTATGAAGTTTTTGGCATTTGAGTTTCAATAGTCGTGATTGACATGTACTGTAAAAAAATCATAACTCCCAAGCCCTTCACTCAATCCTAATGAAAATTCGTGAAAATGAACCTCGGACACCATTCTTATTGTCTGCCAAATATGCATCGGATTGAACAATCAAGACGAAATTTCTGAGATTAAACGGCGCTTATTGCCTATACCGGGAAATTAAATTTACACAGTACACGCACCGATCCCTCCCCCTCCTATTTACAAATCATTTAGTTTTTCTGGCCTGATTTTACTGGATCTTTCATCTTGAACTTTTATTTTCAACCTAGTTCAATTCTAGATTACTGTACTACATGTAATGACCGAATCCGAGATCCACACCTCAAAATTCTATTTTCGATTTATTTACGACGAAAATCAAGCTCAGGTCTTTTCACCCCCCTCCAGACACAAACACGCATCAATATTTCAAATGATCTCGCACTGTTACGAAACCTGAATAGTCAGACATCTTACACGTTGTTTTTCATCTCATACGAAAACTCAGCTCTTCTCCCGGGCGGAAATGCCCCAAATTCAAAGACAAATTCGGGAATTATTTCGCGTCAGCCATGTTTTGAGACATCGGCAAAGGCTGTGTGTTCTAATCTCGCCGGAGCCAAGATTTGTTCTTTCTCTCTATTTCTTTCTCTCCTTTTTATTTAATTTTCTAACTAAAATATTCAACATAAAAGGGTTGTTGGACTAAAGTTCACGTTGAAAACACTCTTCAATTAAGATTTAGACAAAAACAGTCTTTTATTATTAGGGTCTTCCGTCTTCAGCGTAAGACCCTTCTATTCTTATTGTTATTAGGGTCTTCCGTTTACAAAGGCAGACCCTCTTTTTTTTCTTCGGTTTCTTTTTATTACAGGTTATAAGACGTGTTATTAGGTCAAAAGACCTCTTATTTTTTTTTTTTTTTTTTTAATAATATATTTTATTCAGAAATATGCAACCCTTTACAATATCTGATTGCCCCGGGCCAGGACAAGCAGTTAAAAAATCTTAACTAATAAACAGATTATAACAATCGAATAAGTTCTAATATTTTACCTCTATATATTTTTGTTTTTGAAAAATTCAACATCAAATCCATTTCTTTAGAGAGAGATCTTTTGAAAAAATTCAAAAGCGTGTTACATGATTGAAAATTTTCATTCATTCTACATGTCATTTTATATTTATAAATTACATATGATACATATGATATAATTGTATTTAAAAATACTGTTTTTGAATTTTTTTCTAAATAGAATCCTATAATGATGTGTTTCCAGCATACATCGAAATTCAAAATACTATTCAATTTTTGCCACAATCTTTGTACAGATATACAATCAAATAAAAGGTGCTTAATGTCCTCCTTTTCACACGGACAGAATTCACAATTTGCATTAGACCTTGATTTACATTTGTATTGAAAGGAATTACAATTCAAAATATTATTTAACAACTTATAATTAAATTCACTAAGTCTTTTGTCATACATGTTCTTAACCTTTTTTTCATAAATATCTTTCCAATTATCTCTACCAATATTAAATAAATTGTTAAATGCAGATTGGTAACAAGGTGGTTTGAATTTTTTATGAAGCAAGTTTACATAGTAGAATTTACATTTCTTATCGAATATATCAAATGTTCCCTTATGAAAATTATAAACATTTCTTTTCAGTATTTTTGTATAAAAACAACACTTCATATCAAAACACTCACTTTTTTTCTTAATTACATTCTTTAAAATATTGTATTCACACAACCAATTATTTTTCTTCTTTAGATCATTTGAAAGTTCTTGTAGTGTTTTGAATTCACCATTTTTGTTGAATAAATCTTTAACAAACAAAATTTTACTCATTACCCAGTTTTTGAAAAGTAATGATTTTCCCTTATGTTCAAACAGAGTATTATTCCACAGTGGTTGTTGTGCAAATGTTACATTTGAAAGTTCAGATATATTAATTAACCTTTTACATTCATTAAAACAACACAGCATTTCTTTATACACAGTAGGTAGATGTAACAAACATACAATATTTTCAACTTTTCTTTCAGACATTGATAGTATATAATCTGTATCTAACCTTGAAATATGTTATTAAGAATGCAAGATTCATCTACAAGTCGTTTTACCCACGATGCTTTTATAGCCTTAAGTTTCAGTTCTATGTCTACTAGACCAACGCCTCCGTCCTCAATTTTGCCAATTATTGTATCTCGTTTTATTCTATCTCTTATATTCCAAATAAAATTAAAAATGCTACATTTGATCTTTTTCAAGAAATCTTGATTTGGGAGGGGTAAAATCGACCCTACGTAAATCAGTTTTGAAATAGCTAGAGAATTTACTATACAAGTTTTTCCAAAAATAGTAAGTTTTCTTTTTTTCCATGATTCAAAAAGTTTTTCCATATCATCGTAATTTTTTTTCCAGTTTAAATCAAAACATTGTTTTTTATTATGTCCAATAAAAATTCCTAGACATCTTACAGCATCGTTTGTGACATTAATTTCGCCAATATTAGAATGTTTATCTTTAAGTTTTCCAAGAAGTATACATTGTGTTTTGTTTAAGTTAACTTTAGATCCAGCATGATCACAAAAAGACTTTACAGTTTCAATGGCTTTGTCTAAGGAAAGCATGTCTCTAAGTGCTAAAGTAACATCATCAGCATGTTGTAGATTTTTAATTTCAGTACTCATATTAGCAATTTTTATACCCTTTATATCATTATTAGTTTTAAGTTTTATAGCTAAAATTTCTGCAATAAATAAATACAATAAAGCTGAAATAGGACATCCCTGTCTTATACCACGCGACATTTCACATGTTTTTGAAATCCAGCCATTGTTTTTTATTCTAAAAATTGGATTAGTATACAGTATTTTTACCCATGAAATAAAATTATCTCCAAAATCAAATTTTTTAAGCACTTTAAATAAAAAGTTCCATTCTACCGAATCAAATGCTTTTTCGAAATCTAACAACAATAATAATCCGTCTTTATTATTCTCCATGCAATACTCGTAAATATCTAAAATAGTTCTGGCATTGGCGCCAATAAAACGACCTTTGATGTATGCAGTCTGTTCGTTACCGATTAAATTATTAATAACGCAATAATTTTGTAGTCAGTGTTTGTCAAACTAAGAGGTCTGTAATTTTTTAGATTTTTATTATCTCCTTTTTTGAAAAGAACAGTAATTAATGATAGACGTTGTGAGAATGACAATTCTCGTCTTTCAAATATTTGCATGAGCACATCATAAAATAAAGGACTAATAAGTTTCCAAAAAGATTTGTAAAATTCACTTGGTAATCCATCTAACCCAGGAGATTTGTTATTTTTCATATTATCTATAGCTTCTTTGCATTCTGCGAGTGTAGGTCTAGAATCTAGTATATCTTTTTCATTCTTCTTTAATTTTGGACAGTTAAAATCTTCTAAGTAATCACATATTTTTTCGTCTTCAATTTTTTTAGTTTGATACAGATTTTCATAAAATTGTGACATTTCCTCTAAAATATCAGAATTAGATGTAACGGTTTCATTTCCTCTATTTAACTCGTATATGGTATTATTTGTTTGATGTTTCTTTTCTAGTCCTAAAAAGAAATTTGTATTTTTTTCACCTTCACTTATCCATTTTGTTCTAGATCTAACTTGTGCTCCTTTAGCTATTTCATTATATAATGCATCTAAATCTGATTCTAATCTCCTTTTTAAATTCATGTCTATTGCTGAACTAGGTAAGTTTTCAATATGATCTATTTCTTTTTCTATTGATTTAATCTTATATCTTAAGTTGTTTTTAGACTGTTTGGAATATATTATAGAGAAATCCCGAACTTTTACTTTAAATAATTCCCATTTAGAAGTAGCGTCTAGAGAATCATCTAATTGATTAAAGATAGAATTAATACCTTCGTTATAATCTTCTTTTTCTAAGTGAGAGATATTTAATTTCCAGTAGCCTGAGCCTCGTTCTAATGTATTGAAATTGGCACATATTTTTAAATATCTATGGTCACTCATTCTTGTGTTATTATTATGCGTTCCCGGTACGTGCCTCACAACAAAAGTTTTTATCTGGGTTAGATTAATATTTTTAGCAAAGATATAATCAATTCTGCTTTTGGGGTTATTCTCGGAATCACACCACGTGCGTCCATCTTTATGCGGATTTTTAAAATGCCAAAGATCTTTAAAATCAAGCTGATTTAAAATTTCTAACAAACGTTTCGAAGATTTATCATTTTTCTTTTCCATGCAACAGTTAAAATCTCCACATAAAAAAACTTTACTTTCTTGTGGTATATTACATGTGATGAAGGTTTTGAGTCTATTAAAAAAGGGTATTCTGGCATTATCACTATTTGGTGCATAAATGCTTACAAAACTTAATATCTCGTCATTTAATGTTACATTTACTAAAACTTTTCGTGCGTCTTCTGATTTATGTGTATTAAGTATTTGAACATCTAGTTCTTTTCTAAAAAGTATAGAGACACCTCTACTGTAAGCTGAGTCTGAAAAAGCGTGTATCGATTTACCATTCCAGTTAGTATCATATTTTTCTTTAAATTTTTCTATAAAATGTGTTTCCTGTAATAATAAAACATCAATTTTACTTTGATTAACCCATGTAAAAAATTTGTTTCTTTTTTCATAAGTGTTTAAACCTCGTACATTGACAGAAGTTATATTGACATTTTGCATCATTGCAGACGAATAAAACCCCAGTAATATTTAAATAAAAAAATTAGAATTATACCATTTCGAAATATAATTGTTATGAATAATTGAGTTCTTCATTCACATACCGATAACAATCACAAACAGATTATTTCCCTTCATCGGAACTGCTATCAGAGTCTGGGTTGCAGCCGGAAACGTCACTGTCTGAAGCTGTTCTCAGTTGCTTTAACATCTGGACGATGTTGAGCTGCCTTGATTGGTCCCGATTCGAGTTTCTCTGTTTGCGGTTAACGCTATCACTAAGTTTTCTTTTCCTGACTTTTTTCGCGATCTTTTTCAGAAGTAGACCGAGTTTGTTAGACCCAGGCCAGTGTTCGGGTTTAGTGTTCAGGGTACCTTGGCGATCGAGTCCTGATCCCCATTCGTCATTGAATGTTGCTTCCACAAAAATGGTGGATTGTTTCGAGGTACGCAGCTTCTCCTGAAACATAGGAACCTGAACGCATTTGTTTTCAAGGATGTCCTGCATGACTTCTGCTTTTGTAGATTCCCATTGTTGGTTCACCTTGACCTTCTTTCCGAACCGAAGTGCCGAGAGAGCGGTGTCAGCCTCCTTAATGGTGTTAGCCGTCTCAAGGTCTCCACAACGCACAGCTTTTATATATTGAAATGCGTGCTCCGCAGATTTATGATTGACTCCACATATATCCAATTCACATGGATAAAAATTTGATAACACATCTTCTGATCCACAAAAAGGTGTAAGATGTTTCTGTTGTTCGAAATATGGACAGTCCTTTTGCCCGGGAAGATGTCCCGTTTGTTTGCAAACTTTACACGCCGCATCAAAAGTACATCGTGTTCGATTGTGTCCGGTTTTCCAGCAGTTTGTGCATATGGGGTTTGAAGCTTTTTTTGGCTGACCAAAATGAAAAATCTTGCATTGTAGACCTGCACAAGTGTGGAGTCTTGGTAATACTCTATCGTCGGACAGTGGTTCAATGTAAAGGAACCTTGTACCGTTAAGGATGCTTGTCATTCTATTGGTTTCTGGATGACGAATTTTTTCGTATAAAATTTTGCTAGTGGGTTTGACACCAAGTTTGTCAAGCATTTCATGAACGGCAGAGTCTGCTACTGACAAAGGGAGGCCACAAATCCGTATTTTAAGTGTTTTTTGATCAGTGGAATTTGCGCCCGTTGCATAAGGATTTGAATCGTAGAATTGAAACGAGACGCCATTGATCTCAATGCCCCGTGTTAAAAGTTTGATTCTACTTTCAACATTTTTTAAATATACGCGCCATAAATTTCTATCTAGCTGAACACACAAAATGTCATCACCGATGACTTTTTTGATGGGATCAATTAGGTCGTAATCAGTAAGGTGTTTCCCTTGACTGGTTTTCAAATCGCTGTTTTTTATGTATAGCGGTTTACTAGTGCGGTCAACCGCGACAGATGAACTTGTATTCTCTGACTGGGTATTTGCCATGCTTCAAAGAACACAGGTAGACGCAGGTAGACACAGGTAGTGCTAGTTGACAGGTGAGTAGTAATCACAATCACAGTGTAGAACTTATATACAGTATATGAAAAACTTATTTACACAAAATGAAATTGCACTTACGCAGGTTTCACAATGCACAACGCACAACTTTATATACACTGAAAAACTCCTGGAAAAGTCCATCACAAAGACAAGACGCCTATTTCCAGGGAAAAAAGTCAAAAAATCACGGAGCAAAAATCGACACGTCCGACCTGCTCAATGACACGTGACAAAAATATGAAATAAAATGGGGCTGGTCCTTCAAATTAGGGATCCAACGGGGTGTATAATTCTTCATCCATCGCTCTTTAAGAGATCACATCTGCATTTCCTGATATGTTTCGTTGATGAAGATAAAAGGCAAGGTCATTTCCTCTTCTAAAAATCGGACGGAAGACCTCCTCGTTGCTCGCAACGAGATCGTGTCTAGTTATTATTATTTTTTTTTTCTGTCACGTTTTCTCAAAAACGCTGTAGCCGATTTTCGTGAAACTTTCAGATCTTATTCATGACAAAATTTGTAAGAAAATTACACGAGATTTTTTTGGTCGTCACTTCCGGTACCGAGATATTAAAGATTTTATGTTTTTGCTTGTTCACAATTTTTCTCAAAAAGTATTCAAGATAGGACCTTTAAATTTTCAGAGAAGGTAGAGAGTGAACGGCTGCAGTGCCCTTTGCATATCCGAACGTCCGCCGTCACTTCCGGTCGTCACCGGAAGGAAATGAAAAACCTTAAAATTTTAATTTTTTGGATTTGAATTTTTTTTAGTTTTTCATTCGATTGAGACGCTCGTAAAACTTCAGAATATGAAATTTGTTTTAAAATCAATCCATGCATTCTTGAGATTTTGGACTCCAAAGTTCTGAAGCGAGGGTCCGCGTAGCTCAGTCGTTAGAGTGGTGGACTTGTGCCCAGGCGACCCGGGTTCAGTCCCTGAGTGCCGAATCTTTTTTCTCTCTCATTTGTGTTTTGATTAATGGGTTTACCTTTAAAATGATGGATATGAATGTTTTCCGTTATATTTTTGTCATAAATAAAAAAAAGATAGCGGCTTTTTTAAGTACAAATATAGAGCTCTTTTCTGTCAGCAGCTCTCTAAATTACGACGCTCGTCGCATCGCCGACATCAAAGACATGCCGCCGAAGTGCCCCTGCAGTTCGACAGCATTAGAGTTCGCTGGGTCGCTTTGCCGGCATCAAAGAAAAGCCGCCATCTCAATGACTGTATGCACACAACATTTAGCAATGCACCCACGTTATTCTACTCGGCTTAAAAAGGAGGACTATTTAGTATTTAATCCCATATATAGATACACACATGCATGTATACATGCGTTTATTGACAAAGGTTGCTTATATATTGATTTCCTGAACATTATAAAACGCTATGTAATCAATCTCTCTCTCTCTCTCTCTCTCTCTCTCTCTCTCAAGTACAAATGTTTTAGCATTTGAATAAGAACTAGTACAGGTAACGTGGAGTAAATTGGAAAGAAGCTAAATGTACATTGGCGTCCAAAAATTATACATATTTTATATCAAGTTCTTGATAATGTCTATGGATTCAAATAATTTGAAATTCATTATCAAATGATTGTCTTCTTACTGATTGGAAGTCAACGCTAAAAAGTCATTTTTATTAAAGATGGTGTACTTTTTCCTTTTTTGTGCATGTCTATATACTGATACAAATCTGTTGCCTGTCGGGATTAAGAAAAGCCTCCGAAGTTTATACAACCAACTATACAAACGAACGGGTGACTGCGACAAAGTTTAAAAACTGACCACCCGTTTTTGAGTGTTTGAGCCTAAGAATCTCTCTCTCTCTCTCTCTCTCTCTCTCTCTCTCTCTCTCTCTCTCAAGTACAAATGTTTTAGCATTTGAATAAGAACTAGTACAGGTAACGTGGAGTAAATTGGATAGAAGCTAAATGTACATTGGCGTCCAAAAATTATACATATTTTATATCAAGTTACGGGATAATGTCTATGGATTCAAATAATTTGAAATTCATTATTAAATAATTGTCTTCTTACTGATTGGAAGTCAACGCTAAAAGTCATTTTTATTAAAGATGGTGTACTTTTTCCTTTTTTGTGCATGTCTATATACTGATACAAATCTGTTGCCTGTCGGGATTAAGAAAAGCCTCTGAAGTTTATACACGTAACTATACAAACGAACGGGTGACTGCGACAACCCGTTTATGAGTGTTTGAGCCTAAGAATAAATAGATGTAAAAAAATCAATAGTTACATCTTTCAAACAACGCTTATATATTGTTCTAACATATGTATTTTTTTTTAGAAATTGTGTAATATGTGATATTTAGAATTTAATATTCTACGTTTGATAAAGCAGTCAACGAACGACCCCCCCCCTCCCAATTCATAAAATTATTTAGTATTTCTGGCCCGATTTTACTTGATCTTTGATCTTGGTCCTTTAATTTTAACTATTTGCCATTCTAGATAACTGTACTAATTACCAGACCAATTCGTTCATTAATAACAGAGTTATGAAGTTTTTGGCATTTGAGTTTCAATTGTCGTGTTTGACATGTACCATAAAAAAAATTCTAACTTCCAAGCCCTTCACTCAATCCTAATGAAAATTTGTGAAAATGAACCTCGGACCCCATTCTTATTGTCTGTGAAATATGCAGCGGATTGAACAATTAAGACAAAATTCCTTAAATTAAACGATGCTTATTGCCTATACCTGGAAATTAAATTTACACAGTACACGCACCGACACCCCCCCCCCCCGCCCCTTCCTATTCACAAAATCATTTAGTTTTCCTGGCCTGATTTTACTGGATCTGTCATTTTGAACCTTTATTTTCAACCTAGTTCAAGTCTAGATTACTGTACTAATGACCTGACCTATTCGTTCATTTTTAAGAGAGATATGAATTTTTGGGCATTCGAGTTTCGATTGGCACGCTTGACATGTACTGTAGAAAAAAATTCTAACTCCCGAGCCCCTTACTCAATCCTAATGAAATTTTGTGTAAATGTACCTCGGACCCCATTCTTATTGTCTGTGAAATATGCAGCGGATTGAACAATTAACAAGAAATTCCTGAGATCAAACGGCGAGTATAGTCTGTACGGGGACTTAAAATTTACACAGTACAAGGGATGTAAGCAGCCGCGTAATATTTCTGTTGCATGTATATTTCTTGTTTTCCGTTTAGTCTGTATCTACGATAGCGTGTGAACTACTTATGAATGTTAAAACTGTGGAAATTACTGTCATCAAATTTTTACCGAATAAATTTACGTGTTACTGATTTCGTTATTTCTACATTTATAAAGATTTTATCAATCCTGCTGAAATAAAACAGTCAAACATAATAGTAAGCGACACGAAAAAACATTCTCAACACTGAAATACATGGGTAAAATGCATCAGTCATTGTTTTAGGACTTCCCCTAATTGTTGTTAACCGAATCCGAGATTTACACCTCAAAATTCTATTTTCGATTTATTTAAGACGAAAATCAAGCTCGGGTCTTTTCACCCCCCCCCACCTTCCAGTCACAAACACACATCAATATTTCAAATGACCTCGCACTGTTACCAAACCTGAATAGTCAGACATCTTACACGTTGTTTTTCATCTCATACAAAAACTCAGCTCCTCTCCCGGGCGGAAACTCCCAAAATTCAAAGACAAATTCGGGAATTATTTCGCGTCAGCCATGTTTTGAGACACCTGCAAAGGCTGTGTGTTCTAATCTCGCCGGAGCCAAGATTTGTTCTTTCTCTCTATTTCTTTCTCTCCTTTTTGTCTAATTTTCTAACTAAAATATTCAACATAAAAGGGTGTTTGGCTGTAGTACAAGTTGAAAAACACTCTTTAATTAAGATTTAGACAAAAACAGTGTTTTATTATTAGGGTCTTCCGTCTTCAGCGGACGGAAGACCTCCTCGTTGCTCGCAACGAGATCGTGTCTAGTTATTATGATTATTTTTTTTTTTCTGTCACGTTTTCTCAAAAACGCTTCAGTAGATTTTCGTGAAACTTTCAGATCTTATTTATGACAAAATTTGTAAGAAAATTACACGAGATTTTTTTGGTCGTCACTTCCGGTACCGAGATATTAAAGATTTTATGTTTTTGCTTGTTCACAATTTTTCTCAAAAAGAATTCAAGATAGGACTTTTAAATTTTCAGAGAAGGTAGAGAGTGAACGGCCGCAGTGCCCTTCGCATATCCGAACGTCCGCCGTCACTTCCGGTCGTCACCGGAAGGAAATGAAAAACCTTAAAATTTTAATTTTTTTGGATTTGAATTTTTTTTAGTTTTTCATTCGATAGAGACGCTCTCAAAACTTCAGAATATGAAATTCGTTTTAAAATCAATCCATGCATTCTTGAGATTTTTGACTCCAAAGTTCTGAAGCGAGGGTCCGCGTAGCTCAGTCGTTAGAGTTGTGGACTTGTGCCCAGGCGACCCGGGTTCAGTCCCTGAGTGCCGAATCTTTTTTCTCTCTCATTTGTGTTTTGATTAATGGGTTTATCTTTAAAATGATGGATTTGAATGTTTTCCGTTATATTTTTGTCATAAATAAAAAAAAGATAGCGGCTTTTTTTAGTACAAATATAGAGCTCTTTTCTGTCAGCAGCTCTCTAAATTACGACGCTCGTCGCATCGCCGACATCAAAGACATGCCGCCGAAGTGCCCCTGCAGTTCGACAGCATTAGAGTTCGCTGGGTCGCTTTGCCGGCATCAAAGAAAAGCCGCCATCTCAATGACTGTATGCACACAACATTTAGCAATGCACCCACGTTATTCTACTCGGCTTAAAAAGGAGGACTATTTAGTATTTAATCCCATATATAGATACACACATGCATGTATACATGCGTTTATTGACAAAGGTTGCTTATATATTGATTTCCTGAACATTATAAAACGCTATGTAATCAATCTCTCTCTCTCTCTCTCTCTCTCTCTCTCTCTCTCTCTCTCTCTCTCTCTCTCTCTCTCTCTAAAGTACATAAGAACTAAGTACAGGTAACATGCAGTAAATTGGATAGAGGCTAAATGTACATTGGCGTCAAAAAATTATACATGTATTTATTTCAAGTTACGGTATAATGTCTATGGATTCAAATAATTTGAAATTTATTGTTTAATGATTGTCTTCTTACTGATTGGAAATCAACGCTAAAAAGTCATTTTTATTAATGATGGTGTACGTTTTTCTTTTTTGTGCATGTCTATATACTGATACAAATCTGTTGCCTGTCTGGGATTAAGAAAAACCTCCGAAGTTTATACTCGTATCTATACAAACGAACGGGTGACTGCGACAAGATTTGAAAACTGACCACCCGTTTATGAGTGTTTGAGCCTAAAAATAAACAGATGTAAAAAAAAAAATCAATAGTTACATCTTTCAAGCAACGCTTATACATTGTTTTTAACATATGTATTTTATTTAATACCACATATTGCAATATGTGATATTTAGAATTTAATTTTCTACGTTTAATATAGAAGTCACCGACCTCCCCCCTCCCCCCTCCAAATTCATAAAATCATTTAGTTTTTAGGGCCCGATTTTACTTGATCTTTGATCTTCGACCTTTAATTTCAACTAATTACCATTCTAGATTACTGTACTAATTACCAGACCAATTCGTTCATTATTAACAGAGTTATGAACCTTTTGGCATTTCAGTTTTAGTTGTTGTGTTTGACATGTACTGTAAAAAAAAAATTCTGACTCCCAAGCCCTTCACTCAATCCTAATGAAAATTCGTGAAAATGAACCTCTGACCCCATTCTTATTGTCTGTCAAATATGCAGCGGATTGAACAATTAAGACGAAATTCCTGAGATTAAACGGCGCTTGTTGCCTATACGTGGAAATTAAATTTACACTCTGTACACGCACCGACCCCCCCCCCTTCCTATTCACAAAATCATTTAGTTTTTCTGGCCTTATTTTACTGGATCTTTCATCTTGAGCCTTTATTTTCAACCTAATTCAATTCTAGATTACTGTACTAATGACCAGACATATTCGTTCATTTTTAAGAGAGTTATAAATTTTTGGGCATTTGAGTTTCGATTGGCGTGCTTGACATGATTGTAGAAAAAAACCTTGGACCCCATTCTTATTGTCTGCCAAATATGCAGCGGATTGAACAATTAAAGAGAAATTCCTGAGATCAAACGGCGAGTATAGCCTGTACGGAGACTTAAAATTTACACAGTACAAGGGATGTAAGCAGCCGCGTTATATTTCTGTTGCATGTATTTCTTGTTTTCTATTTTGTCTGTATCTACGATAGCGTGTGAACTACTTATGAATGTTAGAACTGTGGAAATTACTGTCATCAAATTTTTACCGAATAAATGTACGTGTTACTGATTTCGTTATTTCTACATTTATAAAGATTTTATCAATCAAATCAAACAGTCAAACATAATAGAAAACGACACGAAAAAAAATCTCAACACTGAAATACATGGGTAAAATGCATCAGTCATTGTTTTAGGACTTCCCCTAATTGTTGTTAACCGCATCCGAGATCCACAACTCAAAATTCTATTTTCGATTTATTTAAGACGAAAATCAAGCTCGGGTCTTTTGAACCCCCTCCAGACACAAACACACATCAATATTTCAAATGACCTCGCACTGTTACCAAACCTGAATAGTCAGACATCTTACACGTTGTTTCACATTTCATACAAAAACTCAGCTCCTCTTTCGGGCGAAAACGCCCCAAATTCAAAGACAAATTCGGGAATTATTTCGCGTCAGCCATGTTTTGAGACACCTGCAAAGGCTGTGTGTTCTAATCTCGCCGGAGCCAAGATTTGTTCTTTCTCTCTATTTCTTTCTCTCCTTTTTGTCTAATTTTCTAACTAAAATATTCAACATAAAAGGGTGTTTGGCTGTAGTACAAGTTGAAAAACACTCTTTAATTAAGATTTAGACAAAAACAGTGTTTTATTATTAGGGTCATTCCGTCTTCAGCGGACGGAAGACCTCCTCGTTGCTCACAACGAGATCGTGTCTAGTTTTTATTGGGTTTTTTTTCTGTCACGTTTTCTCAAAAATGCTTCAGCCAATTTTCATGAAATTTTCAGATCTCATTCATGACAAAATTTGTAAGAAAAGTACACGGGCTTTTTTTGATCGTCACTTCCGGTACCGAGATATTAAAGATTTTACTTTTTTGCTTGTTTACAATTTTTCTCAAAAAGTATTTACGATAGAAACTTCAAATTTTCAGAGAAGGTAGAGAGTGAACGGCCGCAGTGCCCTTTGCATATCCGAACGTCCGCCGTCACTTCCGGTCGTCACCGGAAGGAAATGAAAAACCTTAATTTTTCAAATTTTAAGATTTGAATTTTATTTATGTTTTTATTCGATAGAGACGCTTAAAACTCTTCAGAATATAAAATTTGTTTTAAAATCGATCCAGGCATTCCCGAGTTTTTGAGTTCAAAAGTTCTGAAGCGAGAGTCCGCGTAGGTCAGTCGTTAGAGTGTTGGACTTGTGCCCAGGCGACCCGGGTTCCATCCCCGAGTGCCGATTATTTGTTCTTCCCTAATTTTGTTTTGTTTTTATTGTATTCCGTTTTATTTTTATTATAAATAAAAATAATAACAGCTTTTTTAGTACAAATATAGAGCTCGTTTTTGTCAGCAGTTCGCATCGCCGCCATCAAGGACATGCCGCCGAAGCGCCCCTGCAGTACGACCGCATTAGAGTTCACTGGGTCGCTTTGCCGGCATCAAAGAAATGCCGCCATCTCAATGACTGTATGCACACAACATTTAGCAATGCACCAACGTTATTCTACATGGCTTTAAAAGGAGGACTAATTAGTATTTGTTCACATATATAGATACACGCTTACATGTATGCATGCGTTTATTGACATACGTTGCTGATATACTGATTCCCTAAACACTATAAAAAACTAGAAAATCTCTCTCTCTCTCTCTCTCTCTCTCTCTCTCTCTCTCTCTCTCTCTCTCTCTCTCTCTCTCTCTCTCTCTAAAGTACATAAGAACTAAGTACAGGTAACATGCAGTAAATTGGATAGAGGCTAAATGTACATTGGCGTCAAAAAATTATACATGTATTTATTTCAAGTTACGGTATAATGTCTATGGATTCAAATAATTTGAAATTCATTGTTTAATGATTGTCTTCTTACTGATTGGAAATCAACGCTAAAAGTCATTTTTATTAATGATGGTGTACTTTTTCCTTTTTTGTGCATGTCTATATACTGATACAAATCTGTTGCCTGTCTGGGATTAAGAAAAACCTCCGAAGTTTATACTCGTATCTATACAAACGAACGGGTGACTGCGACAAGATTTGAAAACTGACCACCCGTTTATGAGTGTTTGAGCCTAAAAATAAACAGATGTAAAAAAAAAATCAATAGTTACATCTTTCAAACAACGCTTATACATTGTTTTTAACATATGTATTTTATTTAATACCACATATTGCAATATGTGATATTTAGAATTTAATTTTCTACGTTTAATATAGAAGTCACCGACCTCCCCCCTCTCCCCTCCAAATTCATAAAATCATTTAGTTTTTAGGGCCCGATTTTACTTGATCTTTGATCTTCGACCTTTAATTTCAACTAATTACCATTCTAGATTACTGTACTAATTACCAGACCAATTCGTTCATTATTAACAGAGTTATGAACCTTTTGGCATTTCAGTTTTAGTTGTTGTGTTTGACATGTACTGTAAAAAAAAATTCTGACTCCCAAGCCCTTCACTCAATCCTAATGAAAATTCGTGAAAATGAACCTCTGACCCCATTCTTATTGTCTGTCAAATATGCAGCGGATTGAACAATTAAGACGAAATTCCTGAGATTAAACGGCGCTTGTTGCCTATACGTGGAAATTAAATTTACACTCTGTACACGCACCGACCCCCCCCCCCCCTTCCTATTCACAAAATCATTTAGTTTTTCTGGCCTTATTTTACTGGATCATTCATCTTGAGCCTTTATTTTCAACCTAATTCAATTCTAGATTACTGTACTAATGACCAGACATATTCGTTCATTTTTAAGAGAGTTATAAATTTTTGGGCATTTGAGTTTCGATTGGCGTGCTTGACATGATTGTAGAAAAAAAACCTTGGACCCCATTCTTATTGTCTGCCAAATATGCAGCGGATTGAACAATTAAGGAGAAATTCCTGAGATCAAACGGCGAGTATAGCCTGTACGGAGACTTAAAATTTACACAGTACAAGGGATGTAAGCAGCCGCGTTATATTTCTGTTGCATGTATTTCTTGTTTTCTATTTTGTCTGTATCTACGATAGCGTGTGAACTACTTATGAATGTTAGAACTGTGGAAATTACTGTCATCAAATTTTTACCGAATAAATGTACGTGTTACTGATTTCGTTATTTCTTCATTTATAAAGATTTTATCAATCAAATCAAACAGTCAAACATAATAGAAAACGACACGAAAAAAAATCTCAACACTGAAATACATGGGTAAAATGCATCAGTCATTGTTTTAGGACTTCCCCTAATTGTTGTTAACCGCATCCGAGATCCACAACTCAAAATTCTATTTTCGATTTATTTAAGACGAAAATCAAGCTCGGGTCTTTTCAACCCCCTCCAGACACAAACACGCATCAATATTTCAAATGACCTCGCACTGTTACCAAACCTGAATAGTCAGACATCTTACACGTTGTTTTACATTTCATACAAAAACGTAGCTCCTCTTCCGGGCGAAAACGCCCCAAATTCAAAGACAAATTCGGGAATTATTTCGCGTCAGCCATGTTTTGAGATACCTGCAAAGGTTGTGTGTTCGAATCTCGCCGGAGCCCAGATTTGCTCTTTCTCTCTATTACTTTCTCTCCTTTTTGTTTCTTTTTCTAACTAAAATATTCAACATAAAAGGGTTGTTGGACTGTAGTACAAGTCGAAAAACACTCTTCAATTAAGATTTAGACAAAAACAGTTTTTTATTATTAGGGTCTTCCGTCTTCAGCGGAACACCCTTCTATTCTTATTGATATTAGGGTCTTCCGTTTACAAAGGAAGACCCTCTTTTTTTCTTTGGTTTCTTTTTATTACAGGTCATTAGACCTGTTATTAGGTCAAAAGATCTCTTATTTAATAGCGAGCGCAGCGAGGCGGCGCGAAGCGCCGCTCGCGTAGCGAGCTCCATAGACAACGTGTACGAACGGAGGAAATTCGAGTTTAAATCTGCACATTGTTCAAGAAAATTTTATGAGGCCACGTGAAAACGTTCTACTATCCCAGTGATCCTTTGCGGTGCATAGCAACATGGTGGAACAGAAAGTGTTTCTACGGAAAATTCTTACCTCTACATCGCATACATCATTTTCATTTAACAATAAAAAAAATCCTTCTAAAACATTACAGTAAACAACACATAAGCTTACGTAAAAAAACTGAACTTTTGCTGACATATGACGTCATTTCCTTCTCAGAATTTGTCCGACAATTTACGAAAACTGTCGAGCGCAAAAGAATGTTAACTATGACGTCACAAAGATCTCGCGTTTTAATTTCCCGCGATACATTTAGAGGTGGATCAAGCATGTGTACTGGATCATGTAGGAAGTACTCAGTATCACTGTTAACGGTGACTCTTTGGCTGATTAGTTTTGTTTTGATGATTTTTTTTTTGCTTAGTAAATACACATGCAGGTTCCATGCTAAATGTATTGTTATGTTGATCCAATCATATATGCATAGAAAAGTCTAATCATTATTAGATCTACGTGCAGCCACGTCATTTTGTAATGAATAGATAAATGAAAAGAATTAAACTGTTGAAATATCTACCGGTACATGTATTTGTTATATAGTTATATGTGGTCAAATAATATTGGATATCACACACTAAGAAAGGGGTGAGGGCACATGTCTACAACGCTTATATAGCGTACAAAAATTAAAAAGATTTAAAACAAAATTAATGTCACTGAGGAAAATAATTAAAACACGGGTTACAACAAGGAACAAAATGAGAAATAACAAACAAAATTTATTTTTACTGATTTTAATGATCATTAATAAAAGGTAAAGAAAAGATAAAACATAATTGTATCTACATTAGAAAAAAAACGGCGTTGTGTTTATCAAAATATTTTAATACAATGTAAGTCTGTTTAACATTTTATTAATGCTCAGTGGTAGTTTGTTTAAGTGTATAAGACTAGGAAGGGGCCATTGGAATAAAAGTTTGATAATTTCGGGTTCCTTGCGGTGGTAAAAGTTTTCGAGACAAAGCCAAAGTTTTTTGGTTAGGGCAAGTCCACGGGTTGCATTTAACAATGATGACAGATGTGTGGTTCCTTCTGCGCTCGCCCCAACGGTCACACCGTAAAACATATTATGATATAAAATGGGGCTGGTCCTTCAAATTAAGAATCCAACGGGGTCTATAATCCTTCATCCATCGCTCTTTTAGATCACATCTGCATTTCTTGATATGTTTCGTTGATGAAGATAAAAGGCAAGGTCATTTCCTCTTCTAAAAATCGGACGGAAGACCTCCTCGTTGCTCGCAACGAGATCGTGTCTAGTTATTATTATTAGGGTCTTCCGTCTTCAGCGGAAGACCCTTCTATTATTCTTCGGTTTCTTTTTCAATTCTATTATTATTAGGGTCTTCCGTCTTCAGCGGAAGACCCTTCTATTATTGTAATGTTTCTTTTTCACTTTTCTTATTAAGGTCTTCCGTTTCCAACGGAAGACCTTATTGTTATTGCTTTGTTTCTTTTTCCCTATTATTAGGGTCTTCCGTTTTCAACGGAAGACCCTCTTGTTATTCTATTGTTTTTTTTTATTATTATTATTCTTCTTGTTTTTCCTTCTGGCTTCATTTTTGCTTTATATCTCAAAAACTATTCAACCGATTTGCAAGAAATTTTCAGGGATTATGTTAAATACTTGTCCCTTGAAGATTTTAAACTTTCAGTCATTAAGTCACTTCCGTTTTCTAGTTACGTCATTTTTAAAAATTTCAAAAAGTGATTTTGTCCAGGACTTTTCTCGTAAACGGTTGTTTATAAAGACTTGAAATTCTCTGTGATTGTAAATCTGCGGATTTACTTATGGCAAATTTACAAAAAAAGTTATTTTGTCACTTCCGGTCGAAACCGGAAGTGATTCTAATTTTTCGGAATTTTCATTTTTTTGAGCGAATAATAAGATTATATGCATGTTGTAGAGTTTGCAAAGCTAAATGCAAAACTTAAATTCGTTTTCAAATCGGATGATGCATTTAAGAGATATCGGGGTTTAAAAATTGATCTTTCCGGAAATTTTGATTCCGTGTTTTTGGTTTTAAAAATAGTGCAAATTTCACACTGAAAGTAATTTCTACTGAAAACAATTCGTACTGATAATTAAACTATATATAAAACACAAAATTATATGCATATTGTAGAGTTTGCAAAGCTTAATACAAAACTGAAATTCGTTTTCAAGTCGGATGATGCATTGCAGAGATATCGGGGTTTAAATATTGATTTTTCCGGAAATTTTGATTCCGTGTTCTTGGTTTAAAAAATAGTGTAAAATTCACACTGAAAGTAACTCCTGCTGAAAACAATTCGTGCAGGTCATAAAACCGGACTCTGTTTTTTAATAGTTAATTAAAGTGTTTATCGATACAATTTCGTTATTTCGATCGATAATTACGTTGTTAGTTTTTATTAGTCTTATTAGTTTTAATCGAAATAATTATCGTACGATTCCCCATTTCAACTCGCCATGTTTTGACTGCGAACAAACAGCTGATAGCGGTGTGTACATTTTTAAAAGAAGCATGGCCTGCAAGACGTCAATAGTGGAAATTTCAGCTCTACTAACGTATGACAGATTATAAAGGTATGTTTCAATACAGGATATGTCGTATTGACTTTTTCTTTTCAAAGTATTTGCACTTTTCAATCTAATCCGAGATTCCTCTGACTCTTACCTCCGCTTTTGAAGTACGTCACAATATAAAAGCGGGCGTTAGAGTCAGCGGAATCTCGGAATATTATCTGTCCAGTGTATTTTCACGGTAGCTGCAGAACTGTAGCTCTCCGGGAAAAAAATATTGACAGACCGGAGAGCTACAGGGCCACCCATTGAAAAAATTGTACATGTATATTTATTGCGCAGAAAAACGTGCGCTAGTTTTGGACTGATTTACCTTATTTATACGCAAATTCTGTGAAAACATTAGTACCATTAAATTCTTCATGCAATTTACTACTGATATCGACTCTTTATTTGCCTCAGACTTTCTCCGAAACACGCTACCGACCTCGGAAAATCAAGTATGTTGAATTTACATCGAGATCGAGAGTCGCCATTTTTACATGTAAACAAAATGGACCACGTGAATTTACGGGACTGGTGATGGTGTTTAAAAGACTATCCGAGGCAAGTGAAGAGAGGATATCAGTAGTAAATTGCATGAAGAATTTAAAATTAAAAGCGATGGGAGTCCTAAGGTACACAAGAATAGAATGTTGTAATTAGAGTGCATGTTTGCATGATGATAACTTTACCCTAAATATTTAAATATAGCAGATCTTTACCATATCGCCTTCACTTAATTTTTAAATTAAAAAACTCATGCTTGTATTTAATTAAATAAATATATTTGACAAAGTAAATATTCAATCTAATTAAAATTAGACCTTTTGTCTCGCTCTCTGTTATATATGGTTATTGCTTGTGTAACAGGCATGTAAAACAGAGTGCGAGATGAAAAGTCTCAAATTTCAAATTATATCAAGCTCAGAATTTAGGTCAATGTTCCATGATATCTATTAAACAGTCTTCTCAAGATATAAGTATTTCACAGAATCATTGTAATTTGAGAGATTAGATTATCTTTTATACATATTGATTCATTTTAGGTAAGCTTTACATGCATATCACATCTACATAGCATGTAAATAATTTTTACTGCATGTGCCTCAGATCTCTCTCTCTCTCTCTCTCTCTCTCTCTCTTTTTTAATCTTGGCAAAGACTGAAACTGTCAGAGGGCAACTTAATTTTGTGACAAAAATATCTCGATCTTGTAAAAGAAATCCAAAGTGCATTGAATTTTAAAATGAGCATGTATTATTAATCCCTCATTTTTATGCGCATTATACATAGTATTGTTTTTAAAACATGTAATTCGTAAGAAAAAAAAACCCTCGCTAAATTTATTCGCAATAAACCCCAGTAGAATTGACAAAACATGGTATACACGTACCAGAAGCTTATACATGTACTTTGACACTGCATGTTTGGATTGGTAATATTCCTTTGTAGTTTATGAATTGAAATATTGCTGTCGCACTTCAAGTAAAACAAACTCTCTCTCTCACTCCTGCTCTCGCTCTCTCCCAATCTGATATGTCTATACCCAAGAAATTATTTTAATGGTATGATATTATGACTTGATATGCACATTTTTGTTTTTGTACTGGCTAAATGTTAATGTCATATACCGGTATTTGGATATGTCATACTTATAACACTGCATGGTCAGTGTACTTTTTTCAAAAATATTATGTATATGTTAATGTAAACACAGCTATTACAAGTACATGTATGTTAACACAGCTAATTTTTTTTTTTCATTTCAGCTTAAAGCAGACTCTTGTTACCACATGGCTTTTACCTGTTGATTCTTGTGGTTTCAGCTCTTGAGGTTAACCTGTCACCTCTACCCACATGCATATTCCCTGTGTTCTACAGACTATCTACCGGTAATTCAAATTAAATCGGATAATGCATGAACAATAATGGAACTTTAAGAAAGCATCATGTCCTATTGTGGTTTGTTCATGTTTGATAAGAAATTATGAAAAACAAAATTAAGGCTGTTTAAAGAAATATAATTGTTGTGAAAATTTGTTTTTCAATAAAAGTATGCAATTATATTTCCTTCATTTTTTATTTTATAAAGATATTTAGATGTGTTTACATAGTTGAAAAATCACCCAACTCTTTCCAGTTTTCTCCATTAAGATTACATGTAGGATGTGTAAATGTACATTTGACTTTTGAATAACACCAGCAATGATTATTACTTTTGAAATGAGCAAGAAACAATCTATTTTCATCCTTTTAAGGTATATATGCATAAAAAAAGTAGAAAAAAACATGTCAAATTTGAACATTTTTAATGGAATTCTCCTCCGCCTCCAGCTACCCGGGTGTGTTTGAATTTAATTTTATTTAAGGCTGATGTTGAACTTGTTGATCTTACTGTTTTATCATGGTTAAAAAGAGACAAGAAACCAGAATAGATTAGATTTTTAATAAATATGATTGTTAGCTTACTTTTTTTCATGGAAAAAAGAAATCACATGCAGGAATACTTGTCTATTTATTTATTAAAATGCTACAAATCATTCAAGAAACATAAAAAGATCAAATTTTAGTATCATTGATGATTGTTTTCAAACATGTGTGAGAAATGACTCATAGAAATTGCCACAAGTTTCAGAAAATTAGGCAAAAGATTTCAAACCATGACTTTTTATGAAAATCAAAAGATAGGGGGTGGGTATACATGTAAGGGCATTTCTAAGTTATGTGAAGCTTTTATCAAGATAATATCATGTAGATGTATGTTGTATTGAATAAGGTTTCTTATTAAAGGTGGTTGAACAACAATTGACCTCTAAAAGGTCAGGTAAAGATGTTTTACTATGGAGAACCCTGTAAACCTGTGTTGAGTAAAAGAACTTGGAAATGGTGGGTTCACTTAAATGGCCATATGTTTATTAAACCTCAATGGAATTGTCAATATGTGGTATACTTTTTTCTCAGAATTGCATTAGCTTTCTTATTCTAAGACAAAGACATCTGTTCATAAAATGTACTAAGTTAAAGGTAGCAAGGGACGATTCGGATAAAGTACCCGTTAATATTTTTGTAAAATTAAGGTACATCACTACACCTAGACTTATATTTTTTAAGACACTACTTCACAAGATGGCGATTTAAATGTTTTGTTGAACACTTAATATCGTTCGATTGGGTTGTATACCGTCATAGCTAAATGGTTAAAGTATTGGGTTTCTAAACCGTTTGAGTTTTAGTCCGCCTGGAGCTTTTGTTACTGTTTATTGAATTAAATTTTTGAAAATGTAATTGTTCATCCAAATTTGCACATTTTTTGCCTTTTTGACTTAAACACTTCTTATCAATTATGATATCTATCATAATCAAGTAATTTTCTGCTGATTTGAGAAAATATTTCAAGGTGTTTTGAGCCACCTTAAGAGATGCTGTACTTGAAGGCTTATGAGTGTTGCTAAGATTCATAAAATGAATTTTAATGATCATCATTAGAGGGATCTCCCTTGTTGGAATTGGTATGCAATATGAAAACCCCTAATGTTTAATACGTATATGAGAATTGAATGGTGAAACTTGCGGCTAAGACTGTTGTGTTGACTTTACACTGTGAAATTGCAAGTTACAAATGGGAGGTTATATAACTCGAAATTTATGTGGATGGGACATTATATACCTATTCACTGGGTATGAGGATGATAGCAAGTTTATTGTCCTCCAAGACAGCCACTATTTCATGGGGGAAGCCAAGTGAAATAGTTGCTGTTGAGGGGGACAATTAACTGTCTGTCATCCTCACACAACACAACAGTCTTAGTCTGTCTTTCTGTCAGTAAATAGATATAGATATATTAATTATTATCCTGAAGAAAACTTAATTTGTTGGCCATGCAGAATTTCTTGATGATAAACAAATTAGAATTATCGGACTTTGAATTTAATGCTGTGATCGGATTATACCAGAGGTGTTCCGAGTTTAAAAAAGGGAAATCGAATGCTGCCGGTGAATACTTTCGTTGACTATTCACCATGGACAGATAGCATAGAAACTATTTCACAGTTAGATGGAATAGCATGTTTATTCATTGTAATTTTACATAGGAAATATTCACAGAAATATAATAATCTTTACATTGCTAAGTTTCTGACATTTGATGGTGCAACAAGCACACAGTTTGGAAGGTCAAAGGTGACATCTTTTGTATCTGACTCCTTTTCGGCTTTATAACTCAAAAAGTTTATAACCGATTGAAATGAAACTTTGAGAGATTATGTGCAACTATTATGCCTCTAATATAAGATCCTAAAGTTTCTTTGAAAACGACCTTTCCGTTTTTACGTTACGTCATTTAAAAAAAAAATTTGAAAAGTCATTTTGTCCGCAGCGTTTCTAAAAACGCTTTAAGATAGAGGCTTGAAATTTTCAATGGTTATGATTTTGTCGTTTTACCTCTGTAATAAGGCTCGAAATGAAAATCTGTCACTTCCGGTCAAAACCGGAAGTGAATCAAATTTTTCGAAAAATTGAATTTTTTGATCAAGTCAAAAATGAATATCTGTTTTGTAGAGCTTATTCAGCTTAATCTAACACTGAAAGCCGTTTTCAAATCGGACGATGCATTAGAGATATCGGGGTTTAAAAATTGATTTTTCCAGAAATTTTGATTCCGCGTCCTTGGTTTAAAAAATAGCGTAATGTTCAAAGTAAAATTAACTCGTACCAAAAATAATTGCTAAGTCGCACCTGAACACATTCGGATTTTTTTGTTCAGTCGTTCTTAAAATCGGAAAGGTTTTTGTTAAGTCGTACTTAAAATCATTCGTATTTTGTTAAGTCGTACCAGGAATATTCGATTTTTTTCATATTTTATATTAGTTACTCTTGTTATTGGTTAAAGAGCTCTGCTTCTTACAGGAACTTCCAGCTTTACTTCCGACATTAACGAAAGACCCACTCGTTGCTTTGCAACGAGCTTTGCTCTAGTTATTCTTGTTTTTTTTTCTTACGCATTTTTGTGCAGGCGATTTCTCGGAGATGGCTCAATCGATTTTCATAAAACTTTCAGATCCGATAGATATTTATTTGAACTAAAAACTTATTTTTTATTTTGATGACGTCACTTCCGTTCTTGAGATAATGACGTTTAAGCGATTTTCAGAAGGTCGGCTTGTCCAGGGATCTCCTCCTAAACGGTAAACGATATTGAGTTCAAACTTTCAGGGATTGTAGACAAGATATTGTAGATGTGCTTTTTGGCCTTCATATTTGTCATGCTCAAACGGCGTTAAAGCTCGCCTGGTCCCAAAAATCGAGACAAAAAAAAACGTCGTAATTTTTCATGGATTTCTTAGTTTATCTCTTTTCTGAAAAATATTTTGTTAACACATGTAATGCAAAAAAAGTTTATATTTACAAGACCTTTCATTTGATATCAAGAAAAAGGGGCTGGTCCTTAAAATTAGGGAACCAAAGGGCTCTAAAGTTTTTCATCTGTAGCCCTTTACTGAGGGATATTTTTTGAAAAATTATAGAAGCAAACATGTTTATTTTACAGTTATGTATCCAAGGAATGTAATGATTTTATTATGTGTTACGTAATTAGGGGTTTTTAGGGGCCAAAAGTCCAAAATTTTGATCACATATATCTCAGAAAGGAAAAATATTTTTAAATGCAGTATAGAAGAAAAGATGCTTAGAATGATGTACTAAATAATATGCTATTTTCAAAATTTCGTTAAACGGCCCCTATAAGGAGTTAAGGGATCGGCCCCTAAAATGTTCGTTCCCATATATCTCAAGAACGGTAACGAATTTATTAACAGTTGTTGAACAAAATGGGGTGGGATTTAAATGACCTTTTATTTGATATCAAGAAAAAGGGGCTGTCTTCTAAAATAAGGGGACCAAAGGGCTCTAAAGTCTTTTATCTGTAGCCCTTTACTGAGGGATATTTTGTGAACGGTTATAGAAGCAAATATGTTTATTTTACAGTTATGTATCCAATCAATGTAATGATTTTATTATGTGTTACATAATAAGGGGTATTTAGGGGCCAACATTATAGAACGTTGATCACCAATATCTCAGAAAGGAAAAATATTTTGAAATGCAGTAAAGAAGAAAAGATACTCAGAATGATGTACTAAATAATATGCAAATTTCAAAATTTTGTTAAACGGCCCCTATAAGGAGTTTAGGAATCAGCCCCTTAAACCTTCTTTCCCACGTATCTCAAGATCAGTAACGAATTTCTAAACAGTTGTTGAACAAAATGTGTTGAAATTTTAATGACCTTTTTTTTGATATCAAAAAAGGGGCTGGCCCATCAAATTAAGGAACTGAAGGGCTCTAAAAAAATTCATTTGTAGCTCTTTACTGAGGGAAATTAAATGAAAGGCTATAGCAGCAAATCTGTTTATCTTACAGTTCTGTATCCAAGTAATGTAATGATTTATTCATGTGTTATTGAATAAGGATTTTTTAGGGGTCAAGAGTCCAAAAACTATGACCACCTATATCTCAAAAAGGAAAATATTTGAAATGCAGTGTAGAAGAAAAGATGCTCAAAAAGATGTACTTTGCAACCTTTAAAATTTGGTTCAGTGGCTCCAATAAGGAAAAAAAAGCTTTTTTTCTCAGATATCTCAAGAACGGTGACGAATTTCTAAACACTTGTTGAACAAAGCTCTTATCCCTGAAACAAAATAGTATCTGGCCCTTAGAATGTATACCCCGTTTTTCTATTCTAAATCATGTTTAGCTGTTAAATAGCAAAATCAAGATCGAACATATATCTCAAATTCTTAAATCAGACGGAAGACCTCCTCGTTGCTCGCAACGAGATCGTGTCTAGTTAAGGTCTTCCGTTTCCAACGGAAGACCTTCTTGTTATTCTTCGGTTTCTTTTTCCCTATTATTAGGGTCTTCCGTCTTCAGCGGAAGACCCTTCTATTATTCTATTGTTTCTTTTTCACTTTTCTTATTGTTATTATTATTATTATTCTTTTTTTTTCTTACCGATTTTGTGCAGACGATTTCTCGGAGATGGATGGTTCGATTCCGCTCAAATTTTCAATATAAACGTGTTTTTATCTAAAGCTGATACATTTTTTTTCATTTCTGAAAAAACACTTCCGGTCAAAAGTTATCGTCCGTTTACGATTTCAAAAAGTCAATTTTGTTGGTCGGGTTTCTCAAAAACGAGTAAAAATAAAATGCTGAAATTTTCAGAGATGATAGATCTAGCGTTTTTCTGGTGCACCTCGGTCAAGAGAATATCCGCCGTTACTTCCGGTCGTCACCGGAAGGAAATTTGAAAAATTGAATTTTTCGACTTTTTTATTTTTTAATATTTTTTTTTTGAAATTTTAACACCTTATAGTGACCCTTTTACTGATTAAGAATATGTAATTAGTTTTGAAATTGATCAAGGCATTCTGGAGAAATTAAGCGTCAAAGTTCTGAAGCGGAGTCCGAGTAGCTCAGTCGTTATAGTCGTGGACATGGCCAAGGCGACCCGGGTTCAAGCCTCGAGTGCCGCAAAATTTTTTTTCTCTTTTTTTCGCTTAGATCTACGATTTTATCAGTTTAATCTTATCTATTCAAAATTTGGACGGAAGACCCACTCGTTGCTCGCAACGAGATCGAATCTAGTTATTATTATTTTTTTTCTTCCTTTTTTTGTGCACGCGATTTCTCAGAAACGGCTCGGCCGATCTCAATCAAATTTTAGGATGTGATAGATAGTGGTCTGAACTTGATTGGAAATTTTTTGTATTGATGACGTCACATCCGTTTTTGAGATATTGAGATTTTTCTAATTTTTATATGGGTATTTTGTCTTCTGTTGTTCTTCTAAACTATAAGAGATATTAAGCTCAAATTTCTACGGTTGGTCAAGGAAAGATTGAAGTTTTGCATGATTGTTGTTTTGTATGTTTATCACTACTGGCGCCAAAGCTCGCTATGGCTCGAAAATTGACATTAAAAAAGCGTCGTGAATTTTTGTGCTTTTCTCTTCTTATCTCTTTTCTGGAAAATATTTTGTTATAACATGTAATGTAAAAAAAGTTTATATTTACAAGATCTTTTTGCTTATATCAAGAAAAAGGGGCTGGCCCCTCAAATAAGGCACCTAGAGGGATCTAAAGTCTTTTACCCATAACTCTTTACCAAGGAATATTTTATAATAAATTATAGAAGCAAATATGTTTATCTCACAGATATGAAGCCAAGCAGTATAACGATTTTCTCATATGTTACGTAATTAGGGATTTTTAGGGGTCAGAAGTCCAAAACTTTGACCACCTATATCTCAAAACGGAAAAATATTTTGAAATGCAGTATAAAAGAAAAGATGCTCAAAATGATGTACTTAACACCATGCAACCTAAAAAATTTGGTTCAGCGGCCCCAATAAGGAGATAAGGGACCGGCCCCTAAAACATTCTTTCTGAGATATCTCAAGAATGGTAACGAATTTCTGAACACTTGTTGAACAAACTGTCTTTATAATTAAATGACCTTTCATTTGATACCAAGAAAAAGGGGCTGGCCCCTCATATTAGGGACCTAGAGTGCTCTAAAGTCTTTTTACTATAGTTCTTTACCGAGGGATATTTTGTAATAAATTATAGAAGCAAATATGTTTATCTTACAGTTATGAAGCCAAGCAGTATAACGATTTTGTCATATGTTACGTAATTAGGGATTTTTAGGGGTCAGAAGTCCAAAACTTTGACCACCTATATCTCAAAACGGAAAAATATTTTGAAATGCAGTATAAAAGAAAAGATGCTCAAAATGATGTCCTTAACAACATGCAACCTAAAAAATTTGGTTCAGCGGCCCCAATAAGGAGATAAGGGACCGGCCCCTAAAACACTCTTTCTGAGATATCTCAAGAATGGTGACGAATTTCTGAACACTTGTTGAACAAAATGTCTTTATAATCAAATGACCTTTCATCTGATACCAAGAAAAAGGGGCTGGCCCCTAACGGTAGGGACCTAGAGGGCTCTAAAGTCTTTTTCCTATAGTTCTTTACCGAGGGGTA
>NC_047568.1:107936-132936 GCF_902806645.1 Magallana gigas | reverse complement strand
TTTTCTTTTTTTTTCCAACCAATTTTGTGTACGCGATTTCTCAAAAACTACTCCACCGATTAACATGAAACTTTCAGGTCTTATAGATAATGATCTGAACCTTATTGGAAATTTTTTTTAATGATGACGTCACTTCCGGTTTTGAGTTATTTACAATTTAACGATTTTCAGAGGATCGGCTTGTCCAAGGGTAATCTCCTAAACGAATTAAGATATTGAGTTCAAAATTTCGGGGATTGTAGACAAAAGGTTGTAGATCTGACATGTGGTATATATATTTTCCTGTGACCAAAAGCGCCGAAGCTCGCCCGAGCTCGAAAATAACCGTGAAAAAAGTGTCGTGATTTTTCGTGGTTTTATTTCAATATATCTTTCCTCGATTGTATTTTGTTATAACATGTAGAACAAAAAATCTTTATAAAGTCAAGAGCTTTTATGTGACATTAAGAAAAAGGGGCTGGACCTTCAAATAAGGGGCTGAAGGGGCTCTAAAGTCTTTTAATGATAACTTTTCACTGTGAAATATTTTGTGATACATTATAGAAGCAATTATGTTCATTCTAACGTTATCCACCTACACATGACAATCATTTACTCCTATGTTACGTAATTAGGGATTTTAAGGGGCCAGAAGTCCAAAACTTTGATGCTAAATATCTCAAAATAGAGGAAAATGTTGGAAAGCAATATTGAACAAAAGATGCTCAAAATATTGAGCTTAACTATCTGCAACCATAATTTCTTTGTTATGCAGTCCCTAAAAGGAGTTACAGGGTCGGCCCCTAAAACGACCTTCTCAAGATATCTCGAGAACGGTACACAATTTGTAAACACTTGTTGAACAAAATGTGTTTGAATTGATTAGGGCTTTTATTTGAAATCATGAAAAAGGGGCTGGTCCTTTCAAATAAGGGGCTGAGGGAGCTCTAAAGTCTTTTAATGATAACTTTTTACCGTGAAATATTTTGTAATACGTTATAGAACCAATTATGTTCATTCTAACGTTATTCACCTACACATGGCAATCATTTACTCCTATGCTACATACTAGTAATTAGGGGATTTAAGGGGCCAGAAGTCCAAAAATTTGATGCTCAATATCAAAATGGAGGAAAATTTTGGAAAGCAATATTGAACAACAGATGCTCAAAATATTGAGCTTAACAATTTGCAACCAAAATTTCTTTCTTATGCGGTCCCTAAAAGGAGTTACAGGGTGCCCCCTAAAATGACCCTCTCAAAATATCTCGAGAACGGTACACAATTTGTAAACATTTGTTGAAAAAAAGTGTTTGAATTGATTAGAGCTTTTATTTGAAATCATGAAAAAGGGACTGGCCCTTCAAATAAGGGGCTGAGGGGGCACTAAATTCTTTTAATGATAACTTTTTACCGTGAAATATTTTGTGATACGTTATACAGGCAATTATGTTCATTCTAAGGTTATTTCCCTAAACATGGCAATCATTTCCTCATATATTACGTAATTAGGGATTTTAAGGGGCCAGAAGTCCAAAACTTTGATGCTCAATATCTCAAAATGGAGGAAAATTTTGAAAAGCAATATTGAACAAAAGATGCTCAAAAAAATGAGCTTAACAATAATCAACCATAATTTCTTTGTTATGCGGTCCCTAAAAGGAGTTACAGGGTCGGCCCCTGAAACGACCCTCTCAAGATATCTCGAGAACAGTACAAAATTTGTAAGCATTTGTTGAACAAAATGTGTTTGAATTGACAAGAACATTCTTATGAAATCAAGAAAAGGGGACTGGCCCTTCAAATAAGGGACTGAGGGGGCTCTAAAGTCTTTTAATGATAAATTTTTTCTGTGAAATATTTTGTGATACGTTATAGAGCCAATTATGTTCATTCTAAGGTTATTTCCCTAAACATGGCAATCATTTCCTTATATGTTATGTAATTGGGGATTTTAAGGGGCCAGAATTTTCAACACTTTGATCTTCAATATCTCAAAATAGAGGAAAAATTCTGGAAAGCAGTATTTAACAAAAGATGCTCAAAATAATGTGCTTGACAATGTACAACCATATATTGTTTGTTATCTGGACCCTAAAAGGAGTTTTAGGACCGGATATCAAAACGATTTTTCCCAGATATCTCAAAAACGGTAACCAATTTCTAAATTAGCGGTATACGAAAATACCTTTTAACTTAAATGAATGAAAAGGAGCTGATCCCTCAAATTAGGGACACCAGAGGGATTGATAGTTTTTCACCCATTACACTCATAGATTCCGCCTCCTTTTTCGGATAAGTTTCGTTGACGAAGATCAAGAGTAAGGTCATTCCTTATTCTAAAAATCGGACGGAAGACCTCCTCGTTGCTCGCAACGAGATCGTCTCTAGTTAGGGTCTTCCGTCTTCAGCGGAAGACCCTTCTATTATTGTAATGTTTCTTTTTCACTTTTCTTATTATTATTATTATTATTCTTTTTTTGTCTTACAAATTTTGTGCAGGCGATTTCTCGGAGAGGACTGGTTCGATTTTCTTCAAATTTTCAGGGCTGATGCCTAGTCATATGAATTTTATACCGCCGGAACAAATTTTAAAAATTCACTTCCGGTCAGAAGTTATCGTCGTTTTACGATTTTTAAAAGCCAATTTTGTCGGCGATGTTTCTCAAAAACGAGTAAAGATAGAGAACTGAAATTTTCAGAGATGATAGATCTAGCAATATCCTCGTGAACCTCGGTCAAGAGAATGTTGGCCGTCACTTCCGGTCGTCACCGGAAGCAAATTTAAAAAATGAAAATTTTCAACTTTTTGTTTTGATATATTTTTTCCAATTAGATGAAAGTGACCCTTTTCCTGATTCAGAATATGTAATTTGTTTTAAAATCGATCAAGGCATTCTCGAGAAATTAAGCGTCAAAGTTCTGAAGCGGAGTCCGAGTAGCTCAGTCGATATAGTCGTGGACATGGCCCAGGCGACCCGGGTTCAATCCTCGAGTGCCGCAAAAAATGTTTTCATTTTTTTCGCTTAGATCAACGATTTTATCTTTGAATTGATAAGTTTAATCTTAGCTCAGTCGATAGAGTCGTGGACATGGCCCAGGCGACCCGGGTTCAAGCCTCGAGTGCCGCAAATTTTTTTTACGATTTTTCGCTTAGATCTACGTTTTTATCTTTGAATTGATAAGTTTGATGTAATCTATTCAAAAATCGAACGGAAGACCCACTCGTTGCTCGCAACGAGATCGAATCTAGTTATTATTATTATTCTTTTTTTGTCTTACAAATTTTGTGCAGGCGATTTCTCGGAGATAACTTGTTCGATTTCCTTCAAATTTGTAGATCTGATGCCTAGTCATATGAATTTTATACCGCCGAAACAATTTTTAAAAATTCACTTCCGATCGGAAGTTATCGTCGTTTTACGATTTTTAAAAGTCAATTTTGTCGGCGATGTTTCTCAAAAACGAGTAAAGATAGAGAACTGAAATTTTCAGAGATGATAGATCTAGCAATATCCAAGTGTACCTCGGTCAAGAGAATGTTGGCCGTCACTTCCGCTCGTCACCGGAAGCAGATTTAAAAAATGAAAATTTTCAACTTTTTGTTTTAATATATTTTTTCCAATTAGATGATAGTGACCCTTTTACTGATTCAGAATATGTAATTTGTTTAAAAATTGATCAAGGCGTTCTCGAGAAATTAAGCGTCAAAGTCCTGAAGCGAGAGTCCGAGTAGCTCAGTCGATAGAGTCGTGGACATGGCCCAGGCGACCCGGGTTCAAGTCTCGAGTGCCGCAAATTTTTTTTCACTATTTTTCTCTTAGATCTACGGTTTTACATTTGAATAGATAAGTTTTATGTATTCTATTCAAAAATCGGGCGGAAGACCCACTCGTTGCTCGCAACGAGATCGAATCTAGTTAGGGTCTTCCGTCTTCAGCGGAAGACCCTTCTATTATTCTTCGGTTTCTTTTTCACTTTTCTTATTATTATTATTAGGGTCTTCCGTCTTCAGCGGAAGACCCTTCTATTATTCTATTGTTTCTTTTTCACTTTTCTTATTATTCTTTTTTTTTTTCTTACAAATTTTGTGCAGGCGATTTCTCAGAGATGGCTCGCTCGATTTACGTTAAATTTTCAGGGATGATGCCACGTCATCTGAAGTTTGTACCGCCGCGACAAGTTTTAAAAATCTACCTCCGGTCGGAAGTTATTGTCCATTTACGATTTTAAAAAGTCAATTTTGTTGGTCGGGTTTCTCAAAAACGAGTAAAAATAGAGAACTGAAATTTTTAGAGATGATAGATCTAGCGTTTTTCCGGTGCACCTTGGTATAGAGAATGTCCGCCGTCACTTCCGGTCGTCACCGGAAGGATATTTCAAAAATTGAATTTTTCGACTTTTTTATTTTTTTAATTTTTCTTTGAAATTTTTACACCTTATAGTGACCCTTTTACTGATTAAAAATATGTAATTAGTTTTAAAATCGATCAAGGCATTCTCGAGAAATTAAGCGTCAAAGTTCTGAAGCGGAGTCCGAGTAGCTCAGTCGTTATAGTCGTGGACATGGCCCAGGCGACCCGGGTTCAAGCCTCGAGTGCCGCAAATTTTTTTATTATTTTTTTTTGCTTAGATCTACGATTTTATCTTTGAATTGATAAGTTTAATCTTATCTATTCAAAAATTGGACGGGAGACCCACTCGTTGCTCGCAACGAGATCGAATCTAGTTATTATTAGGGTCTTCCGTCTTCAGCGGAAGACCCTTCTATTATTGTAATGTTTCTTTTTCACTTTTCTTATTATTCTTTTTTTGTCTTACAAATTTTGTGCAGGCGATTTCTCGAAGATGACTCGTTCAATTTCCTTCAAATTTTCAGGGCTGATGCCTAGTCATATGAATTTTATACCGCCGGAACACTTTTTTAAAATTCACTTCCGGTCGGAAGTTATCGTCGTTATACGATTTTTAAAAGTCACTTTTGTCGGCGATGTTTCTCAAAAACGAGTAGAGATGGAGAACAGAAATTTTCAGAGATGATAGATCTAGCAATATCCTCGTGTACCTCGGTCAAGAGAATGGTGACCGTCGCTTCCGGTCGTCACCGGAAGCAAATTTAAAAAATGAAAATTTTCAACTTTTTGTTTTAATATATTTTTTCCAATAAGATGATAGTGACCCTTTCACTGATTCAGAATATGTATTTTGTTTTAAAATCGATCAAGGCATTCTCGAGAAACTAAGTGTCAAAGTTCTGAAGCGAGAGTCTGAGTAGCTCAGTCAATAGAGTCGTGGACATGGCCCAGGCGACCCGGGTTCAAGCCCCGAGTGCCGAAAATTTTTTTAAACTACTTTTTGCTTTGATTAGATTTTTTTATCTTTAAAATGATGGATTCTGTTCTTTTCCGTTTTGATTTTGTAAAGAAATTACAATAATAGCGCTTTCCCCAGTATTTGTGTATTGAGATCCATAGCTATGTATTCATACTGAAATAAAGTTAACATGTTGAAAAAAATTAATAGTTACATCTTTAAAACAACGCTTATACATTGTTCTTACATATGTATTTTATATAGAAATTGCATAATATGTGATATTTAGAATTTAATATTCTCCGTTTCATATAGAAGTCACTGACCGACACCCCCCCCCCCCCCATTCAAAAAATCATTTAGTTTTTCTGACCCGATTTTACTTGATCTTTGATCTTGGACCTTTAATTTCAACTTAATACCATTCTAGATTACTGTACTAAATACTAGTACAATTCGTTCAGTATTAACAGAGTTATGAACTTTTTGGCATTTGAGTTTCAATCGGCATGTTTGACGTGTACTTCACAAAAAAATTCTAACTCCCGAGCCCTTCACTCAATTCTAATGAAAATTCGTGAATATAAACCTCGGACCCCATTCTTATTGTCTGTCAAATATGCAGAGGATTGAACAATTAAGAAGAATCAAACGGCGCTTATAGCCTATACGCGGAAATAAAATTTACACACTACACGCACCGACCCCCCCCCCCTTATTCACAAAATCATTCAGTTTTTCTGGACTGATTTGACTTAATCTTTCAACTTGGACCTTTATTTTCAACCTAGTACCATTCTAGATTACTGTACTAATTACCAGACCTATTCGTTCACTTTTAAGAGAGTTATGAATTTTTGGACATTTGAGTTTCGATTGGCGTGCTTGACATGTACTGTAGAAAAAAATTCTAACTCCCGAGCCCTTCACACAATCCTAATGAAATTTTGTGTAAATATACCCCGGACCCCATTCTTATTATCTGCCAAATATGCAGCGGATTGAACAATTCAGAAGAAATTCCTGAGATCATGCGGCAAGTATAGCCTGTACGAGGATTTAAAATGTACACAGTACAAGGGATGTAAGCAGCCGCGTGATATTTCTGTTGCATGTATATTTCTTGTTTTCCGTTTAGTCTGTATCTACGATAGCGTGTGAACTACTTATGAATGTTAGAACTGTGGAAATTACTGTCATCAAATTTTTACCGAATAAAGTTACGTGTTTCTGATTTCGTTATTTCTACATTTATAATGATTTTATCAATCCTGTTGAAATAAAACAGTCAAACACAATAATAAACGACACGAAAAAAAATCTCAACACTGAAATACATGTGTAAAATGCATCAGTCATTGTTTTAGGACTTTACTTCCCCTAATTGTCGTTAACCGAATCCGAGATCCACACCTCAAAATTCTACTTTCGATTTATTTACGACGAAAATCAAGCTCGGGTCTTTTCACCCCCCTCCAGACAAAAACACGCATCAATATTTCAAATGACATCGCACTGTCACCAAACCTGTGTAGTCAGACATCTCACACATCGTTCCTCATCTCATACAAAAATTCAGCTCCTCTCCCGGGCGGAAACGCCCCAAATTCAAAGAGAAATTCGGGAATTATTTCGCGTCAGCCATGTTTTGACGTGAACCTTTGCTGAAATACTGTTATGACACCTGCAAAGGCCATGCCGGAGCCAAGATTTCTTCTTTCTCTCTATTTCTTTCTCTCCATTTTTTTTTTTTTTTTTTTTTTTTTTTTTTTTTTTTGATTTTCTTACTAAAATATTTAACATAAAGAGGTTGTTGGACTGTAGTACAAGTTGAAAACACTCGTACATTAAGATTTAGGCAAAAACAGTCTTTAATTATTAGGGTCTTCCGTCTTCAGCGGAAGACCCTTCTATTATTCTATTGTTTCTTTTTCACTTTTCTTATTCTTATTAGGGTCTTCCGTCTTCAGCGGAAGACCCTACTATTATTCTATTGTTTCTTTTTCAATTTTCGTATTATTATTAGGGTCTTCCGTCTTCAGCGGAAGACCCTTCTATTATTCTATTGTTTCTTTTTCACTTTTCTTATTATTCTTTTTTTTTTTCTTACAAATTTTGTGCAGGCGATTTCTCAGAGATGGCTTGCTCGATTTACGTTAAATTTTCAGGGATGATGCCACGTCATCTGAAGTTTGTACCGCCGCGACAAGTTTTAAAAATCTACCTCCGGTCGGAAGTTATTGTCCATTTACGATTTTAAAAAGTCAATTTTGTTGGTCGGGTTTCTCAAAAACGAGTAAAGATAGAGAACTGAAATTTTTAGAGATGATAGATCTAGCGTTTTTCCGGTGCACCTCGGTATAGAGAATGTCCGCCGTCACTTCCGGTCGTCACCGGAAGGATATTTCAAAAATTGAATTTTTCGACTTTTTTATTTTTTAATATTTTTCTTTGAAATTTTTACACCTTATAGTGACCCTTTTACTGATTAAAAATATGTAATTAGTTTTAAAATCGATCAAGGCATTCTCGAGAAATTAAGCGTCAAAGTTCTGAAGCAGAGTCCGAGTAGCTCAGTCGTTATAGTCGTGGACATGGCCCAGGCGACCCGGGTTCAAGCCTCGAGTGCCGCAAATTTTTTTATTATTTTTTTTTGCTTAGATCTACGATTTTATCTTTGAATTGATAAGTTTAATCTTATCTATTCAAAAATTGGACGGGAGACCCACTCGTTGCTCGCAACGAGATCGAATCTAGTTAGGGTCTTCCGTCTTCAGCGGAATTCTATTGTTTCTTTTTCACTTTTCTTATTAGGGTCTTCCGTCTTCAGCAGAAGACCCTTCTATTATTGTAATGTTTCTTTTTCACTTTTTTTTTTCTTTTTCTTTTCTTTACAATTTTTGTGCAGAAGATTTCTCGGAGATGGGTGGTCCGATTTTTGTCAATTTTCAGCATCGATCTATTATTATATAAACTTGATACGCTTTTTTTTTATTTTGTAAAAATCACTTCCGGTTCGGACTTATCCGCCATTTTGTCATTTTTTAAAAAGTTCTTGTCCACGTATCTCCTCAAAAACGAGCAAAGAAAGAACGCTGAAATTTTCAGGAATGATAGAGGACATGAACGTCTAGCCTCACGAGGAAAATCATTGTCCGGAAATTCCGAGTACGGAAGCTAGCTGGGGTCAAAATATAGGACACGTTTTTGACGAAAACGTCTTGTCCACGCATCTCCTCAAAAACGTCCAAAGATAGAAAGCTGAAATTTTCAGGAATGATAGAGGACATGAACGTCTAGCCTCACGAGGAAAATCATTGTCCGGAAATTCCGAGTACGGAAGCTAGCTGGGGTCAAAATATAGGACACGTTTTTGACGAAAACGTCTTGTCCACGCATCTCCTCAAAAACGTCCAAAGATAGAAAGCTGAAATTTTCAGGAATGATAGAGGACAAGAACGTCTAGCCTCACGAGGAAAATCATTGTCCGGAAATTCCGAGTACGGAAGCTAGCTGGAGTCAAAATATAGGACACGTTTTTGACGAAAACGTCTTGTCCACGCATCTCCTCAAAAACGTCCAAAGATAGAAAGCTGAAATTTTCAGGAATGATAGAGGACATGAACGTCTAGCCTCACGAGGAAAATCATTGTCCGGAAATTCCGAGTACGGAAGCTAGCTGGGGTCAAAATATAGGACACGTTTTTGACGAAAACGTCTTGTCCACGCATCTCCTCAAAAACGTCCAAAGATAGAAAGCTGAAATTTTCAGGAATGATAGAAGACATGAACGTCTAGCCTCACGAAGAAAATCATTGTCCGGAAATTCCGAGTACGGAAGCTAGCTGGGGTCAAAATATAGGACACGTTTTTGACGAAAACGTCTTGTCCACGCATCGCCTCAAAAACGTCCAAAGATAGAAAGCTGAAATTTTCAGGAATGATAGAGGACATGATCGTCTAGCCTCCCGAGGAAAATCATTGCCATGAAATTCCGAGTTCGGAAGCTAGCCGGGGTCAAGATATAGAACACACTTTCGATGAGTTTTCATTGTCCACACATCTATTTTAAAGCGAGAAAAAGATAGAAAGCTAAAAATTTCAGGAATGATAGAGGACATGATAGTCTAGCATCACGAGAAAAATCATTGTCTGGAAATTCCGAGTAGGGAAGCTAAATTTTAAAACTCATATTAAATGTGTTATAATGACCTCAAACTAATTTTAAAACATAATATCTAAGTTGCACTTTAATTCTACGTCTAATAAAATCTTTTTCCAATTGATGGGATGAAATTTAAATTTTTTGAAAATTTTAAATTTAATTAAATCGTATTAAAATGACCTCAGACTAATTTTAAAACATAATATTTAAGTTGCACTTACAATTTTGTGTCCAATGAAATTTTTCTCGAATTAATTTGATGAAATTTAATTTTTTTTAAAAATTTAAAATTTAATTAAATCGTGTTAAAATGATCTCAGACTAATTTTAAAACATAATATCCAAGTTGCACTTACAATTCTGCGTCTGATGACATCTTTTTCGAATTGATTGGATAAATTATAAATTTCTAAAAAAAATTAAATTTAATTAAATCTTAATAAATTGACCTGAGACTAATTTTTAAATGTAATATTGAAGTTGTGCTTACAATTTTGCCTCTAATGACCTCTTTCTCGAATTGATTGGATGATTTTTAATTTTTTTGAAAATTTTAAATTTAATTACAGTACCCGCAACGTTATTTTTTACAATCCTATCCTATCGTATCGTGTATCAATCCTATCGTATCGTGCGTGTATACTGTTCTATCGTGCGTTAATGCTATCCTATCGTGCGTGTATACTGTTCTATCGTGCGTTAATCCTATCCTATCGTGCGTGAATCCTATCAGGTTTATCGTTTAATTTCAACAATTCTTCCGTTTATCCTATTAAGTTAATCGTTTCGTGCCTTTTCATAAGCAAGTATATTTATTACTAAGTTGCAATCGTTCGGTCCGCCGTATACGAATATTTATCGAACAAGAATTGTAAAATCCTATCCAACATTCCGTCAGGATACTAATTTTTTAGATCAAAATTAACCAATATTATATGAAAATCATATCTGTTACATGAAACATTGAAAATGAAAAACGAAGTTCTTTGGAACAAGGTAACATATTTACCTGTAAATCGAATATATTAAATCGTACGCAGAGTGTATACCTGCGTAAACATTAACTTGTATGCAATATAATTTTGTTGCATCATATTTTACAGAAACAAAACTATTTATGATATAATTTATATTTAAGTAAAACCCGAGTTGTATTTTGAACCCGTTATTTTCCGTGTGATATTTGATTTCAGGCTGAAATGTTCTCTGCAATCAGCTAGGGTGTGTGGAAATGAAATCAATTTTAACAAATCGTACGCGGAATGTGTATCTGCGTAAATATTTATTTAACCTGTCTGTAATAATTCGTTTTTAATGCATTATTTTCTTATACAGAAAGAAATGTAGTTATGATAGATTTTATATTTACTCTATACAAGAGTTGGATTTATATAATAATTAAACCCGCTATTTTCCGAGTGATTTAATCTCGGGCTGAAATATTTGCGGCGATCGGCTATAGGGTGTTCGGTAATGAAAACAATTTTAACAAAACAGAAAATTTATTGATCATTAAAGCTCATAATTTTAGTTGAAAAAAAAAATAACTGGTCATTTTTATACATTCTATAAATGATGCAGCGATGATTAACAACTCGGCAATTGTTACTAAAAATAAATTCCACGTATATCTTTATTTGTACGTGTTCTCTCTCAAATTCTGTCATAATCAGTTTGTTTGTAAATATCGTTTAAAGCGACCATACGTTTATCATGAACATCGTTTATCCTTCCTATCGTGTATCAATCCTATCATATCGTGCGTGTATACTGTTCTATCGTGCGTTAATCCTATCCTTTTGTGCGTGTATACTGTTCTATCGTGCGTTAATCCTATCCTTTCGTGCGTGAATCCTATCCTATCGTTTATCTTGTAAAAAATAACGTTGCGGGTACTGTAAATCGTGTTTAAATGACCTCAGACTAATTTCAAAACATAATATTTAGGTTACGCTTACAATTCTGAGTGTGATGACATCTTTTTCGAATTGATTGGATGAATTTAAAAATTTTAAAATTTTTTAAACTCATTTAAATCGCATTAAAATGACCTCAGACTAATTATAAAACATAATATCTAAGTTGCGCTTACAATTCTGCGTCTGATGACATCTTTCTCGAATGAATTGAATGAATTTAAAAATTTTTAAAAATTTTAAACTCATTTAAATCGCGTTAAAATGACCTCAGCCTAATTTTAAAACATCGTATCTAAGTTGTGCTTACAATTCTGCGTCTAATGACATTTTTGTCGAAATGATTGGATGATTTTTAAATTTTTCAAAAATTTTAATTTCATTTCAATCGCGTAAAAATGACCTCAGACTAATTTTAAAACATAATATCTAAGTTGCACTTACAATTCTGCGTCAAATGACATCTTTGTCGAACTGATTGGATGATTTTTAAATTTTTTAAAAAATTTAAATTTAATTAAATTGTGTTTAAATGACATCAGAATAATTTTCAAACATGATATCTAAGTTGCTCTTACAATTCTGCGTCTAATGACATCTTTGTCGAATTGATTGGATGATTTTTAAATTTTTTGAAAATTTTAAATTTAATTAAATCGTGTTTAAATGACATCAGACTAGTTCTTAAACATAATATCTAAGTTGTGCTTTGAATTCTGCGTCCAATGACATCTTTCTCGAATTGATTGGATGAATTTAAAAAAATTCAAAAAATTTAAATTTAATTAAATCGTGTTTAAATGAGATCATAAAAATTTTTGAACATGATATCTAAGTTGCGCTTTAAAATCTGCGTCTAATGACATCTTTGTCGAATTGATAGGATGAAATTTAAATTTTTTGAAAATTTTAAATTTAATTAAATCGTGTTTAAATGACATCAGACTAGTTCTTAAACATAATATCTAAGTTGTGCTTTGAATTCTGCGTCCAATGACATCTTTCTCGAATTGATTGGATGAATTTAAAAAAATTCAAAAAATTTAAATTTAATTAAATCGTGTTTAAATGAGATCATAAAAATTTTTGAACATGATATCTAAGTTGCGCTTTAAAATCTGCGTCTAATGACATCTTTGTCGAATTGATAGGATGAAATTTAAATTTTTTGAAAATTTTAAATTTAATTAAATCGTGTTTAAATGACATCAGACTAATTTTTAAACATAATATCTAAGTTGCGCTTTAAATTCTGCGTCCAATGACATCTTTTTCGAATTGATTGGATGAATTAAAAAAAAATTAAAAAATTTAAATTTGATTTTATCGTGTTTAAATGAGATCAGAAAAATTTTTGAACATAATATCTAAGTTGCGCTTACAATTTTGCGTCTAAAGACATCTTTGTTTAATTGATTGGATGATTTTTTAATTTTTTGAAAATTTTAAATCTAAGTAAATCGTGTTAAAATGACCTTAGACTAATTTCAAAACATAATATTCAGGTGACGCTTACAATTCTGGGTCTGGTGACATCTTTTTCGAATTGATTGGATGAATTTAAAATTTTTCAAAATTTTTAAACTCATTTAAATCGCGTTAAAATTACCTCAGACTAATTTCAAAACATAATATCTAATTTGCGCTTAGAATTCTGCGTCTAATGAAATCTTTTTCGAAATGATTGAATGATTTTAAAATTTTTAAAAGAAATTCAATTTAATTGAATCGTGTTTAAATGACATCAGAATAATTTTTAAACATGGTGTCTAAGTTGCGCTTACAATTCTGCGTCAAATGACATCTTTGTCGAACTGATTGGATGATTTTTAAATTTTTTGAAAATTTTAAATTGAATTAAATCGTGTTTAAATGACATCAGATTAACTCTTAAACATAATATTAAGGTTGCGCTTTAAATTCTGCGTCTAATGACATCTTTCACGAATTGATGGGATGAATTTAAATTTTTTTTTTAAAATTAAAATTTAATTAAATTGTGTTTAAATACCATCAGAATAATTTTCAAACATGATATCTAAGTTGCGCTTACAATTCTACGTCTAATGACATCTTTGTCGAATTGATTGGATGATTTTTAATTTTTTTGAAAATTTTAAATTTAATTAAATCGTGTTTAATTAGGGTCTTCCGTCTTCAGCGGAAGACCCTTCTATTATTCTATTGTTTCTTTTTCACTTTTCTTATTGTTATTAGGGTCTTCCGTCTTCAGCGGAAGACCCTTCTATTATTCTATTGTTTCTTTTTCACTTTTCTTATTAGGGTTTTCCGTTTTTCAACGGAAAACCCTTCTGTTATTCTACTGTTTCTTATTAGGGTCTTCCGTCTTCAGCGGAAGACCCTTCTATTATTCTATTGTTTCTTTTTCACTTTTCTTATTAGGGTCTTCCGTCTTCAGCGGAAGACCCTTCTATTATTCTATTGTTTCTTTTTCACTTTTCTTATTAGGGTTTTCCGTTTTTCAACGGAAAACCCTTCTGTTATTCTACTGTTTCTTATTATTATTTTTTTTTTTTTCCCGCAAATTTTGTGCACGAGATTTCTCGAACATTTTTTGTCTGATTGCTATGAAACTTTCAGGGTATGTAGATGATATTAATATCTCTAGACGTTTTTTTCAAATTTTTAAAATTCACTTCCGGTTATGAGTTATTGCCCTTTAATTGAAAATTAGGGGGTCTTTTGTCCAGAGTTGATCTCGGGAACTACAGATGATAGATGCATGAAATTTGGCGAAATTGTCGGTAACATTTTATAATTTTGCTGGCATGAAAATTTTGGTAATTTCTTTGTTAGTTTTTGAGCTATTTGTCGCCAAAGTTTAAGATTTTTTTGGGGCTGAAATTTTGTTGCTTTTTGTATTATAACCTTTAAACTAAAAATATTTTGTTAATACATATAGAACAAAAGTCGTTTAGAATAACGAGAGCTTTCATTTAAAATTAAGAAAAAAGGGCTGGCCCCTATAATTAGGGGTCAGCAGCTCATACACGTATTTTTCTGATAGCAAAAATCGTTATCATTTTGTGAAATAAAATTAATTTCGTTATTGTTAATATATTAAATAATGTCATTTGGTATCAAATTAAACAAGTTTTGTCCTATATTTTTTTTCAAATTTCATAAAACAAATATGTGAGAATCGTACATGAACGAGTTAATATGTCTACATAAACACACAAGCGAACAAATGCCACATTAAGGCCCAGGCATTTACTGCATTACGTTTTGTTGCGTCTTAGATAAATTGTTGTGATTCAATTTCATTTTTTTCATCTATATCATTTATGAATTCAATGAACACACATTATTTAAACGTTCTATGTGCAATTTTTTGTCGGGGCGCCCCTGTTTGTGACCCCCACACGCGCGCGCCGAATGTAAACAGTAACGAATGGCATTGTAGAAAAGAGAGAGCCGTAATGCAGAAGAGAAGTTGTGTATTCTTTCGGTGTACACATGCATTTTCAATTTGCTGTGAAACATATGAACATGCACAGGGAACAATACTACATATTTGTTTAAGGAGGATATTTTTCTCGTGTGAATCGTTTACGAGGAAATTCTGACAGCCACACTTCTGTCGACGATCAGCCGTTGATAAGCTACGAGTAATAAAGGAGAAAAGATGGACATTAAAGTGTGTGATTTATGTGGATGTTACTGAAGAAGGTGAGGCTTTTACTCCTTTTAAAGTTTCTTGTTAACTGGTTAAAATTTAGTATATAGTATAGATGTACATGTAAGTACGTGCACACTGTTAGATGTTTTTGTTATGGTGTGGGTGTTTGTTTACTAACGTGTAATTTTTACATGTTTCATGGGTGTTTAGACTCGCTCGAGGTTCATGGGGGACTGGAAAGGGTAACTGAATTTATCTATTTAAAAAAATAACAGATTGTGAATTTTCAACTCAAAATTCAAAGCAGGGTCTAATTAGAAACATATCATATATTCTTGTGCAGAGGACTCCAAATGTAGTCATGAATACCCTGTAGACATAACTTCAAGTAAATAAAATTGTATACTTCAGACTTCAGAGTTAAAACATGACTTTAATATCTTTATGATGCCGATCATTGTATCATTAAAGAGGTATAGCAGACCAATGGGTACCCGGTACATGTACTTGTACATGTAGGTTACAAGTTAGAACTATGCCTACCATTCTACCAGTTCACATAATTTTTCTTGTTTAGCAGTTATGATGTGTACTTAAATTGTCCTTGTTAATGTTTTAAATGTAATTTTTTATTCTCTTTTTTTAATCTGACTACTGGCAGTACTGGCGTGCGAGCAGTTCTCGCCAAGGACCATTTCTCGCTGGTGCACTGTTACATCATATTTTCGTATATAATTTTATGTGTTGATAAAATGACGTAACAATGCACTGGTGAGAAATGGTACTCGGCGAGAACTGATCGCACGCCAATATTGATTAATTACAGACAAAAACTGAAGGTTGCGAGTGTTATTTTTAATTGAACAACATTGTTTAAAATAATTCTTTATATATGTGACGATCAGACCGGTTTGAATACCAGTGCCAGATAGCTCAGTTGGTAGAGCACCTGACTAGAGATTCAGAGGGCCCAGGTTCAAATCCCTTCATTATTTCTCCCATCCTGTTACAATATTGGTGTTGTGACCAACCCCTGGAACTAACAGGTTAACTCGATCCTGCCAGGGATGATCTTCGAGGGTGAAGATCATTTAAGGGGGAGGAATGTGACGGTCAGACTGGTTTGAATACCGGTGCCAGATACATGTAGCTCAGTTGGTAGAGCACTTGACTAGAGATTCAGAGGGCCAGGTTCGAATCCCACTTTGTTCCGTTGTTATTTCTCCCATCTTTTACATATACATGTATATCAGATATATGACAGATGATTAAGGTCATCACATGTTTTGCAAGATGCAATAAGTGTTAAAAACCTTTACTTTACAACAGAATACATTTAAGTGAATATTTATGTTTCTTGTTATTATTTGGTGTGGTTTTCTTGACAGTGTCGCATAAACAATTTACCCGCTCCTAAAACACAAACTTTCTTTTTGTGGATTCAGCTTACCGCTGATTGGCTGCTGTTGCAGCAGACAAATAAGATATGCACGCACAAAACACAATGAACTTATTAGAGAATGAGTTGAGTTTATTTAAACTGTTGGAATTTGGGTATTTTTTTTTAAAATGTATACTTGTGACAAAACATATATGTGGTACATACAGCTGTAGCTTTATGAAGAAAATTTTGGTTAGACCATATATACCTATCATGCAAGTAAATGATATTTACAAAAAGCAATTTATGGCGCACGAATTATACGCTAGTTTTATAAAGATTGACATACATGTAATGTACCACATTCTTTGAAAAATAATCTATTAAAAATTCTTCATTAAGTTTACTCATACATGTTTTATGCTTATTACACGTAGTATTGTTTTTAAAACATGTAATTTATAAGAAAATAAACAAAAACCCTCGCTAAATTTATTTGCAAACAAAAAATACACAGTAGAATTGATAAAAAATGGTATACCAGAAGCTAATACCAGTACATGTACTTTGACGCTGTTCGGTGGGTAATATTCGTTTGTAATTTACGAATTGAAATATTGACTGTTGCACTACAAGTATGGTAATAAACTCTCTCTCTCTCAAACTCTCTCTCTTTCTCAATTTGATAAGTGTTTATACCTATGAAAATTTTTTAATACATTGTATTATATTACAATGACTTGATATGCAAATTTTTGATCTTGTACTGCCTAAATGTTATGTCATGTATTGGGATATGTCATACTTATTACACTGCATGGTCAGTGTATTTTTTACAGAAATACTATGCATATGTTAATGTAAACACAGCTATTACTAGTACATGTATGTAAACACAGCTAATTATTTTTTTTATTAATTTCAGCTCAAAACAGACTCTTGTTACCACATGGCTTTTACCGGTACCTGTTGATTCTTGTGGGTCAGCTCCTAAGATTAACCTGTCACCTCTATCCACATGCATATTCCTTGTGTTCTACAGACTATTTACTGGTAATTCAAATTAAATCCGATAATGCATGAACAATAATGGAACTTGAAGAAAGCATCATGCCATGTTGTGGTTTGTGTTTGATAAGAAATTATGAAAACAAAATTAAGGCTTTTTAAAGAAATTCATAATTGCTGTGAAAATTTGTTTTTCAATAAAAGTATACAATTATATTTCCTTTATTTTTTATTTCATAAAGATATTTAGATGTGTTTACATAATTGAAACCCCCCCCCCCTTCTATTTATGTAACCGGAACCAGTACGACAAGGGCAATAACTCTTGTGATCAAAGTATCTCTAAAGTCAAATACTGGCTCAGTTAAAAATCAACCCAGGTAAGGGGATTCCTGAACTATGGTCAACACTTGTAATGAAAACACCAGTAAGATTTAACACAATTTATTAATGTTTATAGAGTTGATTTAAGTCAAGGATAGCAACAAGAATTTTATGATAATAGACGAAAATATGGAAATTAACAAACAGAAGTACTCAAAAGAGAAAATTACTCTGAAAATATGTATAATCTAAATTTATAATGAACTGATATTACAATGGATACTTGATAATTGAATTAATTTCTACAATTAATAAAAAAAAATAAGAAAATGCAAAAATGCCAAATAATTGCCAAAAATCAAAATATGCTCCTACTGGGCCACCATAGAATCTAACAATAGATTTAATAATAACAGACGAGGAACGATGAATGAGGAACGAGCTACATCTCTATAAATATCAAATTTCTCCTCTATGACAAATAAATGTAAAAATGACTAAGATAATCCTCCTTATAAAAATAAGTTATCTACAACACCTTAAACCAGGACTGGGAAAGGGAAAACCTATCTAAACTTACACTCTAAACCTTAAGGAAAATCTGTATTATAAAAAAAAAATGCTTTAAACCCTACAAAAATGAACTAAATCCTAACTCTACATAAATCATGCTTTCTTATACTAAACCTAACTCTAACCTATTCATAGCTGTAAAACCAAGAGGTTTAAGTGCCAAGAATAGAAAGGGAGACTTACCATAAGGTAATCACTCCCTAACCCAAGTAAAGAAAACTGACCGAACACTCTCTTATATATACCTGTATTCTATTCACTAATTTTAACCAATGAAAACCAAAGAAACTAGAGTAACTTAGCCAATCAGAGAACAGGTAACTTTATAACTTAGGCAAAAGTGACAACATGGATACTATTTCCTGTAGAAGTGTAACTATAAATAGGATAATTTTTAACTTGTTCAAAATATGAGAGTAGAAAGAATTAAATGATCAACAGTAAGTATTTGAACCTTAGGAATGACAATAAACTGTTTAAACTGTAAAAACTTCAAGAAAAATGCAAACTGTATAATGAAAATAAACAAATTTGTTACATTTAATTGTCTGCATTAAGATTACATGTAGGATATGTAAATGTACATTTGACTTTGAAATAACATCTGCTATGATAATTACTTTTGAAATGAACAAGAAACAACCTATTTCGACCTTTCTAAGGTATATATGCATACAAAAGTAGAAAAACATGTCAAATTTGAACATTTTTCATTGAAATCAACTCTGTCTCCAGCTACCTGGGTGTGTTTGAATTTAATTCTAATTTAAGGCAGATGTCTAACTTGTAGGTTGTAACTTACTGTTTTAGCATGGTTAGAAGAAGACTAGAAATCAGAATAGATTAGATATTCACTAAATATGATTGTTAGCTTACATTTTTCATGAAAACAAGAAATCACAAGCAGGACAGCTGTCTATTTGTTAATTAAAATGGTACAAATCATACAATAAACAAATAAAGATCACATTTTAGAATCATTGATGATTGTTTTCAAATATGTGTGAGAAATGACTCAAGGAAATTGCCACATGTTTCATAAAATTAGGTAAAACATTTCAAACCATGACTTTTTATGAAAATCAAAAGATTGGGGGGTGGGGGGTATACATGTAAGGGTATTTCTAAGTGATGTGAAGCTTTTATCATGATTATATCATGTAGGCATATGTTGTATTGAATAAGGTTTCTTTTTAAAGATGGTTGAACAAAAGTTGACCTCTAAAAGGTCAGATAAAGATGTTTTACTATGGAGAACCCTGTAAATCTGTGTTTACTAAAGGAAATTGGAAATGGTGGGTTCACTTAAATGGCCATATTTTTATTAAACCTCAATGGAATTGGCAATATGTGGTATTTTTTTTCTCAGAATTGCATTAGCTTTCTTATTCTAAGACAAACCGTCTTTTCATAAAAATGTTAGTGTACTAAGTTAAAGATACAAGGAACAGTTTCGGATAAAGTACCGTCAATATTTTTGTAAAATTGAGAGTGACTGTACTTGAAGGTTTATCATTGTTGCGTAGATTCATGAAATGAATTTTAATGATTACCAATAGTTAGAGGGATGTCTCTTGTTGGAATTGGTAAGCAATATTAAGGCCCCTAATTTTAAGTACATGAGAACCATAAATAAATTGTGAAACTTGCGGCTATGACAGATATGTTGACTTTACAGTGAAATTGAAGGTTACAAACGGGAGGTTATATAACGTGAAATTTAGGTGGATGGGATATTATATGCCTATTTAGTATTTACTGGGTATGAGGACAATAGCAAGTTTATTGTCCCCCAAGACAGCAAATATTTAATGTGGCAAAGCCAAGGGAAATAGTAGCTGTGGAATGGGACAATAAACTTGCTATTGTCCGAATAGTCAGTTAATTGGTATTTCATTATACAGAAGAAAACTTTATTTGTCAGCGATGCAGAATTTCTTGATGATAAACAAATTAGAGTTAAATCAAACTTTGTATTTAATGCGGCGATCTTATTAGGTCAGAGGTGTTCCGAGTTTAAGGTGATATGGGACACTTCCATGTTGTGACGTATTATTTATCGAAATAAACAATAAAATAAAGTGTAATTATATAAGTACATGTAGTTTCTTTTCAAAAATGGTCCTAACTCCTTAGCACAGTGGGTTAGAGGGTTTACTAGGAACCTGTAAGTCATGAGTTCGAATCCCGCTGGGGTTTTTACAATTTTTACCTTTTCAAATATTTTTAAAAGCTAATTTTTGGTTAAATATTGTAAAATTTGAAAATTCTAAACCGGTGAAAAGTTTTCAATTATATAGTACTTTAATCCACATTAATATCGACAGATGTCCCATACCACCTTAAAAAGGAGGGTAATCAAATTCTGCTAATGAATGGTTTTGATGACTATTCACCATGGGCAGATAGCATGGATACTATTTTAGATAAAAAGGCATGTTTATGCGGGCGCCTTCTAGTGATCAATTTGTCGGTCTGTCCATCCGAGATGGCTTGACAGGAGCATAGCTTCTCTCCCCTTGGCCCAATCTGGCTCATACCTCATCCACAGGGTTCCTTTGGTTGAAGGATGCGCAGTGACCTTGAACCATGTTTTTAGGTATAAGGTGAAGGTCATAGCAGAATTATATATATAAAATCCTTGTCTGGGGCATATCTTTTTTCCCTTTGGTCCAATCTGGCTAATACTCACACAGTGTCTCTATGGTTAAACGATGTGCAGTGACCTTGCATGAAATTTCTAGGTAACGGGTGAAGATCATATCGGATCATGCAAAAATCCTTTTTTTGAGAGCATATATAATTTCTACTAACCCCTATTTGGCTCAGACTTCACATAAGCAGAGCTTTTGAGTAAAGGGTGAAAGGGTGTGTAGTGACCTTGAACCTATTTTCAGTGAAAAGAAACTGTGAAGGTCATATCAGAATTATATTTTTAAGAATCCTTGTCCGGAGTATATCTTCTCTCCCTTTGCTCCATTCAGCCTCATACTTTACCCACATGATGCCTTTGTTCAAAATATATGCAATGACCTCGAATGATATTTGTAGATGAAGAGTCAAGGTCATATCAGATCACACAAAAATCCATATTTTAAGAGCATAGATATACTCTCCTTTTAGCCCCTATTTGGCTAATATTTTACCTTTACAGAGTTTATTGGTTAATGGCGTGCAGTGACCTTGAACCAAGTCTGTCAATGTGAAGGTCATAGCAGATCTTTTTAAAATTAGGTTTAAATAGTAGATTATTTTCCAAATATGCTTAATCTTGGTCAGATGGAACAAAAATGCATGTATGTTAGGGGGAATGAAATTGAATTAAAAGTTCTATGCCAGCTGGAAAAATTTCAAGTTATAGGTCAAGGTCAAAGCAGAATTCTCTGAAATAACATAAGCGGGGCCCTTTGAAATGTTCACCATTTCAATGTTGTCTGGTTCATAGTAATTTTACATATAAAATATTCACAGAAGTACAGTAAAGTAAACTTAACATCGATAAGTTTCTGACAATTAATGACGCAACGAGCACACAGTACGAAAGGTCAACCTTTTGAAAAGCAGTGAAGAGGAAAAGTTGCTCAGAATTATGTTTTAAACAAAATTGATTTTTTACATAAATTTTAATTTTGCATTCTGGGTTAAGAAAAAAGATGTTAGTTCAAGGTAAAGTAAAATTGTAGCTAAAATGAAGTCAAATTTGTTAAGTCGTACTTAAACACATTGGTTTTTTTTTGTTAAGTCGTTCTTGAAATGGTTAAGGGTTTTTGGTTAAGTCGTACTTAAAAACATTCGGATCATGTTAAGTTGTACTAAGAATCATTCGATTTTTTTTTATCTTTTTGTACTTAGGTTTCTTTGTTACTAGATTAAGAACTCTGCTTCTTAGACGTACTTCTAGCGTTGCTTTCGACATTAGCGGAAAACCCACTCGTTGCTTTGCAACGAGCTTTGCTCTAGTTGTTATTATTATTATTATTCTTTTTTTTTCTTACCGATTTTGTGCAGACGATTTCTCAGAGATGGCTCAACCGATTTCATTCAAATTTTCAAGATTAACGCGATGTTATCTGAAGTTTATCGTTTTTTATCCATTTTTGAAAATACACTTCCGGTCGGAAGTTATCGTCCGTTTACGATTTTAAAAAGTCAATTTTGTCGGTCGTGTTTCTCAAAAACGAGTAAAGATAAAAGGCTGACATTTTCAGAGATGATAGATCTACCGTTTTTCTGGTGCACCTCGGTCAAGAGAATGTCTGCCGTTACTTCCGGTCGTCACCGGAAGGAAATTTGAAAATTTGAATTTTTCGACTTTTTTATTTTTTAATATTTTTCTTTGAAATTTTAACACCTTATAGTGACCCTTTTACTGATTCAGAATATGTAATTAGTTTTAAAATCGATCCAGGCATTCTCGAGAAATTAAGCGTCAAAGTTCTGAAGCGGAGTCCGAGTAGCTCAGTCGATATAGTCGTGGACATGGCCGAGTCGACCCGGGTTCAAGCCTCGAGTGCCGCAAAATTTTTTTTTATTTTTTTCGCTTAGATCAACGATTTTATCTTTAAATTGATAAGTTTAATCTAATCTATTCAAAAATCGAACGGAAGACCCACTCGTTGCTCGCAACGAGATCGAATCTAGTTGTTATTATTCTTTTTTTTCAAGCTGATTTTGTGCAGACGATTTCTTGGAGATGGCTCCATCGATTTCATCCAAATTTTCAACACTAACGCGTGTCTATCTGAAGTTTATAGGTTTTTTTCAATTTTTGAAAATTCACTTCCGTTCGGAAGTTATCGTCGATAAACGATTTTTAAAAGCGAATTTTGTCTGCGACGTTTCTCAAAAATGAGTAAAGATATAGGGCTGACATTTTCAGAGACGATAGATCTACCGTTTTTCTGGTGCAACACACTCAAGAAAATTTCCACCGTCACTTCCGGTCGTCATTGGAAGGAAATTTGAAAAATTGAATTTTTCGACTTTTTTATTTTTTAATATTTTTTTTTGAAACTTATACATCTTATAGTGACCCTTTCACTAATTCATAATATGTAATTTGTTTTTAAATCGACCAAGGCATTCTCGAGAAATTAAGCGTCAAAGTCCTGAAGCGAGAGTCCGAGTAGCTCAGTCGTTATAGTCGTGGACATGGCCCAGGCGACCCGGGTTCAAGCCTCGAGTGCCGCAAAATTTTTTTCTCTTTTTTTCGCTTAGATCTACGATTTTATCTTTGAATTAATAGGTTTAATCTTATCTATTCAAAAATTGGACGGAAGACCCACTCGTTGCTCGCAACGAGATCGAATCTAGTTATTATTATTTTTTTTTTCCCGCAAATTTTGTGCACGAGATTTCTCGAACATTTTTTGTCTGATTGCTATGAAACTTTCAGGGTATGTAGATGATATTAATATCTCTAGACGTTTTTTTCAAATTTTTAAAATTCACTTCCGGTTATGAGTTATTGCCCTTTAATTGAAAATTGGGGGGTCTTTTGTCCAGAGTTGATCTCGGGAACTACAGATGATAGATGCATGAAATTTGGCGAAATTGTCGGTAACATTTTATAATTTTGCTGGCATGAAAATTTTGGTAATTTCTTTGTTAGTTTTTGAGCTATTTGTCGCCAAAGTTTAAGATTTTTTCGGGGCTGAAATTTTGTTGCTTTTTGTATTATAACCTTTAAACTAAAAATATTTTGTTAATACATATAGAACAAAAGTTGTTTAGAATAACGAGAGCTTTCATTTAAAATTAAGAAAAAAGGGCTGGCCCCTATAATTAGGGGTCAGCAGCTCATACACGTATTTTTCTGATAGCAAAAATCGTTATCATTTTATGAAAAAAAAATTAATTTAGTTATTGTTATTATATTAAATAATGTCATTTGGTATCAAATTAAACAAGTTCTGTCCTATATTTTTTTTCAAATTTCATAAAACAAATATGTGAGAATCGTACATGAACGAGTTAATATGTCTACATAGACACACAAGCGAACAAATGCCACATTAAGGCCCAGGCATTTACTGCATTACGTTGTGTTGCGTCTTAGATAAATTGTTGTGATTCAATTTCATTTTTTTCATCTATATCATTTATGAATTCAATGAACACACATTATTTAAACGTTCTATGTGCAACTATTTGTCGGGGCGCCCCTGTTTGTGACCCCCGCGCGCGCGCGCCGAATGTAAACAGTAACGAACGGCATTGTAGAAAAGAGAGAGCCGTAATGCAGAAGAGAAGTTGTGTATTCTTTCGGTGTACACATGCATTTTCAATTTGCTGTGAAACATATGAACATGCACAGGGAACAATACTACATATTTGTTTAAGGAGGATATTTTTCTCGTGTGAATCGTTTACGAGGAAATTCTGACAGCCACACTTCTGTCGACGATCAGCCGTTGATAAGCTACGAGTAATAAAGGAGAAAAGATGGACATTAAAGTGTGTGATTTATGTGGATGTTACTGAAGAAGGTGAGGCTTTTACTCCTTTTAAAGTTTCTTGTTAACTGGTTAAAATTTAGTATATAGTATAGATGTACATGTAAGTACCACACTGTAAATGCTTTTGTATCTGGTTATGTGTGGGGGTGTTTGTTTACAACGTGTAATTTTACATGTTTCATGGGTGTTTTAGCTCGCTCGAGGTTCATGGGGGACTGGAAAGGGTAACTGAATTATCTA